>JAQFVV010006206.1:2874305-3300158 GCA_028023455.1 Epiperipatus broadwayi
ATATAAGATGGAGTGGATATCTGAAGGGAGCTTGAAAGTCTGTATTCAAATCTCCTCTAATTATATCTAAAGTTCATTATATATATTGTACTTGTATTGAATATTACAGATTCAGCCTGAATTCTGCCCATTCCTTTTTGTATATGAGGGGTCAGCATGACTTAAAGTCAACATGAGTATAACAATAATATTGGCATCAACAAGGGCTTTGAGCATTATGTCATCAGATTTTCAATAATACGGATGAGTGAAGAGTTGTATGGTGGAAAATGTTGAAGTCTATCCATTAATGTTTGAATATGTCCTACCTTAATATAAACTAAGCACTGATAATATATGTGTGTGGGAGATGATCTGGTCAACTGATGAGTGGTAGTTCAGCACAGAATATGTATGTTGGAAATCATTTATTTTTTTCACATTTATCATGTTCATGTGTATCAGTTATATAAGATGGAGTGGATAGCTGGAGGTAGCTTGAAAGTCTGTGTTCAAATCACCTTTAATATTAGTATTTTATATATTATTTTGTAATTTTTTGGTACTTAACTTTATTTTATATTTGGAATCTTTCAAATGTTTGTTGTGATCTTGTTTTATTCACGGGATTCCTCATTTTAAATCAATAAATTTTATGTACATTTTTTTTTAATGTTATTCCAAAAGTGCTACAGTCAATAATAATTGTTTTGCGTGAATCATAATTAAGGTATCCTAGCTTACTATAGGTTATATACATTCATGTTTGCATAGCATTAGCTCAATCAATTATATAACTAATATTAAAGTTGGTTAAACACAACTTGATTGCTGATGGCAAAAAAAAATTCAGACCAAAACTTTTAATTGTAGAAATATTTGAAATATTTTTTTAATTATAATGGATCTGTAATATCTGCTAGCCCTTGTAGCAGTATTTTGGTGAATAATAGCTCATATTTATTATATGTATTGTTCATTTACATTAATTTTTATAAATATGAGTAACTTTTGGCACTCTCAAAGTTGTGGGGAAGCTGCCATTTCTTATAGGATAGTTAAATACATGACAGACAGGAGATACAATAAATTTAGCACATCCTTTATGCATAACAGGAGTAATATTATCAGGATCTAAACTAGAGTTCAATCTGAACTTATTAATGGAAAATAGGATGTCAGATTCAGAAACAGAAATCAATGATTATTTTCTTTGTATAGGAAACATTGGGAATACTAGAAATAAAATGAGATTGAGAAGAGTTGGTAATCTCAGAAAAGTATTTTGCAAGATCATGTATCATTAAAGTTATGTTAATATTATGCTGTAATTTTCTTTTCACTAGACCAAAATTTTTGATTAGGGACCAGAATTAGAACTATTTGACTCCATATTTTATATAATCTTCTAAAAGTAATAAAGTTTTGTAAAAAAAAAAAAAAAATGTTTTGAAGCATTTCCTGTGACAATACAATTTTTTTTAATCTTTTTTTTTTTTTTGAGAATTATTGGAACCATGGAGGAAAATGAATGAGTTAATTTTTGTTGAAATATAAGAATCTTAACAAATTATTAAATGTACACATAAAAAATTCATTGTCCTATTAACATCAGAAGAGTTATATAGAGGATTCTAATCAAATTTAGACAGCTTCAAACATAGATCCAAATAATTATTCTTTCTGTATTTCTTTCTATTAAATTGAAAGGAAATATGTCTGGAGTAAAGAATTTTAACATAAAATTCATTTGAAGATGATGTAAATCAATAGAAAAGAGTAAAGAGGAAATAAGAACACAATTTAGTGTTCAATGTTTGCTCTTGGTAGTATCATTATATTGTTTGAGATTTAATAAGTTAATGAAGTGTAACATTCTCTAGGCTTTTGAAGATAAAATTGGAGAGATGGAGTTGCCAGCATACAGATCAGAAATATTGAAATCACCAATAATTATGAAGTGGGAGTCTTATTAAATAAATCCTCAAATGAACATAATAGTTTGTTTAATTCAGATAGCAAAGTATTAGGTTTTATGTAAATATTATCTAAAGCAATTTTAAGATTATTATATTTAATACAACTTCATATCAAATAGATTCCTACAAGAGAGAAGACATGGAAATGCATTTACATTTCAAATCATGTTTAATTGCTATAAGGTAGCCATCATCTCTGGAATCAACTTCTGGAAATCTATCATTATAAAAGATCTTGTATCTATTATTTAAGACTATTCATTTTTTTATACTATTTGATAGCCATGTTTCAGTCAACAATATAAAATTCAAAATTTTCTAATGGGAAGAAGTGATTTAATTGGAATCCTTTAGTCCTCATTCCTTGAATGTTAGCATAAAAACAGGTAACGTCATTTATAATGTAGACTGAAGAATGAAGATAAAAATGAAAAGAAACTTAAGCAAAACTAGGAGAAGGATAAAGTGGAGCAGGCTATATGCAAAAAATTGATAAAAATAAATTTAATAAATAAAAATAATAAATGAAAGGAAAGATAGTGAAAAAAACCCAACAAACTAAAAAGTAAAAATTTTTTTTGGAAGTCTTAATGTTTTTGGATAAATCATCTTGAAAAAAGGCAACTGATGTACCATGAAGCTAAAGATTCTGGGAAATTAAAATAATTCAAGTGTTTGGATGAGGGGATAGAAATATAGAAGATTTGATATTCAAGTTTATTTTGTAACATAAAACTGTTGAATTTAGACTATTTTCCAAGAATTTTTTTTTTTTTAATTCAGGTGATTTAGTATTTGGATGTAAATTGGAGATTAGATATCTATTATATTTGTTTTTAGTATAGAGAGGGTAGTCCAAGATGAAAAAATGACTTTTGCCATAATGTAAGTCATCCAAAGTCATAAAATTGATCAAATGTTCAAATTTTAAGATTTTTTTTTATTTATATATTTTTGAATATTTACATTTTTTTATAGTGATAGTTTTTATTAGTCATTCATTAGAATTACATGTCTTTAATCAGATGTTTACAATTAGATCCCTCCACAAGGTGTTAAAAGTGGATAGAAACCAGTCCCTACCTTTCATGAAAATTGTCTGCAGAAATATTATTAATTTTAAGGCATTTGACAGCTTTACTGCATGTAAGAAAAATACTGATATTTTTGTCTGTTTTGACTAAGAATGATTAATTTTAAATATACATATATATAAATAATTTAGACAGATTTTATTCATTACATTTGCAAAATCCTACACTTTATACCATATTATAACAATAAATTATATAAATAATAATAATGACTAAATTATTAATAATTGTTCATTTTTGTGTTTATTTGTGGAACATTTTGCTGTTTTACTTGGAATTACTCCACTCTACAGTTTAACAAAATGGTCAGATTATAGTTAGACAAATAACTAGTTAAAATATATAGTAGTAGCTTGTATTTTGAATACATTTAATGTATTAGAAAAATAATTAGTGATTTTTCAAAAATTAAGAGAAACAATTTTAAAAATGAATAAGTTTATTAATTTAGTTTGTACACTAAATTAAAAAAAATAATTAAAATGAATGAGAACATCAAATTTTAAAGTTGGGGAAAGAGGAATTTGAGACTTTTTCCTTAAACCCAATTTTTGGAGATACTTCACTGATTACAAAGCATTCATCTTTGACCTGTCCATCAAAGGAGCCAATGTTTTATGATCAAAATATATTTACAGAACTGTAGTTTGACTTTTTGAGAACATGATTTTACTATTGACTCTGTTTTTATTTTAATTATTATAAAACACTTATTCATGTTGATCAATTGTTAGCACTTTGCACATAGGAATTATTACTTAGCACTATGTATGGAGATTAACTCTAGGCTTTTCCAAAAATACACTAATTCACAAAGGAACTGAGAAAAAGGAAACTTTACCTGTTTTCCCAATTGAGAAGTGATGAGTTTTAAGTACTTTTCCATCTTTGTTTTTATTCTCTAGTTAAGAATAGCTATATTCCCATTTTCTGATGTGAATTGGCAGATATCACTCCAGTAAAATTTAGTTTTCTACTAAGGTATAGAAAATAAATTTGCAAAAATATTTAAGCTATTATTTATAACAAAGTAGTGTTAGTATAAATTTAATACAAAATTATATTTAATTGTGAAATTTATTTGTTACTAACAATGAAAATTAGAAAAATATTAATCCATATATATATATATATATATATATATATATATATATATATATATATATATATATATATATATATATATATATATATATATATATATATATATATATATATATATATATATATATATATATATATAAACATTACAAGCATAAAACTAAACTAGTCAATATAAAATCAAAACTACCCCAAATCTAAAATTAAACCAGACCAGCATAAAAATAATATTAAAACACAACCTAAGGTTTCACTGCTACAAGCAGACTTCTCAAGTGTAAAGAACTACAAAAAACCACACATTATATATACTATTAAAAACTATCCACAAATCCATTCACTTCCCATCCACCCTTAATATTAAAAGAACTCTTAAATAAGTTAATTGCTTCAGAATAATAAATTTTCAATAATAAAGACTCTTTAATTCTTCTTTTGATTTCATTTCTCTCAAAGAAGACAACCTTAGCTTCATCAAAATCAATAGTGTGGCCTGTATCTTTTTCATGGACATACAAAACAGAACTAAGATATCTATTTTTAACTCTATTTTTATGAACCTTTATTCTTTCATTTAAACTCAAACTACTCTGACCTATGTAAACCTTCTTACAAAATAAACAAGGAATAAAATATACCACACCAGGAATAGTCTTTCTATCAAAAACTTCTTTTGTATTATTTAATAAATTATTCAATGTAACACCCCTTTTCCAAGCAATTTTCTTATTTCCAAACAATTTACTATTTCTACACACAATTTTATAAGAAGACAATTTAAATGGCAAAGAAATAAAATCATATTTTTCTTTAACCTTTACATCCTTACAAATATTACTATTAAATAAAATACTTTTAACAAATTTATCAGAGTATCCAACACTCAAATAATCTTTATAAAATTGATAAAAGTAGCTGCTTTAAGGAATTATTGTCATAGGAATATTAAATTAAATAATTCTAGTGGGGTAGCTTTGTTTCAGAAATATCAATTTTATAAAGATTATTTGAGTGTTGGATACTCTGATAAATTTGTTAAAAGTATTTTATTTAATAGCAATATTTGTAAGGATGTAAAGGTTAAAGAAAAATATGATTTTATTTCTTTGCCATTTAAATTGTCTTCTTATAAAATTGTGTGTAGAAATAGTAAATTGTTTGGAAATAAGAAAATTGCTTGGAAAAGGGGTGTTACATTGAATAATTTATTAAATAATACAAAAGAAGTTTTTGATAGAAAGACTATTCCTGGTGTGGTATATTTTATTCCTTGTTTATTTTGTAAGAAGGTTTACATAGGTCAGAGTAGTTTGAGTTTAAATGAAAGAATAGAGGTTCATAAAAATAGAGTTAAAAATAGATATCTTAGTTCTGCTTTGTATGTCCATGAAAAAGATACAGGCCACACTATTGATTTTGATGAAGCTAAGGTTGTCTTCTTTGAGAGAAATGAAATCAAAAGAAGAATTAAAGAGTCTTTATTATTGAAAATTTATTATTCTGAAGCAATTAACTTATTTAAGAGTTCTTTTAATATTAAGGGTGGATGGGAAGTGAATGGATTTGTGGGTAGTTTTTAATAGTATATATAATGTGTGGTTTTTTTGTAGTTCTTTACACTTGAGAAGTCTGCTTGTAGCAGTGAAACCTTAGGTTGTGTTTTAATATTATTTTTATGCTGGTCTGGTTTAATTTTAGATTTGGGGTAGTTTTGATTTGATATATATGTAGAATAAATAAAATATCCGTTAATTAAAAACAATATTGTAATTATAATTGAAATAATATTTTTAACGGTTTACAAACAATTACAAACAATCTTTAAATCCGCAGAATTACTTTCGGTTACTTTCTAACCTGCCTCAACTGCCATTAAATTCAAAAACTAAAAGCAGAAGCAAACGTCATCAATTCAAATTCCACGAATCTCGTATTTTAATGCTAGAAGCTTGTCGATTTATTAAATGCATTTTATTCCTGTTTATAAAAATTGCCTCTTTAATTTTTCTTTTACTATGGTTTCTCTCTTCGTGAAGAATTTTCACATTTTCAAATTTAAATTTATATTTACATGTTTTTTCATGATCGAAGAAAACTGAAGAAGATATTAAATCACCATTATTTTTATTTTTTACACGCTTATATAACAATTCATGTTCCTTCAATCTTTTCTCAATGCTGCACCTAGATTCACCTATATATGATAGCATACAATCACAAAAAATTTGATATATGACATTACTTTTTTGCTTGACAGGTATGACATCCTTAGAATTATTTACTAATTTATTAATATTGTTTGGAATGTAGAATGAAACATTAAATACATTCTTATCTAAATCCTTAAAAAATTTTACTTGTGGATTTGAAATAAATGGAATAGATATCCATTTTTTATTATTAATCTTCATTTCTTTTAAATTATAATAATTTTTTTTAAATTGACTTAAAGTATTGTTTATTTGTTCCATTTTATAACCAACATCAAGCAATTCCTTGGCAAATATCTCAATATTTTTCAATTTATCACTTTGATAACGACATAATTTTTCATTCCGAAACAAAAAAGATTTAAAACTTGCCATCTTATGCATCATTGGTACTTTTGATTTACAATTTATATATCCTCTTTTTTGAAATGGCTTAATTATTAGTTTATAATTTAATATACTGTTATCTCTTGTGATCATTAAATCTAAATAGTTAATCTTATAGTCCTGTTCTTTTTCAATAGTCCATTTCAAGCCATTCAACTTATTTAATTCCTCTATAAGCAAATTTATACTATTAGTATTATTTGTGATTGTATGCTATCATATATAGGTGAATCTAGGTGCAGCCTTGAGAAAAGATTGAAGGAACACGAATTGTTATATAAGCATGTAAAAAATAAAAATAATGGTGATTTAATATCTTCTTGTTTTCTTCGATCATGAAAAAACGTGTAAATATAAATTTAAATTTAATTTTGAAAATGTGAAAATTCTTCACGAAGAGAGAAACCATAGTAAAAGAAAAATTAAAGAGGCAATTTTTATAAACAGGAATAAAACGCATTTAATAAATCGACAAGCTTCTAACATTAAAATACGAGATTCGTGGAATTTGAATTGATGACATTTGCTTCCGCTTTTAGTTTTTGAATTTAATGGCAGTTGAGGCAGGTTAGAAAGTAACTGAAAGTACTTCTGTGGATTTAAAGATTGTTTGTAATTGTTTGTAAACCGTTAAAAATATTATTTCAATTATAATTATATATATATATTAATAATTATTTTCATACATTAAGGACATTACTTAATAGCTGTAAGGCTTACCAAAAAATCAGAGAAAGTTGGATGATCTGTAGCATAGCCTAGAATGCCTTTAGTAATTTTGAATGAGTGTTTTCAGAAACAATCAGATTTCATTTATTTAGTTGATTCCATGTTTTTAAACTTTAAATCCTGGTCACCTTTTATATTGCTTGTAATTGGTCTCTGGAATATGCAAGCTTATTACTACAATACAACATTATTAAAAAATACGTTTTTATTATTTTATATATAAACTATTGCTAATTACAGCATTGTTGTTCTCTTAAGTCTGTTTTATACACATTATTTTGATTATGCACATGATTTTAATAACACAAATTAATCTTTGTTTATATTATCTGTTGTAGTGTTGCTTGACAACAAATTGATGAGTGAACATGAATGTGCAGAAAAATTGTGATGAACTAATTTGCATGTGGTGACCAAATTAGCTTTTGGATCTTATTTTTTGTTTGCACTGACTGCAATTTTCTTCTACATACCTTGATTATCTATCACAAATACATATTATATTGGTAGATACTTTTTTACTGTCTCATTATGTAAGAATTTCTTTTTGAAGAGGAATTTCTAGAAGAATTCAAGTTTGTGAATTATGGCACATAATTTGGGCCTTTCAAACCTTTTTGCCTGGTTTAAAACTATTTTGTAATTCAAGATTTTTATTTATTTGGATCTTTGAATGTAATATCAAAGTCATCCAATCATTGAACAAATCAAGCGACAATTATTCAAGTAATTTCTTTTCAAAGAAATAACAATAAATACCAGATCATACAGTTCTGAATCATCTTTCATGATTCTCTTCCTTTTGGCTTGGTATCTATTCTAAAAATGCTGATGAAGATATAATGTGGATGAGTGAGGATTGAAATTATTCTCATTTTTAAAAAGAATAATATATTAGATGCATGTTTTTCTTGAAGTTTTGGCTTACAGAAGGTTTTATTATTTTTATTACTTTGCCCAAGGAAAGCAAAACAATGCTGTCACTTTGATCTATTCACCCATTATTTCATGACTCAAAAAAAAAAAAACTTCTCTACGTGGTTTCCATAAAATGATCATTCAGTGAGTTTTTAATATTAAATTTTATATGTTCAAGTGTATATTTAATTTTAAAATGAATATACAGGTATACTTCCACCAACTGCTTGAATTTAAAACCTATTTTTTAAACACTTATAGGTTAGCCAATATGGCATCACAAAGATATTACACAGATTACAATTTCTTTTGCAAAAAAAAAAATCATACTAAAAGTTTATTTTCAATAAATGAAGCAGAAAAATTTTATATGATGGCAACTTCTAATCTCTTATTGCTAAATATTTCATCAGTTAAAATTAATAGGAAATAAAAACAACTCATTTTTATAAAGAAGTTAAACTAAACTTAAGTTATGTGAATCTCTAAATTTGTTTATAATAATGTTCAAAGCAAAAGAAAATGTAAGTTTCTATATTAAAATGTAATTTTCAAAAATAAAAAAAACAGCAAATTATTGTATTGTTTTAACTCAATAACTCTCATATTAAGAATTGTTGAATGCTTTCTTTAGAAAAAACACAATAGTTCCATCACCTTCAAAAACTTTTTATCATTACCTTAACTTGTATTAGAAAAAGATTTCTTTAATAATATAGATTCTTCTGTATTGCCTTTAATGATTTTTAATGGAAAATAATCTAAAGATATTAGTATCTTGTGGATAATCAGTAACTATTAATAGTCTTTACTCTCTCTCTCAAAGGAAAAAATTATTTTAAGAACATTCATCCCTTTTCACCATGCTTTATTTGGAACTTATTGTGTAACATTATCATTCTGCCAAAATTGACATGATGTTATATTTTTCAAATATTTTAATAATTATGAAGCAAATATCAGATTTTAAAATAGAATTTGATAGATTTTTCACAAATCTACATTCCTTCATTCACATTTTTTAAAAAAACTTAAAATTGGAAAAAAAAAGTTCATTTTCTGAACATAGTTGTTAATGTTTACATTTTATATTAATATTTACAACTCAGTTAAATATGTATAAAGATCAAATGTATTTTTTAAAATATTATTCATTTATAAAATTAAATTAAAATGAGATCAAGTTCAATTTATTGAGTTTTAGTATAAAATAAAAATTTTATTCACAAGTGAAAAGTTGAGGATTTTCAAAAACTCTTACCGGATATAACAATAGAAAATATCAGAATTTGAAAGGGTTAATATCAACCACTCGATGTAACATAATGTGGTCAAACATTATCATATTTATAACTTACTCTTTTATGATGAATTTTAATTGATCTATAAGTGTATGTATATGTATTTTTTTTTTACAAAGACTGTATGTATTTCAGCCTATAAAACCAAAAGTTCACAATTATTAATGTAAGCAGAATTGCTGTGAATTGATCATTTTTACAATAAACCAATTTTTTGAAAAAGTGTAAAACGAAACTTCAACTTTTATTAGAATTTTTTTTACTATTGTGAAATGGAAAATTTCAAATAAATGTAAGTTGGTAATGGATTTAATATTGTCTTTTTGCTTAAAATTTTTTTAAAGTAATACACATTATTAATAATAAATGAAACAAAACTTTAACAATTTTTATTTTTACCATTACTTTTGTAAGATATAAAAATAGCATACTTTTTATTACAATAAAATATTTGAATTTCTGTCATTCATTAATGTAATTTTTTTTATTAATGTATTTTTTTTCTTAAGGAAATTTAATTTGTTAATGTTTTTTTTTTTATTTTATTGATATAATTACAGGTTTGTATTTGAATAATTATTCATATTTTAAAATTTCCCAAATTTATAATGTAATCTTATTTCCAGTTTCAGGTTGGTCATAGACTTTATATGTACACACACACACACAAAAAAAAAAATTCCAGTACTTCTTTGGGCTGGCTGTTTTGAGATATGGACTCTAATGCATTTATTCACAGAGGGTGTAGTTGAAAATTTCTTAATGTTTGAGGTGATTTGATATATATATATGTGTGTACACACACCCAATGCACTTATTTATGTGTTTGAGGTGATTTGATATATATATATGTGTGTACACACACCCAATGCACTTATTTATGTGTAATTCCCCCATTAGCTTGTTAAAACATACAACACAAAAAATCACCTTTTTTAAAGAATGATCTCTGGTCCTAATTATTAACCAATTTTTACTGAGATGATTTTCTAATATTTAAACAATCAGTTTTATGTAACTTAGCAATATACTTAATTTTATTAATATACCAATTGATTTTTCTAGGAAAATTAGTTTATTGACTTGACTTATTTATCATGCAACTATCAATAACATGTCAAGCGTTGGTGGTCGAGAGGTCAGCAACAGCTGCTTAGCAAGCAGTTGTCCCAGGTTAGTGGGTTCGCTTTCCAGCTGATGCTATGACACATGAGAAGAAAAAAAAACTATCAGTAACATTCCCTATGAAAATGCCTTTAGCACTTTCTAGAAATAATTGTTTCATTAATTCAACTGCAGCATGCTATTACTGCAATGGAAGATGATTGCAATAAGTATCTTTATATTCCCCAAAAATGTACATTCTGCATTGGAGACTAGATATTTTGAAACATTTCTGACACTATTATGACAATGAAATTTAATTTTTATTATAATAATTTATGTAGCTAATCTATAAAATTTAATTTCAAATTCAAATTCTTGACTATTTTAATAAAATTTATTTTCTTATTATGTATAACAATTAAATTTATACAAATAAAAGTTTGGCAGCCTCCTTGCTGACTTATATCAGTAAAATGTAATTTTATGTGATGTAAGTAAATTAAATTTGTACAAGTACAATTTTCTTAAATTAAAATTATATTTATTTGTGAAGTTGTTTTGTTACAAACAATAAAAGTTTATTGTTACAGTATTAATATAATTATATAAATTAATAACTATTCAAGCACATTAACATAATACCTAATTAACTTGAAAGCTTATAGAAATAATAATAATGACTGGATTATTTGTAGTATTCTTTAGGCTGCTTTAATATCTACAGATGGCAGTGGAAGAGATTAGGTTTTTTTTCTTAATAGTTGTTTTCTTTTTGATCTCATCTGATTACTTATAATTGTCCTCTGAAATATGTTTTTACTATCTAATTGTTACTTGAATCTAAAAACTTATTCTTTTATTTTATAAATACTATTATTAATAAAAATCCCTTTTTTTTCCGACTGTTTGCATAATTATAAAGTATTTAGTTATTCCAACATACTTACCGACAGAGAACATAATATATATATATATATAATTAGAGGGAATTTGAACCTAGACTTTCAATCTTCCTTTAGTCATCCATTCCATTTTATATAACTGATACACATAACTACATACATGGAGTAGATGATCAAAGGGAGCTTGAAAGTCTGGGTTCAAATCCCTCTAATTACATTTAGCTTAAAATATAAAAACTATACATGTATTTATATATATATGTACGAACATGATTATATGAGGTAGGCTCAAAGTAAAAAATATAAATATTTTTTCTTAGATTTATTTATTATTTTTTAATTTTACCATACTATGTATATGGTTATGCAATAATGCTTGTTGAAATATTTGCTCACAGTATATCCCAATTTTATTTATGTATATATTAGTTTTTTAAAATTATTTATTAAGTTTAAATTATAATTTCAGAAATAACTTATAAGATGATCTCAATTGACATTTTTTCTATTGGTTTTTGAAAAACTTTTGTCCTTCTTATTTTAAATTTTTTATTTTATTTAATATTTTATCTACTATTAATTCCAACCCTTTAATATTTTTATATCTTCTGAATATTTGAATACTTTAATTCCTATGCTTGACTGATAAGCTTTTAAATTCTATTCAAAGGTGAAGTTTTTGATTTAGTAAAAAAAAAAACCTCGTTTTTAAAATTCCTTAGAGATGATTTTTTTTTTTTTTAGACCTTTTTATTCTCTCACTATTCATTGACCATTATTATTATTATTATTTTTTAGGAAAAGATGAAAATAACAGCTATTGTATTTCTAAAGGCCTGTGGGAAAAAAAATTCTTTTAAAGAAAAAGAATAGAGTTCATATTTTTACATTCCTGTGGTGGTCTCACTGACCACAACTGACCACTAACACCCCAACCAAGAAAAACGCTACTGATGAAGAGAGCTTTTAGTCTATTGTCAACAGAAAGAAAAAGGTTTTCATACTGTTGAAAGGATTTTAAACACTGTATTTTCTTATTTTGGAACCAGTCATTTTTTTTTATCTCAAAGGAAAGATAGAAAATGTCTTTAGTATATCTTAAATGTTTTTAATTCCATAAGTTGACCAAGATATTTATTTATAAAAGCCAACTTCAAAGAAGATGGAAATAATATTTGTCAAATTATTATTTTTTAAATGAAAATGTGTAGATCTGTATGAAATGTATGGATCGTTGTTAAAGCATATATATTTATATATGCAATCGCACACCACACACGCATTTAATTTTAATGGATAAATTCTTTAAAATACTCCACCTTAAAAAATTATTACTGAATTATTTAAGTCTCATCAGTGACATTTTAATCTATTATTTATAAATATAATCATTAATTCGCTGCATTCAATTATTATTATTAACGTTACCAAGTCAACATCAGTTTCTGAATTCATTTGAATAGAATTTTTTTGGAATGATCTATTATCTATGTCAGTCTTCCAGATTCTCAAAAGCAC
This sequence comes from Epiperipatus broadwayi, assembly GCA_028023455.1. Lineage (NCBI taxonomy): Eukaryota > Metazoa > Onychophora > Udeonychophora > Euonychophora > Peripatidae > Epiperipatus > Epiperipatus broadwayi. Next base: position 2,887,531 of record JAQFVV010006206.1, read on the forward strand.
ATTTAAAAGCAATGATGAAGTTCATCCACTTCATTGTTTTTTTATTCTTTTACCATTAACCTTTTCAAGCATTATATGCTTTTCTAATGAATTATACCTTCTCATAAATATGTCTAAAATATGAGTTTGTGCTTCAATTAAGAGTTCAGGTCTGACTTAATCAGATAATTGTTTGTTCATTTTTCTTTCTGTTCAATGGAATTTTTAAATGCCCTTGATAACACTATAGTTTTTTGTTAATGCTTAAATTTAATTCAAGCACGAAAATTTAATTGAGTTTGAGCCTTAATTTTACAATATTTATTTGTGTTAAAGGAATTACATTTGTATCAGTACAAAATATAATTAGAATATTGTAAGTAGCAAATGTATGATATTTAGGATACTTTAAGCAAATGTAGGATTTTTTTAACTAAATACAAATGCCTATTTGGTAGGAACAGGGTGGGGGGAATTCAACATTTTCACCTTAAATGGTGTTTTAAATGAAAACAAAAAGTATTTGAAATAGATTGGTAACATTTTGATTTGAAAAAAAGAATAGCATTTAGAATACAGTTATGGAGAATTTTGCCTCTGTGAAATAGAGTTTTTGGTTTTAGATAATTAATGTATGGATAATATACCATTTTCAAGATGTTATTATTATCTATAATAGTAGTTAAATTTTATATATTGTACACAATATAAAGTAGTAATACCTCTTGTAAGAATAATTTAATAAAATTATGCAATTTTACTAATTTTATTTTTAATTTTGAAAGGAAAGAAATAAAATATAGATTTTTTTCCTTAATTTTTTTAAAAAATACATTAATAGATGTTATAGTCTTATTTTAAAATCTTATTTACTTTGGTCTAAGTTAATACAATTAAAATTTTTGCTAATAGTATTTTGTTTTTTTAACAATGCTATTCTTTAAATTTTTTTTTGAAAAAGTCTATTTATTTGTATTTACTAAATTTCTTGAGTTGATTAAACATTATAAAAGCCAATTTATATTTTAAAACAAGCCAATTTATTATTTTTTATTGGTATTATTATTATTTAGTGTTTGCAATAGATGTATCTTAGAAAGGGGCAGCAAGTTGAGCCATTATTGCTACTTCCCATGTTTATATGATAATTAGCTAATAATCCTCTTTGAATTATGTGTTATCTTCTATAAGTGTCTAAAAAAATTGTTTAGGGATTCTTATTTCAAGAATACAATACAAACTGTACAAAAAGTTTACTGGGAATTTTATTGCAAACATTAACTACAAGCTACAGAAAAAAACCTATCTAGAATTCCATTTTAAGGAAAAATATCTGCTTAACAATTAATGTCAGAATAAATAGATCTATAATTTATTATATGGTGTAAAAATGCGGATTTATATGTATTTATACATAAATTTAATGTCAATTGAAACTGCAAGAGATGTCTATATTTAAAAAATAAAAAAACCCACAATGTGAAATTAGTAAATGCTTTATCAACAAGTTATAATACACTGCTAGAAAATCTGTTACATGTAGAAGCTATCATGAATCTTTAAATTTTATGCAAAAATCTGTCTATTTTATTTATTGTTTTAAACATTTAATATGTCTTTTAATTTGTTTGTAAATTATATATATATATTATACTTTTCGTATTTCCAGTTATATATTTTAAATAAGATTTTTAAATATGCATTCAATCAGGATATTTTCCAGTTACAATCTGAATTAGACAGAATTTATTAATTTAAATATTTTATAACAAACTAAAGTTATTTGGACTAGTATTTCAAAATGGTTAATATTTTGAAACATATCTTGATCAATTCTTTTAAATGTCTAGCTGTTCATATTTGAACATATATTCTTGTAAAGTTCATGTATATTATTGTTGATCTTTTATATTAACCATTATAAAGTTTTTCTCTAGCACAGATATAAACTTTAATCCAAGTTAAAGATTATTATATCTGATTTTTTACACGCACATGCATGGCTTTTCACTTTCTTTCTCGTATGTATTATCAATTATTTTAATAATCTCCATACTTTCTCTTTAAAGAAAATAATAAGTTAGAGAATAATTCTCAAAGTGACATACTCATCAACAAGCAAAAAAGTAATTTTGTGTATCAAATTTTTTGTGGATGTTTGTTATCATTTATAGGTGAATCAAATGTAGTATAGAGAAAAAATTAAAGAAGCATGAGTTGTTATACAAGCATGTGAAAAGTAAAAATAATAATGATTCAGTGATTGCTTCAGTTTTCTTGGATCATGAAAGGACATATAAATTTAAATTTGATCTTGAAAGTGTTATGATTCTTCATGAAGTGAGAAACCATAACAAAAGAAAAATTAAGGAAGCAATTTTAATAAATAGAAGTAAAATGAATATAATTAATAGACAAACTGCTAACATTAAAATTCAGGATTCATGGGATTTGAGTTGATGGCATTTGCTTTCAATATGTTTTTTGAATTTAACAGCAGTTGAGGAGAGTTAAGGAATTAACCAAAAGTACTTCTGCAGATTGAAAGACTATATATAATAAATAGCTAATTACTGCTGTACATAACCAGTCAATACACAACAATACCCCCCTCCCCTTTCACTCTAGAAATAAGTAGAAATTTTTTATATACAAAATATTCATAAAATTATATTAAAATGTTTTCAACATTTATACAGAAAAGGTAAACTTTATATAAATTTATTTTATTTAGTGCTTCCTTGGCATGCTTTTAAAAAGTGCAAATGCTAAATGCTATGAATATCACAAAATTGTTGAAAGCATGTTTAGCAAACAGTAAATAAAATAAATTTATATAAAGTTTATCTTTTCTGTGTAAATGTTCAAAACATTTTTATATAATTTTACAATAGATTCAAAAAAAGAGAAAAATATATTTTTGGATTATAAAATAATCTTATAACTTTTTTTGGTATCTATTTCTCTCTGGAAGGTTTTAGTAATGTTAATTTTTCTCTTACCTTTTTTTCTGCATTCTCTTCTTGTTCAGGCTGAATATCATTTTTAACTTTGTAACTTCATCTTGAATTGAAACCTTACCTGCTTCTTCTATTTTTATATTTATAGTTGCATCAGTTTAATAACTTTATCTGAAATCAGAGTATGTACATTATCAATTATATCTTTTAGTGTCTCAATTTGATGTTCTCTTTAAGATGACATCTCACTACTCTGTTATCCTCTAGTTTTATATCTTATATTTGGGCAGATACTATTTTTTTATTTCTCTTGGTAGCAATTTTTTCTTTAGCATATTCTTTATCCAAATAGTCTGTTTTTATTTAAATCTGACATTTTCTAAATTTATCTGTTTTTTTTGACCTTATCTGATATCCTGCATATATGCATAATTTAGCCAGAGTCTTTCTTGGTATCAGAATTTGGCATGATATGCTGGTAAAGCATTACTACTGTTAACACTTCATGGATATTAGCACCTTCCATTTGATTTAGAGTACTTTTTAACTATTGGACTGCTTTTTCTGAAATTCCATTTCATTGAGGGAGTATGGTGGTGTAATCACATGCCATATTCCCTTCAGAGCAAGGAGGTCCTTCAATTTCTCTGAGATGAATCCTGTCATTGTTTTTTACTAAGTCTCAAGATACCCATGCATGAAAAAAAGTTCACTTATTACACTCTCTGTGCTGGTATGCTTTATTAATCAATTTTCTGTTCATTTGGAGTATGTATCTACAGTCATCAGGAAAATATGATTCATGGAATGCCATGGTATGGTCTAAAAGTCTATTTTAGGTCCTCTTATAGCAACAGGCCAAAATAGGAATTTTTTAGCTGGCAAACTCAGTTTGTTGGCAAGCTTGACATTTTTTAATGGTTTACTCTATATTACTGCTTAAATCTGATCACCAAACATATCAACATGCTAATTCCATTATTTGTATTATCCTTGCATGTAATAACTGTAAAACATCTGGTCTATCATTAATATGCAATCATGACACATTAACAAAACTTCCTGAGCATTTCATGGTACCACATAGTTTTTGTGTTTCTTTGGCCATCCATTTTAAATCCAATTTGTAATCAGGTTACAGTTTTTATTCTTTTTAGTTCATTCATCTACATTTTTTTTATTAATTACTTTGGAATTCAAAATGTCTATATAATTCACTTCTATATTGCAACTTGTGTGCACTTTTATAGGGAGTTCTGTAAAGAGCATCAGTATGTTTTATCTGTTTTTCTGGTTTATACAATAATGCATGGTTATATGAATAGGATATTCATTAATCTCAGCATATAATACAGAGAGTTTACCAATAGCTCAAACAAGCTCTTAATTGATAAGTGCGGTATGAGAAAATATTTAAAATCTCTATCCAGAACCTTTTTATCTCCAGACCAACTGTTTTCGAGCTTATGGCTTACATCAATGGAGAGCTAGAATATTCGGACAATAGATCTAAAATATCAACTCAAAACCCAGCACTTATTTCATATGTAATATTTAAGTGGAAACTGAAATTTTCAACATGAAAATGTCTTTATATCCAGCTATCTAACTTTCATAGTTTCTACTCAATTATTATGTATGAAATAAGTGCTGGATATTTTAGATATAGTGTCCAAATATTCTAACTCTTCACTGACATGAGCCATAAGCTCAAAACCAGTTGGTCTGGAGATGGGAAGCTTCTGGATAGAGAGTTTACATATTTTTTCATACCATACTTATCAATTAAGATCTTGTTTGAGCTATTGGTACCCTCTGTGTATTACATTTTTGTAAATACAAGCTTATAAAAGTAATGTCACATTATATATGACTTGCTTTTTTGATTATGATATTTATCTCAGCATATGTTGACTGGTAATATTCAGAGTTTTCTTTTTTTTTTCATGTATGGGATTTCTTCCAGTGACTTCAGATTACATAACCAATTTGCTAACTGCAGTACATCCTGTATTGACATTCATAATAGGGTGGCACCTTTTAACTTGTCCGTTATCCCATTTGCTATCATGTATTTTTCCACATACTTTATGTATATTTGCTACTGTCCCACGTTATTCACATCAAAAGATGTTATCACACTGTATTTCTGTAAATATACTAATGTTTACTGTGGTATTGGTGATTGTTGCATTTAATATTCACACAAATCTTTACATAAGTTCTTAAGACTGTGATCTTTGATGTGTACAGGGCTAGACTCTAAGGCTAGCAGCAGTGCAATAATATATTTAACTTAAATTGAAAATGCACAAACTAAGCATAGTATTTATTAATGATAATACAATATTACAATATATTTGTACCCATATTTGTAAATGAACATAAAGAAATATATATTTCAATCTTTTAATATTTCATTGTAATCTCACAATGCCCTTATGTATAGTTTATACATATTTCAAATATGAGTGTTCCATTTTAGAGTTATAGACTTTGATGACTAGTTTAAATTTAAGATTATATTTCATACTTGCCTTTAAAATGTTTTATCATGAATTATAGTTCTGTATTAATAATGTAACTGCTTTTTCCTTTAAGTGATTTTACAAATTTATATTTCAATACTTAATTTAATATTTTTATACCATGAGATAAATTTGAATTTCATGTTACTGTCTATAGATTCTCCACAAAAGATTGGATAGGCACATCAGACAGAAATTTTATTATTTACCATATTTTTTTTATCATGATAGAGACTACATTGTGGGTGTATACAGTAGATTTATACTATTAAATTATTAATATGTATTTTTTTGTTCAAAGTTCTTGTTGTTTTTTTTTTGCAAAGTGATGTTCTTTAACATATATCATTTCCTTGATATGTTGTCATAGTATTTTAACTCATTCGGGTCAAGCTCATTTACTCATTCATTCATTTAATTTCCCTTTTTATAAATCAGCATTTCTTGTTATTAAATAAGTTGAAATAAAAAAATATATTCAACTTACATAAAAAAAAATGACATTCCTTTTTACTCATTTGTTTTATAAAGAATAATTAATATTTTAAATATCGCTTTAAACAGATTAAATATTTTAATCTGTATATGCATATTATTTTATTTAATATTGTTCAATTATGCCAGCATATAATTCCATACATATTTATCCAACAATGAGTTAATGCCCTATTTATTTATATTTAAAGATTAATTACATAATTGTATATAATAAGTAAAGTGCTGAATATACATATCTTATATCTTTTTTGTGTCATCATTAGGATACGTGATCAACATTAAATAAAAAAATCATGGGGTTTGAACTCAAATTTTATTATTACAATATATATATATATATATACAAATTGACAAATAAGCCCATATATATATATATATATATATTTGTAATGAGTTAAATCTTTCAGATTTGTGACACATTTTCCTAAGTTAATGACAAATTCACAACTAATTTTAATGTAAAATCTTTCAGATTATTTTTTGTCACTTCACAAGTATGTCAACAGAAATCCTGTATCAAAAGTGTGCTAGTAATTTAAAATACCTAAACATCTGCACAGAAATAATTTTGCTGCTTGAATATTTTATCAATCGTTCACATACATATGCGGTATTTAATCTATTATTCTTAGCAATGCATATTTTTTCTCATAGGTGGAGATGATTAATGTCCACATTATAACATTCAATAAATAAAAATACATCAATATTAAAAATATATATAATAAATTACTATACTTCTGCAAACTTCAATTGTCACTCAGAGTAAAATCTTCTAGTCCAACCTATATATATATATATTGTAACGGAATATATATAGTTGGACTATATATATATATATAAGTCTCCTTCCCCGATCGTTAAAATATATATATCATTAAAAATCCAGATCTATCAGATGTCCTAAAGATGTGAATTACCACAAAGACATGTATTCAAGATGACTATCTTCTTATTTGTAATCAAAAGTAATGATTATAATTATTACAAAAATATTTGTAAGAGAATGATAACTGTTGTCTAGTCAAATAGAAACAGTTTTTTCCACTAGATTATTCATATTCATGTTGCTTGTTAAAATTATATGAGTTTAACCTGCAATTTATTTATTATTTTTAGATTAATTTGTATGGATATATCATCTTTGATCATCAATTTATATAGTCTCTAGATTGGTATTTATATAAATTTACCATTCCTGACATTTTCTATTACATATTTTTCAAGTATAACAGAATAAATAAGCAAAAAAGAATCATGAATATCAGTGATAATGAATGTAAAATATAAGAATTGTTCATTTTTCGTTTTTTGCCATATCATTTTGTCCTCTTACTAGAAGACTGATTTTATTAAATGTTTTTTAATTGTGGCTTATTCCTATTGTCTCAATAGTGTTTTCACCTGCATTGATGCAGTTGCGTGATAACAAAAATGATATATAAATGAATGACATCCCTCATATTTTATTATCACAAACACTATGCCTCTAACTATGTGTGGCATAAATTTTATATATATTATACCACTAAATATCACACGATCACCATTTCTTATGCTTGCAGTGATCTCAGATTCAAAGCTTTTCACTGATAAAAGCCATAAGCTAGAAACTAGTCTGGGGATATTGGATAAGTAGGCACTAGATAGGTATTTTATGCACAAGCCTTCTGGCATCCATTGATTACTCCAGCTTGCATTGAGTGACACTACAGTATGAAATTTTGTCTGTATTTTTATGTATATTGTGAGCAGACCATTTTTAACATCTAATTAACAGAGAATTGACCAGTGTTTGTTATTATAATATCCAATGACAGTAAAATTTATTCTTTACTGTATTGAATTGTGAGTGTTATTGCTTCCCACATATAAAAACATAAGTTTTATGGATATTGTGAGCAGACCATTTTTGATAATCTAATTAACAGAAGATTAGAAGATTAACCAATGATTGTTATTATAATATCCAATGACAGTAATGTTTACTCCTGTTTGCATTGAATCATGGATATTACTGCTTACCATATATAATAACATATAAAAAGTAAGTTTAGAATATTCTAATAAATAACAGAAATCCTTGAATTATAGCAGGACTATATCAATATAAATTATGAAGGATTAATAGTATTTAAGACTGACCCTTATTTATTCTTTTAAAATACGTTCCTTTCATCATAAGAATTATACCATCAAAAACTAATGTTCATTCATCACAACTTTTGTTTTAGTAGGAATTATATAAATGAACATTATGTTTATTTGTGTAAATGTACTTTGAAATACTAAGTAGCAGACATGAAATCAAATACTGATAATAAAAAAATACAATTTAATAATAAATGTAATCAACATTTCTTTAAATAATTTGTCCTCATGTAAGTATTAATATGACATTTACCCAATTTAGTTATTACAATAAATTTATATATAGGGTATATGAGCACAGACTTTCACATGACCCACCACTCTTTACTCTATCTCATAATAATGATACACTTGAACACATATATGTTGAAAATATAAATAATCACCAATATCCATATTTCATGCTAAACCAGCAATCATCAGTTGGTCCAGGTTATCTTCTCTACACATATATGCAATAAGTGCTCAGATATATATTAAGATAGCCAATCTTCATACTATAATGGACAGGCTTCAGTCCATTCCACACTCCAACTCTTCAGCCATCCATCCAATTGAAAATCTGAAGATAATATCAGCCTCAGGGTAGCCTTTGAGCATTCTTTTTCAGATTTTCAATTGGATGAATGGTTAAAGAGATTGGAGTATGGAGTGGATTGAAACCTGTGCATTAAAGTATGAAGATTGGCTATCTTAATATATATCTGAGCACTTATTGCATATATGTGTAGAGATGATGATCTGGACCAACTGATATTGCTGGTTTAGCATGAAATATCTATATTGGTGATTATTTATCTTTTCAACACATATGTGTTCAAGAGTATCAGTGTTATGAGATAGAGTTGAGAGTGGTGGATTGTGTGAAAGTCTGTGCTCATATACCCTATATTGCTCATATACCCTATATACTACATATATTGATACAGGTATATAATAAGCCTGTATTTCAGTTAATAAATTTATGTAATAATATTATTAGTAATGATATAATATATCTTATTAACTTATGTCTGATTGTAATCTGAAAAAAAATTCAAAATTTAATCTAGATCAGTTTTAAACTCCAAATCTAGATGATGATTGAGTGATTCACTAATATATATTAATCTGAATTATTAATGTGAATTTAATTTTTTCATTACTCTTCAAACAGAAATATAGTAGGAAACAAAAAACATCAAGATCTCACTAAAAGTTCTGCATTTACTCTGGTGTGCTTAAATACTAAATTGTTGTTGCAATATGTATAGATAATCACTGTAAATGATAATACATTTTATCTTAGATGGCTGAGAAAGATCATCTTTGTGATATAAGAGACTTCTTATACTAAATGATATTACATTTGAGGGATAGTTTATGCTAATAAATCACAGAGAAAGTGCTTATACATCTCATTGTTCTGCTGTCATTCTTTAGAGAGAATATATATATATATATATGTGTGTGTGTGTGTGTACATAATATATATATATATATATGTGTGTGTGTGTGTGTACATATATATATATATATATATATATATATACTTGGGTCTATCATGGATTTTTACTGATTGGAAACTACTTATATAGCATTAACTGTCTTCACATAAAAATAATGTTTTGCTATAATTTCCACTGTCCATTTTGAAGGTAATCTGAAACTTTTTTACCTAAGAACATCATAGAATTCCTCTGAATGTATAATAATAAATGGCTGATATTTTAATGTTTTAGCAACATATTTTCTTCAGAACTTATGATTTTTTTAAGTTATAAGAAATTAAAAGCTGTAAAGAAGGCATGATTTGAACTTTCTGAAATGCATTAATTTATTATTCTAAGCTTTCAATTGGTTTAAAATATGCAATGGAGAAATGCAGACTTTAACTTTTTTTCAAGAGATATTAAACATAGATGGTACTACTAATCAAGACTGTTTTCAGTGTATGCATGGAATCTTTTATTCAAAAACCATATGCAAATATATTTTATCTATAAAAATATGTAATTTTCTCTCTCTCTCTCTCTATATATATATATACACACATGCTAAAGTGAAAAAAATTTAAGAAAAAATATGAATACAGATTTCTGATTCACTCATAAATGTCATTTCAACTGGAATTTATTTGCAATCATCTTGGTCACTTTTTTTTTCTATCATCATGGATCTTCTGTAAAAGCACATGCCCTAAGCCTGCTTTCTGCTCAGATAATGGTAGATATGGAAAAGTGAAAAAAGTGATAATTCTCTCGTGGTAGGAAGCATGGTTCATATAATTAAAATTAATTTGAATTCCACATCTGTGTGTGTGTTTTGTAAATGAAAGTTATCAAAATTGTAAACATGGTAAGGAAACTCAGAAATTTATACCTCTATTAAGACTAGACATACTAATTGAGAAAATTTGGGCTAGAGATAATCTCTAGTTTAATGAATCATTGGTGAAAGTTATTAATATATTTCTATAAAGTGATTGGTTTCAAAGTTGTGGGCACAGAAAATTTAAACCTTGACTATTAAACTATAGTAATGTTCTATCTATATGTATTTAAGAGATTGTCATCTAGAACAACTGATGAGTGCTGGTTCAGAATGAAATGCACAACTTGGTGATTAGTTATTGTTTTCATATGTCTTTGTAAATATCTTTCAGGATATTGTAGTAAATAGCCATTTGAAATATATATATATATTCAAAGTATATCTAAAAAAACAGTGCATATGTACTTAAAAATTATAGTATGACTATATGTATCTTATTTGCACCAAAAAACTTGAACTGGATGTTTCAAAAACTAAGTATGTGAGAGAAGTTGATGTGACATCTGGGTTGATGGATGGTTTTGAAAGGATTGAGCTAATGTGAAAAATGCACTGAGATAAGTACAATTGACTTTTGGAAATATATATAATATAAAAATAAAATGTCCATTAATTAAAACAAAATTGTAATTACAATAAAAATAATAATAATAAAAGTAACAAACTATTAAAAACCAATCCTTAAATTTTTTTTTTTTTTAAATTTTAATAGCAGTTGAGGCAGGTTCAAGAAATTTACCGAAAGTACTTTTACAAATTTAAGGATTGTTTTTTAATAGTTTGTTACCATTATTATTATTATTTTTATTGTATATATATATATATATATATAAAATATATATATCTATCTAGTGATCATATATATATATATATATATATATATATATGATCACTAGACAGAGCTTACCAGTAGCTCTAATGAAGCTTTTATTTTTTATAAGTGCCAAAAGAGAAAAAATTCAAAATTTCTATTGGGATCCCTATCTCCAGACCAATTGGTTTCGAGCTTGTGGTTCACCTCAGTGGAGCGCTGAGACTCCAGAAACTAGATCTAAAATACCAACTCAAAAGTCAGCACTTATAAAGCATGTTTCTATCAATTTGAAAGTATGAACTTATCAGACATGTAAATGTCTTCAAATCCAGCCTTACAAACTAGATAGCTTTATGGGTCTGGATTTGAAGACATTTATGTGTCTGATAAGTTCATGCTTTAAAATTGATAGAAATGTGTTTTATAAGTTCTGACTTTTGAGTTGGTATTTTAGATCTAGTTTCTAGTGTCCTAGTGCTCCACTGAGGTGAGCCACAAGCTCGAAACCAATTGGTCTGGAGATAGGGACCCCAATAGAAATTTTGAATTGTTTCTCTTTTGGCACTTATAAAATAAAAGCTTGATTAGAGCTATTGGTAAGCTCTGTCTAGTGATCATATAATGCAAGCTTAAAAGCAAGTTACAAAATTTATGACTTGTTTTAATTATATATATATATAAACAAATATTATAGACAACTACATTTGAATTAATAAATATTTAATATGATATATATATAATGTGTTGATGCTAAATTGATAATACTATATAAACAAATTACTCCTAATACAAAGTTTAAGTCATACTAGCCAATATATTCAGTGTGTAAACAAACATTACTAACTTTCATATCACATCAAAATGTTACAAATCTTTAAATGTTTAATATCTAAAGGAGCTGATTGATTGTTAAGTAAGTAGAATTTTCCAAAAAATTTCTGCAACATCCTTGAATGATATCTACTATCTAAACTATGGAGGTAAAATCCAATTCAAATGTCAGCATAATACCAATACTTAATATTAACAATAAATAAATATATCAATTCCTAAATACTTCATAAAACAATCACATCTGAATACATTACTAGGACGAATTGACTAGCAGTAAAAACAGTAGATTAAAATTATTAGTATTCACTTCCTAAATTTATGATCACAACTTTTGCCCATAAAATAGCTCACTTTAATATATATTTGTGGCATTTTAAAAATATGTATATAGTGCAAACAAAATATAATAAATTAAGATATCAATATTTGAATTAAAGAAAATAATGTTTATTTTTTATCTGTTTTCAGTTTTTAATTATTTATGGACAAAAATATGTTTTATTTTTCTCACTCTTTTTTTTTAAATAATTGAATCATCATCTATGCATTTGTTTTTTTTTATCTTACTTTAACTTTTTATGTAGATTTTATCTCTTTATTCAAAACCTGATTAAAATAGAAATATGAAGTGGGACGAATTGTATAGATTTTATGAAAGTAAATTGTTTTCTCTAAAGGAATAAAGTTTCATTTCCAAGAAAAATTCGAAAGGAATTATTGATATCTTAGACTATCAATGAATGAATATATGGAGATTTTTTTTAAACATCATTTAAATTCTCTTATTTTTTGATAGATTAGTCAAAAAGTAGTTTCTATTATCAGTTTTTACTTTCATTGTCTAGTATTTATTAATTTCTCAATACACTATTATAGGAATTCTGATATTTTAATAATGAATTCATTTATTAACGTAGTTAAATGTGTGATGTATTTCTAATTTTCTCTTTATTAAGATTTAATGTGTGTATCTACACCAGTGGGTCTTAACTGGTATTCAATGGAACATTAGTGCTTCATGAGCTTAGGTGAAATGTTTTACTGAGGACAGGATTATCAAGACAGGCGTATGACTGGTACAAATTACCATAATCTGTTGCAATTTCTGATCAAAAAAATGGATAATTATCCAACAAACTTAGTTTAAAATATATTATTAGTATTATTTATGATTATATTTGTAAATGAGTGTCTACTTTATAGCATTATGAATAAAATTCTTTTTCAAAACATATTTAGGGACTGGTTAAATATTTTTATCAGAGTCAGAATTTGCTTTCAATGTTCTTTGCTGATTGTGACTTGGTGTTAGAAATGAAAATATATATAATGACAGAAAAAGAAACAGAATCTTATGTATAGTTTTATTTATAATACAAACAATTCACCATTATTTTTAAAAGGCAGATTTTATTCTTAATGATTATATTAAAATAAATAAACATTTATGAACGATATAATACAATACAAGAATGACTTATTTGTTTATATGCAGAATACTGAAAAATAACCAAAGTTTTAAACAGGGATTATGATTGTCTAAATTTGGTGTTTTTGTGGCTATGGACAAATATGTACTAAGAAGTTGAAATGAACAAAAATCTCCAACTTTAATTAAAAGTTACAAGATAATGAGAGTAAGTGAGCGAACATTTCTTTTTAAAATTGTTATATCAATTAGCCTTTGTTTTCTTAGTGTAATTAAATTTGATTGCATTCAAGAATATCCAATTGTTTTTAGTGCATTAATTGCCAATATCATACCGTATTTCTTTATTTAATAGTTTTAACAATAAATATAATTTTGTAGTTAATTTGTGACAATACTAGGGAAGATTCTACTTGCATCACCTGTTAAATATTTAAAAATAGTTATTGATCAGCCCAAAATGCAAAATGGACCAATTATGTAAATGAAAGTATTATTTTAGAGATAGAGCAAATACAAGTACAAACAGGATCAATGTCGATATTAACAACATGGGGGGGATTAGATAATATTGCAATGATTATTTAGATTTTGGGTGAACATGGATTGATGAGAAATGCCAAATTTCTTTCTTTATTGTGTTGGGGGGAGGGGTTTGATTAATAGTTCAATGGAACCAGCTATATTAAAAGACCATTTTACAACTAAACACTCTGATATTGAGTATAAAGATAAATTATTTTCAAAGGTTGCTGGAGATTTACCTTAAACAAAGAAAAAAAACTGAAAAATATATAATATCTGATAAATTACAAAGAAATCAAGTCACTTATCATTTGACTTAATTTAATAAGCTTGTATTACAAATGTTATATAATGAACTTGCAAATAGTTTTTAACAAGCTTTTCAGATTATCCCCAAACTCAGACCGGTTTCTTTGTAATTATATTTTTGCTATTAAGACTTTGGCAATTTTATATTGCTAAAGCTATTAATATATGATTATCTGAATTTAGTTTAGTCCCATATGGCTATTTAAGTTAGATAGCTGGATTTGAAGACATATGAATGTCTGAAAATTTCAGATTTTCTACTTAATAGTTTCCCATTGGATAAAGTGCTGGGCTTGGCCTAATATTTTAAATCTAATGTTTGAATATCCTAGCACCTCACTGAGGAAGCCAGTAGCAGAAACTGGTCTGAGGTTGGGGATATTATGAAAAGTTTGTTAAGAGCTATTTGCAAGCTCATTATATAATATTTGATAAATTACAAGTTGTTTTACATAAAGTGTCAGAATTAATTGCATTTAAATTAAAACCACTTACTATAGTAATCACTAATTTTACCAGCACATTGTGAAGTTGTAATAATTATGGTCAAAGAAGATATAAAAAAAATTTTTTTAAGTTTTCTTTCATATGATATTATCAAAAAAAGAATTAAAGATATATCAAGCATTACTGAGGGAATGATAGCCCAAAAACTTTCTAATCAATGTTTTACTTTGTGAATTGATGAGTCAAGTAACATAAATGGTAAAACTCATGTTCTAAGTTTCATTTATTTTATTAAATAAAACAAATAATTAACTAAGTTTTATACTGCAAAGAACTTATCAGACATAAAACAGAAAATGATATATTTGAATCAAATATGTTATATATGGAAAATTTAAATATATTTTGAGATGTATGTGTTAGAATTTGTATAGATGGTGCTCAATCAATGACAGACTCTATTAAATGATTTGTTACTCTTGCAAAGAGCAGATATCCAAATATCATATCTACACATTGGTTTTTATATAGGAAGACTTTAATTTTAAAAACACTACCACCTATAATAAAATCTGTATTCAATCAAGTTGCAGATATGGCAACTATATTAAGACCAGACCTTTAAGAAGTCCTCTTTTTACATTTCTTTGTTAGTCTGTATATCAATATAAGATGATTATTCAGAGGGAAAGGATTACTCCTTGTATTAGAACTCAAGGATAAATTATTGACATTTTTTTCAAAATGAAAGAATAGATCATAAAATATTTTAATAATTTAATTTTGGTGCTCAAAACTAACATATTTGGCTGATATTTGTTGTGCAAGGAAAGATGAAATTATGTTGACATCAACAGATAAATTATTTGTGCTTCAAAAAAAAAAGTATTTAGAAAAATTGTATCTGAAATAAAAGTGTAGTTCATATGTTTCTCTTGTTTCAAAATAAAAATGACAATGAAATTATTTCTTTTATAAAGAAATATTTAATATTACTTTAGGAAAAGATTACATTCTACTTTCTGTTGTTAAATATTGAACATTATGATTGGATATGAAATTGATTTTATACTAATATAAATTATAATTTTCTTCAAAAGAAGAACTAGTTGTGTTGGTATCAGGCCACACTCTAAAAATGAAGTTCTCTGAAATAAATCTGGAAGAATTTTGGATTTTGATTGAAGAAGAATACATTGTTCTTTCTCAATAATCTCTTAAAATTTTCTTGCAATGTGAATTCATTTCTCAGTATGACTAATATAAAAATCAAAAAGAGTGGAAGGATTACAGATTTACAAGAGGAAATCAGTGTAGCCATATTTTATGTTAGATCTCATATTAATTATATCTGTTCAATGCATTAAGCACATATTTCTCATTAAATTTTATTTAAAAAAATAGTATTTTACATTTTGGCATTTTTTTTTTTGTAATTCTATATTTAGAAGAGATTTAATATAGACAATATATGTGTATTCAATTATATATATATATTATAGTATTACCCGTTATATTTTATATCGCCATTGTACGCTTCTACCCGTAGCTTCGAGTGAGGATATTTGTGAGCATGGTCTGATTCCATCTCACGCGCCAATCTTACACATGGATAAGAATTATCTCATCGAAAACATAAATAAGGGTTCGGGTATATATATATATATATCTATTTATGGTAGCGCATCCGTACCAGCTCAATCTCAGGGTTTGGGGACTATAGTCCAACTAGAGAACAAAGGTAAACACTACCCAACTAAGTCTTATGTGTCTATCTATTCTGGCCGATAATTGATCCGTTATAAATCTAATAACCCAACCCGAATGTTATCATACAATTTTCTCTATTTATTACCATACTTAATACCGATAAAATCTCATTTATCCACGCATATAAATATATCAATATTCAAGCGCACAGTCCATTTACCCTGATACACACATATATAATTCATATACGCATCAAAATAGTGCAATTATACATCAGAGCTGTTTATTTAAAGTTGTTATTTTATTTAATTTAAAAGAGATTTATTATAGCAATTAATATTGAGGTAACACTAGTTTCTTTACCAAGACGCATTCATTGAACATACATTTAGTGTAAACGTCAATTACCTTAAGTACCGTCGACCGTTCACACGGTCAAAGACAAGTCCGCATTTATAATTCTCCACGAATACTGGTCTGGTTGATATAACGGATGGCAAGTATTTCCAATATGGTATATCAAATAGCTTATTCTGGAGGTGGAGTAGATGATTCACTTACTTTATGAAAGGGTCCCATTTCATAGATCTTTCATCGCCATTACACTTGATGAACAAGAACTCTTTTGTATAGCGAAGTTCGTAGGTCCACTTCAGATGGGTTCCACGACAACTGTCCACTGGATCGGTTAATGAAACTAGCGCTATTGAATTACCCCGACATTTTGAGTGAGAAATATTAATAAACTTCTTAAGAAAATTTTATACGTCCACACACTCCGTAGTCCAAGCCGCATTTTTTTCTTTATTTTTTTCTATCTCCTTTCGAGCCCACAAAAAGTTCTTTTGTTTTCACTCTTTAACTTTGTAAAATTTTCTTCCAATATCCCTATGCCACTGTCCCATTCTATTGTTTTCCAAAAATACCCACCTGACCCGTTTTCGGACTTCTTGATGCCAGTTATTACTAAACCGCCTACAGCAACTGATTTATTTTTATTTCTATCTTCATATGTTCAAAAGATTAATTAGCAAAAGAAAACACATGTTACTGACAATATTATTAAAACCAGACTTAAAGAAAAAAATTTAATGGATAAAATACATACGAATAATCAATTACAACTTATACAGCTCCGTATATAATTGCTTGTAACCATCACCATTAATACATACACACCTTTTATACTCACATATACAAATATATTTATATAAGCATACCCACCTAACATTCACACTCTTTGTAACAGGGTTCGAATGACTATTTACATATATATCTTTTCGTATATAGTTGCTCAACATTAACACTCGCAATTAGTAATATATTACATATGCTTGTATTCGAACCCCGTTTGTTACATACCCCCCTGGTGCGATAGCCTTCAAATACCCTCTGTGTATTTGAACGGCTTCTTAACGACTCCTTTCTATCCTTTATCCCTCTCTAGGTTTGCGAAGGGTTTGAGTGATCGGGCGTTGTATGATCCCTTTACTTCCTGCCCAGTATCCACCCAAAATGCATGTTTTCCCAGACCTTTTACTATCGTAAATGGGCCCTCATATAGATTGCAAAATTTTTTGCAAATAAACTTTCCAGGTTCGCTTACATGGGGTGTCCTCACCATTACCTGGTCCCCCACCTTAAAGGAGTGCGAGGAACTCTTGAAACTCTCCTTTCGTTGTCTGCTCCTGTGAACCATCGACTGGTATGCCTGCTGCCTATGCTTTTCTAGATCAATAAGAGTTTCTTCTCCTGGAAAACCAGTCTGGAACAACCTAGGTGCATGCTTACCAAAATGCAACTGTATTGGTGTGAAGCCAGTAGATTCATTCACAGCCCAATTCATATAGTTTAAAATGTCCGGAAGGTGTTTGACCCACCTTCTATGGTCGGTTTGGACATAAGTACGGAACAACCTACTCAATTCCCGCATCAATCTTTCACAAGGATTGGAATGAGGGTTACGGATCGAGGTTAACACATGACCAATCTTTAACCGTTCAGTCCATTTCATCCACTCCCTCGAAACGAATGGGATTCCATGATCTGATATGATAGTTCGAGGTTTTCCCACTGATGGAATATGCTCTTTTTTTAGGACACGTATCATATTCCGCGTGTTGGCTTGTGTGATGGGATATGCAGACACCAGTTTAGAGAATAAATCATAAATGACCAGGAGGTATTTTTTTTTATTAAAGGCCGGCAGTGGGCCATAATAATCCACTGCAACAATTTCCTTAGGTTCTCTGGGAATCATGGACAACATCGGAGCTGCATATTTCTTATTTGCGGGCTTAACCCTCTGGCAAATTTCGCACTGCCCAATGACCACTGCAACTTTGCCACGCATGCCTGGCCAATAAAACCACCTTCTGATCCATTCTTCAGTGTTCATTATCCCATAGTGGCCTGACCTGCAGTGCATGTGTGCCACCACGGCAGTCCTCATGTGCCGCGGGATGACTGATCTCCATTCTGCTGGATTTTCCTTAACTCTGTATTGTAGCACACCTTGCTCCAATCTAAAATTTCGAATAGTCCGCTCGACCCAACGCCCAATCAGTTTGGCTTCTTTACCTTCCAATTGGTCAATGACTGGCTGGAGTTGTTGGTCTTCTCTCTGAAAGTACTCCAGGCACCTCAAATTGCTTTCAAGACCTTCATCTGTTCTTAACCCTATGCTTGCTATATACAAATTCTCAGTACTCAGATGATGTGATTGATTGTCCACTGGATTGTGACTCAGAGTATCAGCTACTACATTGTCAGACCCTTTACAATGCCTCACTGTATAGTTGTATTCTTGGAGGTACAGGCTCCACCATACTAATCTGCTATTGGTGAGGTAGCTGTGGTTGATAAATTCCAGACTCTTGTGGTCAGTAACCACGATGACCTCCGAGCCCAGTAACAGTGTTCGAAACTTCTGAAAGGCCCAAACAATGGCCAATGCCTCTTTCTCAGTGGTTGTATAATGTACCTCAGGACCTTTGAGTAGCCTGCTCAGAAAATATAGTATACCCATTTTTCCATCTTCTTGCTCTTGAGCCAAGGTCACCCCGAGACCATATCCACTGCTATCTGTCTGAACTATGAACGGCTTTGAAAAGTCAGGAAAGGCCAGCATAACATGTTCCAAGAAACCCGTCTTCACTCTTTGGAAGGCTTGGTCCTGTTCATCCGTCCACTTCCACTCACTACCCTTTTTTAATAACTTCACCAATGGCTCCATCCGTCCTGCAAACCATTCTTGAAAGTGGTTATAGAATGTACACAGACCCAGAAATGATCGGATATGTTTCTTGGATCTAGGTGTTTGAAAGTCACGAATAGCTGAGATCTTGTCCGGGTGTGGTTTGAGTCCCTGGGCTCCCACCATGTGCCCAAGAAAGGCCACCTCTTTCTGACACAGTGTGCTCTTCTTAATATTTATTTTTATGCCCTTTTTTTCGCATTCCTCTAGAAATAGTCCTACTTCCCATATGTGTTCCTTGATATCAGTTGAGGCTATCAACATGTCATCCATGTAAATTGTGACCATGTCCTTTATCTCTGAGGATAGCACCTGGTCCAAGCACCTGAGTAAACCGGCCCCACTGTTTATTAGACCAAAAGGCATCCTGTTAAATTGATATGAGTGGCCCTCATATCTGAACGATGTTTTATTGGCAATCTTCCGGATGTAACTTAATTTGCCAATAACTGGCAGTCAAATCGAAGATCGAAAATACCTTCTTTCCTTGGAACTTCCTTAGTAATTCTTGCATGGGAGGTGGTACATTGCAGTCTGGTACAGTCACTTTATTTAACTGTCGAGTGGTCAAGACATAATCTAACGGATCCATCTTTTTTTTTAACTACCACCATCGGATTGCAATACGCTGATGAGCATTTTGATATAATTCCCCACTCTAGCATCTGATCTATTTACTCTTTTACTGCCTTTCGGTATTGATGCGGGATGGGGTATGATCTAGCTTTGAATGTCTGGCCATCTCTCATCCTAATTCTCTGCTCAAACCCTTAGATAACCTCCGGCTTGTCTGAAAAGACATGGTGATACTTCGTCAATGTTTGTTGTAAGGAACTATCTTGAACTTTCCCTTCTACTTTCATTCCATCGATCTTATCTTTGAGTTTTTCTGGGACATCCTCCTCTAAATGTGACATTCCTATCGACCATTGAGGCTCCTCTGTCAGAAAACGTACCACTTCACTCACCCTCACAGGTGACCTGACCCCTCTCATAGTCAAGGTTACATTTGTATCTATTTAGAAAATCTGATCCCAAAAGGGCCTCATGTACTAAACCTTTCATTATAAGGAACACATGTGAATAGCTCTTTCTATTAATTTTTAGATCCATCCATATCTGCTTTGGCTCTACTTTAGCTCTCCGGTTGTCTGCCATTGCTATGTGAACTGTTTTTAGAGGGAGAATCGGTATATCTGGTTGTTCCCTTCTAATTTGGTGGTATAATCTCTCTGATACTACCGATACCTGACTGCCCGAATCCATGAGGGCTTCCACATTCATTGAACCTCCCTTTATAGGGATGATGGGGCATGTCTGAAGTGCATATCCGGGGACCCGGTCTTCCCAAGAACATATTAAATTGCCTATTCTTTTTGTCCCCTGCTTATCCGCATCTGTGTCCCCTTTGGACCTAAGCTTATGATCCTCTATCTGTCTCCTTTCTGTGTCTATTTCTAATTGGCTCAACATTTTATCAATTGTCCCACCTGATCTTTCTCCTCTTTTTCCCAGCATCCATCTAATTTCATAGGGTAACTTTCTGCATGCCGTTGCTACAATCTGCTCCTCTGATAGTTTACATGCATCTAGAGTTCTCAACGTAGCCACCTGCCGCCTAAAAAAATGTATGTACGCTTCTCCATTACCTTCTTGAAACTCCTGCTCTACCACTTGAGCCCTCACCCTTTCTTGTATTTCTTCATTCCAGAATACATTGGTTAATGCTTCTTTATACTCCAGAAATGTTCGAGGTTGCTGACTCAGTGAATTCCACCATGTCTCTGCATGTTTCTCTAGGTGATGGTATGCTATGATCACTTGGTGTTCATCTGCTATCTCATAGTACTTATAGTATCTTTCAAGGCTCTTGAGGTGCTCTACGGGTGTCTCCTCCTTTCTCCCTCCATATATTCTTATCTTCAATTCCATTGCCCCTTTTCTTTCCTTTTTATATATCACTATTAATGCTAAATGTGCCAGGTTCATCACCCCGGTTTCCAGTGGTCCACTGCATGACCCACCTGATTATCATATTGAGCGATATTGTTTCATAATATCCCAATGTTAGATAAATTCTTCAACCTCGATTTATAAACTATGACTTTATATATATACACAGGACATACTTCAACGCTATTTTCCCCCTTGACCACTCGAGAACTTTTCTATCCGTATATTCACACCGCCAAATATGCCCATCTACTATATTACCAATATGTATTCAAACTCTTTCTGATTTATAACAAACTATCGCTTTTAGTTTTCCCTTTTTCTTTTTTTTTAAAAAAAAAAAAAAAAAAAATCTCCAACTCTCGTTTGTACGCTCTTTTTACGTTACGTTAGGATGCCCTTTTAAATGCCCATTCTCTAACATTCGCAGTCCCGTTAGTTGGGATGCCATTATAGTATTACCCGTTATATTTTATATCGCCATTGTATGCTTCTACCTGTAGCTTCGAGTGAGGATATTTGTGAGCATGGTCTGATTCCATCTCACGCGCCAATCTTACACATGGATAAGAATTATCGAAAATGTAAATAAGGGTTTGGGTATATATATATATATACCTCTATTTATGGTAGCGCATCCGTACCAGCTCAATCTCAGGGTTTGGGGACTATAGTCTAACTAGAGAACAAAGCTAAACACTACCCAACTAAGTCTTATGTGTCAATCTATTCTGGCCGATAATTTATCCGTTATAAATCTAATAACCCAACCCGAATGTTATCATACAATTTACTCTATTTATTACCATACTTAATACCGATAAAATCTCATTTATCCACGCATATAAATATATCAATATTCAAGCGCACAGCCCATTTACCCTGATACACACATATATAATTCATATACGCATCAAAATAGTGCAATTATACATCAGAGCTGTTTATTTAAAGTTGTTATTTTATTTAATTTAAAAGAGATTTATTATAGCAATTAATATTGAGGTAACACTAGTTTCTTTACCAAGATGCATTCATTGAACATATATTTAGTGTAAACGTCAATTACCTTAAGTGCCGTCGACCGTTCACACGGTCAAAGACAAGTCCGCATTTATAATTCTCCATGAATACTGGTCTGGTTGATATAACGGATGGCAAGTATTTCCAATATGGTATATCGAATAGCTTATTCTGGAGGTGGAGTAGATGATTCACTCACTTTATGAAAGGGTCCCATTTCATAGATCTTTCGTCGCCATTACACTTGATGAACAAGAACTCTTTTGTATAGCGAAGTTCATAGGTCCACTTCAGATGGGTTCCACGACAACTGTCCACTGGATCGGTTAATGAAACTAGCGCTATTGAATTACCCCGACATTTTGGGTGAGAAATATTAATAAACTTCTTAAGAAAATTTTATACGTCCACACACTCCGTAGTCCAAGCCGCGTTTTTTTTCTTTTTTTTTTCTATCTCCTTTCAAGCCCACAAAAAGTTCTTTTGTTTTCACTCTTTAACTTTGTAAAATTTTCTTCCAATATCCCTACGCCACTGTCTTATTCTTCTATTGTTTTCCAAAAATACCCACTTGACCCGTTTTCGGACTTCTTGATGCCAGTTATTACTAAACCGCCTACAGCAACTGATTTATTTCTATTTCTATCTTCATATGTTCAAAAGATTAATTAGCAAAAGAAAACACGTGTTACCGACAATATTATTAAAACCAGACTTAAAGAAAAAAATTTAATGGATAAAATATATATGAATAATCAATTACAACTTATACAGCTCCATATATAATTGCTTGTAACCATCACCGTTAATACATACACACCTTTTATACTCACATATACAAATATATTTATATAAGCATACCCACCTAACATTCACACTCTTTGTAACAGTGTTCGAATGACTATTTACATATATATCTTTTCATATATAGTCGCTCAACATTAACACTAGCAATTAGTAATATATTACATACGCTTGTATTCGAACCCCGTTTGTTACAATATATATATATATATGAGCACAGACTTTCACATGACCCACCACTCACCACTCTATTCCATTTCACTGATACATTTGAACACATATATGTCACAAAGATAAATAATCACCAATATACATATTTCATACTAAACCAGCAATCATCAGTTGGTCCAGATTATCATCTCCACACATATAATCAGTAACTGCTCAAATATATATTAAGATAGTCAGTCTTCATACTTTAATGGACAGGCTTCAATCCATTCCACACTTCAACTCTTCAATCATCCATCCAATTGAAAATCTGATGATGGAATGCTCAAAAGCCATCCTGATGCTGAGATTCTTGTCACACCCATGTTGACATAAAGTCAATCTGACCCCTAATGTACATGACATAATCCATTTAGTACATATACAAGGGATGGGCAGACATCTCTACTATGTAATAACTGAAATACAGGCTTATTATATATCTGTATCAATATATGTAATATGTAGGGTATATGGGCACAGACTTTCATGTGACCCACCACTCCTCACTCTATCTCTATCACTGATACTCTTGAACACATATATGTCAAAAAGATAAATAATCACCAATATACATATTTCATGCTAAACCAGCAATCATCAGTTGGTTCAGATTATCATCTCTACACATATATGCAGTAATTGCTGAAATATATGTTAAGACGGCCAATCTTCATACTTTAATGGACAGGCTTCAATCCACTCCACACTCCAACTCTTCAACCATCCATCCAATTGAAAATCTGGTGATGGAATGCTCAAAGGTCACCCTGAGGCTGAGATTCTTGTCACACCTAAAGTCATCAGATTTTCAATTGGAATGGATGGTTGAAGAGTTGGAGTGTGAAGTACATTGAAGCCTGTCCATTAAAGTATGATTGGCTATCTTAATATATATCTGAGCCCTTGGTGCATATATGGGTGGGGATGATAATCTGGATGAATTGATGTTTGCTGGTTTAGCATAAAATATGTATATTGGAGATCATTTATTATTTTCACATGTGTGTGGTCATGTGTATTAGTTGTATGAAATGGAGTAGATAGCTGAAGGGAGCTTGAAAGTCAGTGTTCAAATTCCCTATATTACAGCCAAACTTCAAATCTACAAATTATGCTTGTATTTTAAAAAATGTTCTATATATACAATATAAGAAATGTTTATTAATATTTTAGTATCAGTTTTTGACAAACATGAATGTTATTGAGGTTGATGTTTCTTATGTTTTTTTCACCATCCAAACTATTTAGTAACTTTGAAAAAGTTAAGAATCATTGATCTAGACTATGACATGATTGCATGAATTATTCCACAGAAAATTTTGTGCCAAGATATGTAAATAGGAAAAGTAACATAAAGGCAAGACAATAATCATATTAGATAATAAATAGGGTTATATTTTTTTAAACAAAACTGAACTGGTCATAGAGCATGAAACGTAAAAAAAAAAAAAAGAGATTGTTTTGAGTATAGGAAAATTTTTATTTATTTATAGTGTGGCATTCATGAATTGGATCATAGTGCAAATATATATATATATATATAAATTAAAACTAGAATACTACAAAATTCGTTACTGAGTTAAAAAAAAACAATTGAAATTAAAGGTTTTGATGTTGGGTATTATCCTCAGCAAAAGGTTTAGGACAAAGTTTAAAAATACTTTAGATAAAATAAGTAACACTAATTTATAACATGTAAAGTATGTGTTCTCTATATGTGTGTGTGTGCATTAAGGACAAATATAGAGTGATGAAGAGTTGCATTGATCATGTAGTTTGTTATTTAAACTACGTCATCTCTCTAAATCATAGAGGTTGAATAATTTAAGTAACTTTCACAACTAGTTCATGACTGACAATGAAAGAATTTTAATCCATACTGTTTATATCAACATTTCAAATTGTATAAATCTTGTCAAGTGTGCTCACAAAAACTACAGAGTTAAAATTTCATCTTTCTTTACAGAGGATAGGGTAGACATGCTTTTGCAAGTATTCACAAAATTTATTTTGTACTAGTAATGTTGGTCAATCAAATAATATAATTGACAAATATATCATATTTGTCTGAAAGTTTTTGATGATGGCATTTTACTTATTTATATACGTAGTCCACCTTATAATTACAAGCCAAATACATATGTTTTTGAATGATTAAATACCATCAAAAATAATTTATGACCTGATTTATTGATATGGAATTCATAGTTTGTTAAAGATATGGTATTATGGACAAATATCTTTAAAAGTATAGGTTTTTTTTTTTAATTTTATTTTCTTTGTACACTGAAAGGTTTACATTGTATTTAAAGCATACAAACTAAAAAAAGAAAGGAACACATTTCGCACAGTCCTGATATTCATGGTGGGTTATTCATTTGGAAACTCAAGGTTTTTAATGTCAGAAATATAAAAAGCTGCAATTTGGAGAACAATTTGTTGTCATTTGAATCAATAAATTAATTAAAGATTCTAATAAATAAAATGACAGTTTAGCATTTTTAAAAATAAAAACACTGTATAGATTAGCAGATTTTTGTTAAATAGGTGACTGATGATATATAAAATGTATGAAAAGCATTTTAAAAAAATTGTAGATCTCAGATTATACACATTTAATCATCTAGTATTTGTTGCAGATACTGAATTCCATTCAGAAAGAATAGACAAACAACTTCCACAAGCTAGTTCTAATAGTAAAACTTATTCCATCAACAAGAAAAAATATTATTAATCAATCTATAGAGTTAAGAAACAAGCTATCACTGTGGAAGAATACTTTTTAATATATTTTCCAATTGAAATGATATTTCACTTTAGGGCTTTTAGCTTTCTCTGCATCTACAGCAAAGATCACAACATGTATCTTTATATTATCTTTCTAGTCATTTCATGCCTAAAGAAACTGACCTATTATTTTGATATTTTGGGAAAGGTATTCTCATCTATTTTTGGTGAGAACAAGATTTTGCATTAGTATAATAACTTAAGAATCTTTTTTTTATTATCAAAATTTATATTTTTTGAATGTTAACATTTAAGTTGAATATCTGAAGCAGTTGTTACAATATTTCAGAAGTCCATAATTTATTGAAGAATAATTCCATGAAAATTTGTTGACAATAAAAGAAATATAGCATTATAAATTATTGTTTAAATAAAAAATAATGTCATATTTGATAAATATATATATTCAAACTATATATATATACATACAATTTTTTTAATTTTCTTTTAATTCATAAATATGTTACTAAAATGTTAAGGATGCCTATTCTCAATTTATTATCATTCTTGTATTTAATATCTACTCTCCATGATTTGCATTTTAATTAGTTAAGTATAGTTTAGTATATGTGATCATCATTTTCAATATCCAGACTTTATACTATCTAGATTTTGGAGATGATAACAAGAAATAATTAAGAAAATATAGAAAAGTTAAAATAATGCCTGTAGAATAATAAATCCCTCATGAAGTGGTGCCATAAGACCATCATTTACCACTGTTATGCATAAATACAATATTCAACACTTTATCTCCCTCTTTTTTTTTACTTTTTGCTTATATATATATATATAATTAGTTTCCAACCAGTAACCACCTAAACATTCACAGTAAATATAGCAACCAATATTTCTAACTGCTGTCAAGGCAACCTTCACACCTTTTAATAGCAAGAATGGAAATCCATTCTTACTAATGGTCCATTGAATATATATATGGACACTTAAAGATTGCAACCTGACTACAGAGTTTGAAATATTGTTACAATGAAGTTTAAATAAACCTCTTTAAACATGAAATAAACATGTCACTGTAATGCAGACTAATAAATAGTCATCTAAAACATTACTTAATGCAATACTTTTAAATTGCCCATGTATTATTTAGAAATAATAAGCGAAATAGTGCCTAAAGCTAACTAGTTATTATATATATATAAATTAACATTTCACTCTTCTTACACTTTAAAGCAAAATATATTTATTTATTCTTTACAGTTTCAACTGTACCTAGCAGTCTTCATCAGATCTACAAAATTTAAACACTATATCAATACAACCATACTTCATACATATATCTATTATAATCTTACAATTTTATCAACTTAATTATTAACATCACTTTATTCATTAAACTTACTGTTCTATAACTTTTAACTTTTTAATTTTATTTTATGCTTTATTTTTAATTATTATCATATTTATATTTATTTATCTTTTAACTTTGCCATAATTTTAGAAATTTAATGTAATATTTATGAAATCTTTCTTATATTACTATATTCATATATTTAACCTTATTTTTCATTTCACTTATTTTTACATATTATCTTAATTTTTTTTATTATCTTATTCCATTCCTTAATTCCTTTTTTATCCAAATTTTATTTCTTCTTCTTTCATTTATTTAATTTTTATAAAATTATTTTTATGTGTATTTTTATTTTTTATTTCTTACCTTATTCTCTATCTTTTCTCTCTTTCCTTTACCATTTTTTCTATCCCATCATTCTTCCTACTTCCTTTTTTATATTTATATACAGCTCACTCTATTATCTATTATACAAACTACTTATTTATTTTATTTTTTTATTATTTTTCACTTTTTATTTTTTAACCTTTTTAAATTTTTTTTATCAAGATTGTTTTTAAACTCTTTTTCTATTAATATTTTATTTTATCTTCTTTATTAAAATTGCCTCCCTTATTTTTTATCTCTTCTACTACTTGCATAACTTACCATTCTAATATTTTTTCTTCTAGTTTATGATGTGTCTCCATAAAATGCATATTTACAAAGATTTACCAGTGATCCTCTATCATATTTATGTTTTTAACTTAGTATATATTGAATTTTTCATCTCCCCTACATATTTATTTGTAATGCCTTTATTCTTACATTTTCTACATTCTATCTCATAAACCCCATTTATACATTTCTTTTCTTCACTTATATACCTATTATCTAAAATATCCATCACATTTTTCTTTCTTTTATTCACTATTTTATATTTAATATCATTTTAAAATTCTTTATTAATTCCCCTTACTATACTACTATCATTAATTTTTATTTTGATGTTTCTTTCTTACCCCCTCTTTCTTTTTCTCTTTTTATATAACTCTACTATCTTTTTATATTTTTTATTACCTCTTCTGAATATTCATTTTTTCTTGAAATCTTCCTTTATTCTATTTATTTCATTATCATATTCCTTTCCTTCATCACAATAGTATTTTTCTCTATATACCTTAGAACTTATAGCACTAATCTTATGCTTTTTATCCATCTTAGAACTCCAATTCACTGCCTTTGTAATATCCATTTTTATATAGACTTCTGTTTTTACTTCATATCTTTTCTCATTATATTCATTCTTTATCATTATATCTAGATATACCAATTTATTATCTTTTTTCCATTCTGTTGTAAAATGTATCTTTTTATTTATTTTATTTGTTTTATCTATAATCTTTTTATTTGTCTTTCACCTCTATTAAACATTAACAGAAAATCATCCACATATCTTTTAATTAATGTTGGTGCATTCTCATCCTCTATCATTCAGTCCTCCATATCCTGCATATAAATCTCACTTAATACCCACTCAATGCACCTCCTATTAACAATCCTTGTTTCTGTTTATAAAACCTTCCATTAAATTCAAAAGTTACATCTTTGCAACATATTTCCATTAAAATTTTTACTATCTCTATAGGTATTTCTATTTCCCTTCCCCTACCAGCAATTTCTACCTGAATATTTATATACGTGGATACTACATCCATCTTTACCATTGTCATTCTATATTTATTATATTCCTTTACTTTTTAATTACTTTTATTAATTCTTTATTATTCTTTATAAATGTCTTATTTCTCTATTTACATATTTTTTGAATATCCTTCATAACCATTTTTATACTTTATCATAATATGATCATTTTCCATTAATTACTGATCTTAATGGTATGTCTTTTTTATATATCTTTGGTGCACCATATATCTTTGCCACTTTACAGTCCTTACTAACTAAGTTCTCCAATATTTTTCTCTTTACTTTTCCTTTGTTATATAAACCTTTAATCATTGTATATATTTTTTATTATTCACCCTTTATTATCTTTCTTTATCTTTATAAAAAATTCTTTTTCTAACATTTTTTCCATCTTTTTTATATAATCATCTTTATATATCATAACTAATTTACCTCCTTTGTCTGATTTTATAAACATTTTTTATCATTTATTTCTCTATATACATTTTATGGAGACAGGTCATAAACTAGAAAAAAAGAATATTACAATGATAAGTTATGCAAGTAATAGAAGAGATAGAAAATAAGGATGACAATTTTAATAAAGATGATAAAATGATGTTTTAATAGAGAAGGAGGTTTAAAAACAATCTTAGTATAAAAAAAATAAATGTAAAAAAGGGTAAAAAAATAAAAAGTGAAAACTAAAAAAAGAAAAAAGAAACAAATAGTTTGCATAATAGATAACAGAGGGAGCTGCATATAATATAAAAAAGGAAAAGGAAGTAGGAAGGATGATGGGATAAAGAAAATGGTGGAGGAAATAGAGAAAAGGTAGAGAATAAGGTAAGAAATAAAAAATAAAAATACATATAAAAATAATTTTATAAAAATTAAGTAAATTAAAGAAGCAGGAATAAAATATGAATAAAAAGGGAATTAATGAATGGAATAAGATGATAAAAAAAATTAAAATAATATGTAGAAATAAGTAAAATGAAAAATAAAGTTAAATATATGAATATAGTAATATAAGAAAGATTTCATAAATATTACATTGAATTTCTAAAATTATGGCAAAGGTAAAAGGTGAATAAATATGATAATAATTAAGAATAAAAATAAATAAGAAAAATAAAGGATAAAATAGATTTAAACAGATAAACATTATAGAATAGTAAGTTTAATGAATATAGTGATGTTAATAATTAAGTTGATAAAATTGTAAGATTATAATAGATATATGTATAAAATATGGTTGTATTGATATAATGTTTAAATTTTGTAGATCTGACAAAGACTGCTAGGAACAGTCGAAACTATATAGAATAAATAAATAGATTTTGCTTTAAAGTGTAAGAAGAGTGAAATGTTAATATATGTTATGCATAAATAAAGAGTTCTTATCATTTTTTCAACCATTTAACTAGTGTCCTGAAAAGATGTTATTATAGAGTAATTCTAAATAGTTTAGAATGTTTGTTTGATTTGATTCCTATTCATAGCTTAGGATTATGCATTAATTTATTATAAAGTTCAAAGAAGATATGCATTCTATGTTATTTCATTATAAATCATGTCTTATAATAATCAAATAGCTTAACCAACTCTAAGCATTAATGGCTCAATAAATCATTTAGTGATTTATTTTATATGTGTGTACAAAATATCCTTTACAATAGTCATACATTATATGCAAACATATGTGACTTAATTGTGACTTTTAAAAATGAGTTACATTCACAATAGCATTTTAGGGTGCCATTTAATAAACTGCTTTTCCACTGAACATCAAATATATGGAAGATAATGTTATTTTTACCAGTTCATCATTGCATCATTCTACTTATCTTTATTTTTCCACATATTCCATAGTGCTGGAAATAATCTTTTATAAATAACTTTATTTTACTGGCTTCAGATTTATTCAAATTGTCA
The DNA here is from genome assembly GCA_028023455.1 of Epiperipatus broadwayi. Lineage (NCBI taxonomy): Eukaryota > Metazoa > Onychophora > Udeonychophora > Euonychophora > Peripatidae > Epiperipatus > Epiperipatus broadwayi. The sequence goes on from JAQFVV010006206.1 coordinate 2,918,979, forward strand.
TTTTATCATGATATTAGTTGACAAATCAATATTTTCATTTCATTAATAGTTTGTTTGTTTTTAGAAAAAAATCATGTATATAATACTTTTCACACACTGACATTTTTTGGGCTATGTGAAGACTTTAAAAGATTGTATTTGAAGTGTATGCTTCATTATGGATTATTTCTTGTATTACCTTTTCATTTACTTCAAGTGCTTTTGTGTATCACATGTCCTTCTCATAAACATCAGTTTTAACAATTATTGTGGTTTATTACATTTTATTCTTGTTATTATTTATTCCTTTTGCAGTGCAGTATTTATTTTATTGTGCATGTGGTTTAGTACATTGATCGAGTGATGGAATCTAGAATCCAAATCTCTGGATTATGCTTTAGTTTTGTCTTTTGTACTACTTAAATTTCTATGAATTCCTCAAGAAAAAACTATTCTATTTTGTATTTATTTTATTAAATAGAAGTTGAAGAAGTTTTATCAAAAAATTTTTAATATTACAGTTTTATGGTACATAATTTTATACTTGAATAATATCCATTTGAAGTTTGACAAATCTGAAACCTTTCAAATTGAGAAAATAATAACTTATAAAATAAAATCGGACCTAGTCTAAAAATGAAATTGGGAAAATGCCATTCAAAACCAAATCTCTATTTTATAATTTTTCTTAGAAAATATAAAATTTTAATAGTATTTATTTTCTTTATCAGTACTCTTGAAAAAAACAGGGCTGATATCAAAAAGCTAAAACGAAATAAAGACAATATCAAATTAATTCTATTATCAGCATTGGTAGAAACTTTCCAGGCTATATAAATAAATTTGTAGCTATCACTAGTGATTATTTATGAATGTAAATCCTATGTTCTTTTTAAAAGAAGCTGACCAAACAAAAGTTTGCGGGGGGGACGGGGACTAATCATTACAAAGTTAGTAGCACATACTGCGTTGAAAAGTGTTTCTGCCCTCTATTTATCAACAAAAATTATAACACTAAAAGTTTTGTTCTATTTTTTATTGTCTTTCTGCTAGCTATAAACCGATTTTGTAAACTAATGCTTCACACTTATGCTTATGTCTATCTCTAAGCATATCATCTATTGTTACAGAATGATAAATGTGGTATAAATTGCAACTAAAAAATCAGAATAGCATAAGCAATGGTAGAGACTATTATTAATATCTAATACAATCATATTTAGTAGATAATCAAAAAAATTAAGACAATTAAGAAATATTTTTCCAGTAAGAGCATAGTTATATCAAAATGGTAAGTTTTAAATCTGAATTTAAATATGACACAATCTACCCTAATTCACCAACAATCTGTATATAGTAAATGGTTACTTTATTCAATTTTCTTAATAATTGAAAGCAGCTATAAATAGTAGCAAAGTTTTTCCTACAACAATTTTGACTACTCATCTCAAAAGTATTAACCTTATCAAAAAAATATCACTTCATAGAATATCAAGGATACATGTTTAACTTGATTATGATGTTTACTCTAAAATAGTAGCCCAACTCTCCATACAGTAGCACTACTTCTACAAGCTATAATAATCAATGGATGCTAAAAGATTTGCTTATAAAATCCCTATCTAATGGAGAGTTGGCAATTGTTTTACCAACTTGTATAAGCACAGGAAATAGTGATTATGTGATGTCTTACAATATTTACTTTATTTGGCACACATCACAAATTGTATTATTACTTCAAAGACTAATGATTTCAAAGATGAGTATATGCATTTTATATGTATTGTGTGTGTCTATATGTTTGTTTATTGTTTAACTTATACTATTTATTCTTTGTATTTGAAATGATAACTGATGGTAAGCATGTATGTGTAATAATTCTATTACTTTCCGTTTTTATGATAATATTCTTTTAAACTGATTAATGAAAAAGATATCAAGATGCAATAAAGGTTTGATAGTGAAATTTTGATTTGAATCAATTAAAAGAAAAAGCAAGAACTTCATCTTCCTGACTTCTGGATTTACAGTTTGCTGATGATGGTCCATTTTTGCCATTTCAAAAGATGATTTGTAGAATGAATTTAATGTTTTGAATGCAATATTAAAAGTCTATGATTTAATAATTAGTGTTTAAAAAAAGTCAATAATAAAAATCCTCAGCAACTTTTACATTGAATAGTTATCAACTTGAAAATGTAAACAAATTTAAATAGCTTGGCAGTTTTATAAGTTGAAAGATAGACTTGGATGTTGAGATATAACATAGAGTCCAATGTGCTATTGCTGTTTTAAATAAATTATTGCAGCTAAATTAGCTGTATATAGATCTGTTATTTCATTAATTTATTATATGGAAGATAAATGCTATATTAAAACATTGAAATTGTTTCATTTACGAATACTCCATAAAATTTTAAAACTACAATGGCAAGATCATAAAATGAGTTAATATGTTTTTTAACTTGTTAAATATTATACCATAAAATCCATTATTACAAAATCATACTAGACTAAATGTCAACATGGATAGGATGACAACCTTGGGACTAATGTGGGCTTTGAATGTTCCATCATCAGATTCTCAATGAAATGGAAGGCTGAAGAAATGTGGGTTGGAGTAGTTTGAAGCCTGCTCGTTAAAGTATGAAGGTTGGCTATCTTAATATAAAGCTGAGCACTGATTGTATAAATGTATGGAGATGGTAATCTGGAACAACTGATGAGTGCTAGTTTAGCACAAAATACATATTGATTATTTATCTTTTCAACATGTGTGTGATCAGATGAGTCAGCAATATGAAATGGCATGGAGAGTTGATGGTCATGGGAAAGTCTGAGTTTGAATCTCACATACACTAGATTAGGTATGTAAAATGAGTTTTATTGCGAATTTGAGCATGGTTTTGATGGGAGAAGTAAACCTCATATATATTATAAAGATTATCTCAAAACATTTTAAATCGGTGCAATGTTATTGTTGTCATTGGGAAAAATATATGGTGAAAAACAGGGTATATTTCAGAACTACAATTAAACATAGTGTTAAAAGTATTTCAGATGGAAAAATTTTCTGCTGAAGAAATTAAATGATACCATCACAAAATATGAAATAAATAGAAAAATGGGCCAGTATATTATATTCACGGATTGATTTGTACAGTCATTGCTAAACGATTTCTGGAATAGTTTTTTCTTTGTTTGTTTTTATTTCCTTGGAATTGAAATGCCTATGCTTGTTTATGAGTGGCTTATGTCAACTCACAAAATATCTCATTTTTCTGTTTATATATATAAATTATGTTGTTTTATATGATAAATAAATTTGAATAAATAAAAAAAAAGTACATGATGAATTATCGTTTTTTTTTAATAAACTCTTATTAACCAGTAACTTAAATATTGATTTTACTTTTGAACTTGCAAAAAAAAAAAAAAATCTTAAAGTAATGGAGGGAATAATAAAAAACTGATAAAATTTGACCACTTTACACAGTTCCAAATTTTATCCTGTCGTTTAATATTGTCAAGAAAAATTTTCTTAGTGAAAGAGGGACATTCTTAGATAAAATGTTTTTTTGTTTTTTTTGTTTTTTATTTTTTGCGTAAAACCAAGATAATTAAATATTGATTGAGATTTTTGCACCTAATAAAATTTATAACTTAATCTGATTAAGATAATTTTTTTTATCTTCCATTTCATATTACAGATTTCTTAAAATAAAAAAGGACATTGTTCAAGGTGTTCATTGGACTTTATAATTTTGAAAAAAAAAAAAGGAGGAAATTCGTTCAATTTGCTGATTGTACTAATTATATAAATTTAGCATCAATGACGTTAAACACTAATATAGTATCCATTTTAGGTAATCATAAAACTTATTTTCAAATGTTTTCAGATTATTACATCTTCACAGTATAATACAGAAAAAGATTTTTATCTATATTGGTTTTAATCATTTTCTCCAGATACAGGGATGATTTGTTGAAATTTCTAAGATCAATTTACATTTTATTTACTGTGTCACCTACTCATAATCTGGATTGTTTGGAAGTTTTTCTAAAAGTATTTTGCAAAAACATTTGAGAATAAGTCTATATTTTTAATACTATGTTTTTTATGTGGCACATATATTTAAAATTTTAGTTATACTGTACATGAAGTATATTTAAATTAGTTTGAATGATTTTGTTGAATGAAAAAAAAAGATTAATATGTCATGAATATTTAATTGCTAATTGTGTATATTTTAAATTATTCTAATTTTTTTTTTTTTAAAGATGTTACTAGTATGATTATTAGGAATATTTTTAACACAGTTTTTATTAAATGGAAATTACCACAGACAATGATATTTCTCTTTTGCATTTCGTTATGGAATAGTTGGTTAGAACATCTACTTGCCATTCCATAATCTGGGGTTAAATATGGATTAGTTGAACCTTAAAAAATTTTCAGGCTACAAATAGGTGTGAAATTTATCTTTCAGATAGATAACCCAAAAGTAATTTCTTTAATTATCATTAAATGAGTTTGTAGTTATTTTAGATATATATATATTAATAATTTCAAATTTGAGTAACAATTTACTGAATGCAAAAAATGATGAAATATGATGGGGGAAATGTCATATTTTATGGGTGCTAAACCGTAATTATCTTTACGAAATTAATGCTTTCAGTGTGGGCATTTCAGTATTTTTGTGGTTTCTGTCAAAAAAAAAAAAAGATTTGTAATAAAAAATATAATTTTATTTTAATCACATTGTGTTATCACATAATAATTGTTTATATGTGATCTCTTTATTTTTCTGTATAGTTCAGTATTTAATTTCTTTAGTTGTAAATATCATAAATAATATTTTATAAGAATAAACAAACAAAAAAGAAACTTGGTGGTATGTGTTGCTGATAAGAAATGATATAATAGTGTTAACATTTCTGAAGCTATGGTAAGAAAAAAATATGATATATTGCATGATTTCTAATTATTGGTTCAATTATTTATACTATCTAATTGAACTGTTGAACATTTTAAAAAAATTTAGAATACTTATGCCATTAGTATTAATACAGACTATTATAAAACATAGCATTTGTTAAAGATGTTACTGGTTTTTCTTCTTCAGGTATTGTCTGATTAGTGATAGTCTAGCATGGTGAATAAAACAATAATACCGAGATTCGTGAATACTAAATTTAAAATGTTGTTTTGATGAACTAGGTTATTCTGAAAGTAACAACTAATACAAATATATATATATATGTGTTCTGATTTCTCCATGTTTTTTAAGGAAAAGAGCAGTTTCCAAATATTATGTATTATCATATTAAAGTTATTTGTTGAATTATTACCTTTTGTCATGTGAGCATCTTTTTTGAATTTTCTTTTTATATGATTTAAAATTAAATATATGATCACCAAAACACTATATGATCACCATTTCCTATGCTTATACAAGCTGTTATTAGCAATAGCAAACTTTCCATACAGTAATGCCACTGAAACTTTCTTTCATCCATTGATTACTAACAGTTGCACTGGGTGGTACTACTATATGGAAAGTTAGTTACTGCTAATAAACATTTTCATTTGTACAATCATGGTTTGACCTCTACATACATCTGTCTTTCATCTCTAATCAAGCTATTGTATTGTTTTTAATCATTTTTGATGTGGTTAATTTCACCATTATATGTTATTCCGCATTCACATAGCATTTCACCAAAATACAGACTTGTTTTTTGACATAATATTTGAAGATGTTACAATACCTTAACCTCATAGTGCATTATGAATTTGGAAAATTCTTATGATATTATAATGATTGCAGTTTTTTGTCTACTTTATTCTTGATATGTATGAATATACTGCCAAAGTGAGACATGCAATTAATTTTATGAAGAAAGGAAAAGCTCCAAATAATGGTGGAATTATAATTGATATATTAAAAGAAGCAGGTGAAGAAATTGAATTTTTTTAGCAAAGTTATATATGAAATGTCTAAATGATAATGATATACCAGATGATTGGAAGAATGCAGTATTAATATTAATATTTAAAAAAGGTGATAAAGAAAATATTACAAATTACAGGCCTATCAGCCTTTTATCAGTTTTATACAAATTTTTTACCAAGATAATTACAACCCGTCTATAGAGAATATTGGATTTCCATCAACCACGAGAACAAGCTGGATTTAAAAGTGATTTAAGTACAGTAGATCATATCCAAGTATTGAGAGAAGTTATAGAAAGGACCAATGAATATGTGTTGCCATTCTGCTTTGGATTTGTAGATTATGAAAAGACATTTGATTTTATAAACATTTCTTCAGTGATTAAAGCATTGGACCATCAAGGTTTAGATCCAGGATATTGTCATATTCTGAAGAATATTTATAAAAATGCAGCAGCAACAATTAGATTACATAATGATACTAGAAAAGTCAACTTTGAGAAGGATGTAAGACATGGTGACTTCATATCTCCAAAACTTTTTACAGCAGTGCTGCAAGAAGTATTTTGTGGATTAAAATGGGAAGCTAAAGGAGTGAAAGTAAATGGAGATTATTTAAGTCATTTCAATTTTATAGATGATGTAGTTATTTTTGCAAATAATGCTTCAGAGCTGCAGGAAATGTTGCAGGAGTTATTAGGTAGAAATAGGAAAGTCAGACTAAAGACAGATGTTAAGACTAAAATAATGTTCAATGGATTTTCTCAAAAGATGAAAATAAAAATTGATTATGATGAGTTAGAAGTTAACAACTACAAATACTTTAGTCAGATTATTACTACTGATGGAAACATAATGGATGAAATTAATCATAGAGTTAAACTTGGTTGGATTGCCTTTGGTAGAAATAACTTGATACTAAAAGGAAATATGCCTATGTGTTTGAAAAGGAAAGTTTTTCATAAATGTGTTTTACCAGTTTTTACTTATGGATCTGAGATTTGGACTCTTAATAGAAGAGCAATATAGAGACTTCAGACCACTCAAAGAAGTATGGAGAAATGCATGTTAGGAGTAACAAGAAGAGATTGAAAATATAATATATGGGTAAAAGTACAAACAGGTGTTACTGACCTCTTTGAAAAAATTAAAAGATTGGAGTTGGGCTAGTCATATTGCTAGGAGAGATGATAATAGATGGACAATTGAAATATTAAACTGGATTCCAAGAGATTGTAAAAGACCCAGAAAGAAACCACATGTGAGATGGATGGATGAAATAAGAAAGTGTGCAGAAGTGTTGTTGAGAAGAGAAGCTGAAGATCCGAGAATATGAATTGAATTTGGAGAGACCTTTATCCTGCAATGGATTGATAATGATTGATGATGATGACTAATTACTGTTTTTTATTATGTTTTATGGTCCATTTAAATTTTTTTAATGATAGGTGATAGATAATTTTTTTTCATGATATTTGGTGTGTTATTGGAAGTTCATGTCATTTTCCTGGGAACATTTTTTTTATTCTGTCTCATGTTCTGTATTTTTGTCATGGTTAGTTATACATTCTAAGTACTAACATATGTGGGAATTTGCTGCAAAAAGTAGATTTGATTTTGGCATGAGATAATCTAAAAATACAAATTTTTGTTTTGGATCTAATTCTATTGTGAGTTTAAATGAAAGATATTTGTTATTGATGTATGTCCAGAATGATTATAATAATGCTTCACAATATGATCATGCAATGAATATGTTATTGATATAATGAAGCCAGACTTTTGATGAGAGTGCAAAATATTTATGATTATAGTTTCAAGTTTTTCCTTTTAAATATTGTTAGTCAGAGGTACTGATATTCACTTGTGGTTATACATTCAGTTTGTTGGAAGAATTTTGTACTGTACTGAAAGTAAATTGTTTGATATACATAATGATAATAGCCATATTACTCTATTGAAGAGTTGTTTTTATTTGTAAGCTTTCATTTTTATTTTTTAATTTTTTTAAAAAATAGATGTTACTCTAATGTGTAGATTTATGAAACTTCCCACATCAAAATTAATAAAATACCAATTTCTTATATTTTCAAATTTGACTATTTTTGCAAAGAGCTTTGAATCTATGAAAATGGGTATCTTATATGTGAAAGGATTAAATATCATGAGAAGAAATCTTAACACATTTTGATGTGGTGAATTTGGAGAACTAATATTAGTTCTTAATTGATAAACATTTTAATGGATATTAGGAAAAACACAGAAATGTGGAATTTTGTCAAAACATGTTAATTTACATTTTTCATTAATGAGACAAATACATGCAATTCTGTATGATTAATGCTTGTAGCTCTGTTTTTACAGATAGTATAAGATTTTTTATAAGCTTGCTGAGAAGTGCTCTTAGTTTGTTGTTATAATTAGTAATATTCATCGCAACTGTAGTATTGTCATTGTTAGCAGAAATAACGATTATAGATGTTTCTAGCTTCAGACATTTAAAAGTTTTCTTCTCAATATAGGTAGTGTTTGACTTAGTTTCTGGGTTCTATTTAAAATATTCTTTTTATTCTCTGATGTAATTAATCTTGCTATTTTCTAAAGGCAGTATTTGTGTGATTTTCTTAGTTGCTGTCATTATGTCTAATAAAGAAATATTAGATAGTGAAAGGGCAAAGTTCAATTCTTTTTCCAAAGCAAAATTTTTATTTTTCATTAGTTGTTTAAAATTATATATTTTTAGTTTCAAAAGACTTTATTGAACTATAAGTTTACAAAAATAGTACTTAGTACCATGTACATACAGTAGATTAAGAAAAAAAAAAGAGGTTTTAAACAAAGGCAGTTAGTTATGTGGTTTACATTATATATTCTGTATCTTTATTCCATAGTAGAGATGAGAAAATTTACAAATCTATGGGTAGCAAAAAAAAAAATACATTCTTGAAAGCAGCTTAACATTTTCTTATTGCTGCATAGGATTTACATCTTTATATGTACGTCATTGCCTTAATGTTTTTTTGCTTTTAATTATGTAGTTATTATTTTATAATAGTGGGTCATGCCATAAATTTGAGAAAAGTTGCATTAGTGACCATGTGTCCAAATAAATGTTAGTTGATGAAATTTTTTCAGTCCTTACATGTATAATATCCATTTTGTTTCTGAATGTATTAGGGTGTATTCTTGTGTTTGAACCATGCATGAATGTACATCTGGTACACCATAATAAGAATAGTATAAATGTTCTGGCCCAGATGTGTGCACAAATACCTTTTGTAAATGTATTTAGAAGTGTATATATATATTGTAATCTTTATTTTTTAATATTTTGGGGATACTATTAAACATGGGGCTTGTGAATAGAAAATGTGATTGTGTTTTTGATTCTCTTTGACATAGTTCATGTATATCTTCAGGGTTAGTGCAATTTCTTTTATATCTATAGAAATAAAGGGTGTGAAGTGCTTCAATATTTAGTTTTAGAGAAAATCATCATATTTTGGCTCTAATGACCAGTATTTGAATTTTTTAGTCAACTGCTTATTGGTCATGTTTAAAAGGAGTTTGTTATTATCATTGGACAGAGAAATACAGATTGAATATACATTCCTGTATTCCATTTTACACCATATTTTTTAATTGTGCAGTTGTTAGATTACTTAGTGCAAATTTAGGTTTGATATGCACATGTAGATTTATAATTTTTTTTTTAGATTTTTTTTTCCATTCAATTTTTATGATTTTTTTTTACTAATTGAAGAACTCTTATTAAGTCATTATTATTTTATACTCAATATTCTTGGTTACTTGAAAAACGTTTGCTCATTTCTATTATTTTTTTACATGTTTAATAGTATCCCCAAAATATTAAAAAATAAAGATTACAGCATATGTACATTTCTAAATACATTTAAAAAAGGTATTTGTGCACACACTTGGGCCAGCATATTTATATTATTCTCATTATGGTGTACCAGATATACATTCATGTTCCCTTACTCTGGTGATTATTTGTAATTTTGTAAAGAGTGAATTGGTAGTTTTATTTCCAATTCTTTATGGACAATTTTTTTTGTAATGAACTGGCTTTTATTTTGACCAGTTTTTTTTTTTAATTTTTCATAACCTCTAAAATTTGAATTAGTATCAATCTATACTGAATAATTAATGTTTGTCTGAATATTCGTTTGACTATTTTCATTGTTAAATGAGTTTATAAAAATTTAAACTATATATTTTTTAATATATTCAAATGTTAGGAATAGTATACAGATTAGTATAGAAAACAATGTTTCAAATGAAATTATCCCTTTTATATTCTTTAGATGTTTTAGGCCTGGCCATTGACCATTAGGCAAGAAATTGAAATGATGATCTACAGATTCTTTAATATTGAATTTAAGATGATTCTATCAACTAAGCTACTGTGCTAAAGGCAACAGGCAGTTGAAAATTTTATATAATGCAATCAATATAAAATCAAAATAGCTTTCCAAAACTATTTTTCATTGCAAATAATGCAAAATTTAAATACTGAAAAATAAGAATTGCATCTTCTAAACAACTATCATAACTCCCCCCCCCCCATCACTAAAATATAATGAATTAAAGGCAATATACATGTGTTTGAAGAGAACCTTGAAAATATTAACTATAATTTTAATGCATTTTTAGTGCAGAACATCAGAAGTATAAAATGATACATTTAAGTGTGGATATTCCAAAATGCCTTCAACCAAACATTAACAGATTTTTTTTTTGTTCATCACTTAATTCAATATTCCATGATAAATATTTGTTTTTCTTCCCCCCAAAAAAGATTAATTTATTTAGATTTATAGCTTGAAAGTATTGCTCAGCTATTTATTATTTAAAGTCTAAATAAGTTAATCTTTTCTTTGGCAGGGAATAAATGTTGATCATAGAATTATATGATAAAAGAATAGAAATAAAAATTGTTATAGAATTAAGTCTACATTATTAATGAATCGAGCTTCTTTATTTTATTTTTTATGACATTATATTTAATAAATAATATTGAAGAAAAATTGTGCAAACTATATTGAATGATACTAATGACTATATATATGAAATATGTTGGTGATGTTTGTATTTGCAGTCAGTAAGAAATAATTTGAGGAATTTTTGATAAATTTCATAAAGCTCTACACATAAATTGATCTTTCGAACATGAAAATAGAAAGTGCATAAACTATCTTGATTTCTTAATAATATGTATAATAATACACTTTAGACTATATGGTGCAAATTAATCTCATTAATATTAGAAGTTATATCAGCTCTAAACTGCAGAAATAAATTTTTTTGTTAACTGAAAGGGACTCTTTGAAACCCTAAAGGAACTGAGCAGGGCAAATTCTTAATGTCCTCTCTGCACATTTTTGTCATTGCAGCTATTATTATGATGTAATTATTTATATAGTAAACAAACCTGTATGGGCTGCTCATAAATATGCATTAGCTAGTTGAGTTTTCTTTAAGAGCAGGATGAATTATGGTGAACAAAACTAAATTATGGTCCTTATTTCCAGAAGATTGTAAAGTCATTAGATGAAGCAGAGATTGGTGACCAAAGATGAAGAAGTTTAAGAATCTCCTGATTTCAGACCCAGAATACTATTCAGTGATAGGTCACTTTCAAGTAAATGGAGATTTCAGGAATTAAAAGAACTATCAAATATTAAATGAGGCACTGTTGATCATTGTGAAATTAGAAGAATAGGTAAAGAGACATTTGATGTAAAAACTGGACATGACTACAAAAACACAAATATTGGAAGCACAAAAGGAGTGAGATTTTTTTATAAATAAAAAAGTAGAAGAATTACACTGTGGAGGTTAACATTATATCAGACAGATTAGTGAGATTAGTTATTCAACTTAATGGAAGATACCAAAAGCAGATAATTCAAATTTATATCCCAATAAATTCTCATTGTGATGAAGAAGTTTTTTATATGGATATAAAAAATGCTTATGGACAAACAAATTATAAAATTATCAGATGAAATAAGGAAATTTTGCTAGTGTGATATAGAGAAGTACAGGCATTTTTTTTCCTGGGTTTGGTGCCCAATGTGTAATTATAAAACAGAATGTAATTAAGCTGGAAAAGACCTTTATCCTACAATGGATTGATAATAGTTGAAAATGATGATCAACTTTAAATTAGTTATATATTCATGATATAAATATGCATGTTTCACAACTTTTTTACACAGGAACTATAATTTATGATTAAAGATGAGTTATAAGATATATAAATATATTGCTGATTTAATGGATAATGGTTATAACAAATATATGTTTTTTAGTCATATATGTTAAAATTAAAAATAGAGTAGAATAAAGTTACTAATAATAAATGTTTGATGGCCCTTCCTTATGTATATTCCATTTCAACAAAAATGAAATTTTGTGAAAAAGATTATAATGTAAATTTTGGTATATAGCTACTTTAACTAAATAATCAATGCTAGTAAAGATGAATTTGATCCTGGAGAATGTCCACACATTGTTTATATAATTAAATAGCAGGAACCAAATTGCTTTTTGTCTGTTCTGGTGAATGGAGGACAGTCATTGATATAAGATTAAAAGAGTATATATATATATATATTCAAATTTGCATATGTTTGTTCATCTGCATAATGAAGTGATTTCTTTCTCTATATGATTATGGTTAACTTCACCAAAAGTGCACTCTGCTTTAGGTTCTAAAGAAGATAGAAAACATTTTCTTACACAGATGAACAAATATATGCAAATTTAAATTACAAATACAAACAAAGGGAAAAATCAATATATACATATATGCAAAGCTAAAATAAATTCTATAGTATCATCAGTATTTTAGGAATATGAAAGAATATTTGGTCATACTTATAATGCTAAGAAGTATATAAAGCTTATATTGAACATAGTGATAGAAAATTATACGTAAATTCAGTAATGAACATAAAATCTATTAGTATTCAGTTGTCGCTTGGAATAAGAACAATTACATATACTGCCTATTTGCCTTTAGTAGACTAGACTAATTAGCTAGAATGTCACCATAAATTCAGTATCCATGAATTCAAAGATCTTTGATTCAATCTCTATGCTAAATTCTCACTAATCTGGCTAGCAATAATTGAAGAACATAGGTGAATAATATCACTCAAAGTTGTATTCTATACCCATCTGTATTTTTTTGGAAGTAGTTCATTCAATTTTTTTTAAAAAACATTTAATAAATGAGCAACATGATAAAAATTATCCAATATATAATACAAGTAAAATGGCATGTCATTTTTTGATAAACATATTCCATGATGTGTTTTATCAGATTATGAATAATAAACTTGTGATAATAAATATCAGCAAGTTTTTAACAATTTTACTAAATTTATAAACGAAAAGTGTATATAAGATGTTTCAAGAAGTTAGAAGAGATATCAACTTGTATCCTTCCAAACAATAAAATTATAATAAGGAAGTTGAATTTGCTAGCAATTATATCAGTAAGATTATTTTTTTACCATTTAGTTCTATATCAGTTTATATTTTGTACCTTTATTAACATTGATGTAAATGCTGAAAAAATTGGATTTTTGGTTTTAAATTATATTTTAAACAGAGTAATAATGCTATTTTTATGCCTGCAATTGTGTAGAATTATCTAGAGATTTATTTATGGATTATTAAATAAAGTGAATTATTTTTTTTCAAATATTTTCTAAATTATTATCACTTTATATATATTGGAACATTTTATTAATTAGTTAAGAGCTTTTTTTAAATGTAATGTAAACAATTTTTATTGTGATGCAATATTTGGCATACTAATTGCATGTTATATGTGTGTGAATATTTATTAATATATATTCTTATTGTTGGTGAATTGCTATCTTTAATAAAATAATAAATATCAGTCTAGCAATTGAAATAGTTGACATGTTATATTGGTTTGTTATTAAAGGAGTGAATTTTAATGCATTATTCTTTTAAGAATATGCACTGAATATCAATTTTTAAATTTTATATAAAAGCAAGCGTATTATTTATATACATGTGTGTGTTGTAGCATTCAAATATATATTTTACATTTAGACTGCCTTAGCGATTTGCTTTTTGGATTATTATGATGATGGTCGTTTTCTATTCTAGAAAATATTTCTCATTAATATAAAGCTATTTTTAAACTGATATTATCCTGAATTACTGTATGAATTCTCTATTATTTATTAATGACTTATAATAGTATATATATTTATTTAACTTCTGTTCCATATTTTTTTGTACTAAAACACATTTTTTTTTTTTTAAAGTACATAATAATGATGAACGTTATGGACAAATAGTCAGTCCAATTAACAAAATTATAATTTGAATTTTTTTTCCTTAATAGAAATTATTTTTTTAATATATATACATACACCTTACGTACACGTGTAGTATACATATATATATAAAACATAAAGGCTTAGATTTTATTATCCTAAAATATATCGTAAAAATAGAAACGTAGTATATAATTTTTTTTTCATTAATGTTCACATCTTTGACCACCAGATGTCATATCAATTAATATTATATCAATACGTATATATTCAACAAAGAAATCTCATTTTGAATTTGAATTTTTTTTATCATTTATAACTTGTTTTCTTTATATATATATATATGCCCTATTTGGTTTAGATAACGGTAGAGTGGTGGATTCTAAAGCTCAAGGTTTATGGATTCAACTCAACTTTGTTCAAACTTCGTGCGATTTCCTGAGCAAAAAAACCATCCGATTATTATTAACTTTTTTTATATTGCTAATTAAAATTTAGTTAACTAATAGTAGTAAGAGTTTAATAAATTTCTTATAATAACTGGACTACATTCATAATTTTATTATATGTTAATAAATAAGTGGGATTTTTTAAATTTATTTTCGTATCAAATAGTTGTGTTATTTATTAATATATCATTTTTCATCACATAAAAACGTCTTTTATGCGTCTGTATATGTATAGGTAAATGTATGTGTGAATATTTTTATTAATGTGCTTGTATATTATATATTATTAGTTTTGTATAGTAAATATATAACTATAAATTTCAGTTACTTTTAATTATTTTAGTGTAATCAATGTATTTTCCAACATTTATGAATTTTTCAATTCGAGATTCCATTTTTTGTATTTTATTTGTTATATAGTATAAATCTAAGTTTGTTGTAAGTTTTAATAGACTTCTATTTATCTTTGCAAAACTCTTTTCTGCACTTGCTAATATTTCTTTTGCTTTGTAGCTTCCATTGGTCCTGTAATAACTCTTGGAGTCTAATATACTCCTAAGGGAAACCAATTGAGAGGCAAATTATTATATATTATTCAGACCAAAGAATTTCTTTTTTTTTTCACCCCCTTCTAAAGCTGTGGCCTGGAGCTCTAAAAATAAAGTGGCTGCGATCAGTGGGGGTTGGAAGATGCAAAGAGGAGAACTTTAAAAAAAATTATTTATCCTGTCAGAAAGGCAGCATTATGCAAAAAGATTCTTTAATAGGTAGAATTCATAAAAGCCTATTAGTAAGAAAACTGTAGGCAAATGGGAAATAGGATATCTAAATAAGTGGAATAATATTCTTTCATATTATAAATCCCTCTTTTTTTTTTAAAAAAAAAAAAAAATTCATTGGATAGTATCTAGTAAGATGTCTGTACAATATTTTTAAAACTATAAATATCAATAATCATATTATAAGTTACCTATTCCTATGAAAAAACTACAAAAAGTGATCATTCTTTTTTTTTTTACATAACGTTTTATTAATCAGAATTTTTTTTAATATTTAAACTAAATTTTTACTGTCAAAAGTAAGAACGAATTTTATTTGAATAAGTTCTTGATACGATTTTTTACTTAAAGATCATTTTTTAAATATATAAATAAACCATTTAAAATATATACTTTCAATTATTTATAATCATCTAAAAAATGGTCTCATGAATTTTATTGTCTTTGAACGATGTATTTTTTTTTTTTTTTTACTGTAATTTTATTTTGCATTTATATAGTTATTCTAGTCCCTATAAATAATATTTTGGATTTTTATTAATTAGGAGTTATTATTATGCGGCATAAAATTACAGAATTTTTCTAAAACATAGGTATATAAATATTAATTATATTTTTATTTATGTAATTTGCTCATATGATAAATGGATTTGGATAAAATACCATACATATACTATTTTGATAACTTTACTGATGTTTATTTCTGAGTTTAAAATTAAAAATTTTTCTAGAGCTTTCTTAGTACTTGGTACTTAAGATTATGGTGTGTGTGTGTGTGATGCTCATTTTTTGTACATTTGCCCTTACAACAATAACAAAAATATTCCTTAAAATGTTACTAAGAATAATAAATTTATAGTCGTTAGTCTATATTTAATGATGACTTTTTATTTAATAATTATAGATCATTTTTAAATAAAGGAAGATTGTGTGAAATGGAAAATGATTAGTCTAATACTAAAAGAAACACTGTTGGCTTTTATGAACATTGATGTGAAAATTAAACAGTTTGTTGTGGTACTGAAAGTGCGAATGCAATATAATTTATTATAAATAAATGATTAAATAACAACATTATATTGATTAATAGTATATTACAAAGATTGACGATATTGGAATTCATATTGGAATTCAGTTTAATGGCATCTCAACAAGTTCTTATTCTTATGAAAAAGTATAATTTTTATATAGATGTACAAAATGATTGTGAACAGACTATTTAAAAGTGCCATGGGAATTTGTATTACTTGAATTGGAATTGCATGAAAAATAAAAATGCTGTGAATAAATTTGGATATGGTTTACAGAAATAAGAGAATTTTTAGAAAAATACCCAATATGATTTTTTTTTTTTTATGATAAATATCTAAAATTGGAAAGAGAAGCACATAAATGAAGACATAGCAGAACTGGTTTATATTTTTCTTATCAGAAAATACTTATTTTAAATTTATAATGGATTCCACATAGAAAGTGATCATCAATTAGTGAAAGATATGTTTTAATGCAAAACTAGAGAGACAAAAGCTCATGCCTTTTTTTTTTTTACTGAAATTCTAATTAAATAAGTTAGAACTTAATAAAGTTATTTAAAAATATTATCAAATTTTAAAAATGACTTCATAAATATTTTTGTACTTAAAGGCAAACAATTACTATTTCTATATACACACAATATATAAAGTTTTTATTAAATAAATTTAAAGTAACCATCACTATAATTATTATAGTAATTTTAGTAATAGTTTTTATCTTCAGGAATATAACACATTTAAACATTTATTCATTAGTAATGAATACTTTTTTATAATTCAATCAAAATAGCAAATTACTAAGAAATTCTATCACCACCATTATTTTCAATCATTTTTAATCCATTTCAGGATGAATATCTATCCAAGTTTTATCCAGTTTCTCTAATCTCTATCCTCTCTTCTCCACATCACACCAGCAAACTTCCTTATTTCATCCATGCATCTCACATGTGGTCTCTGTTTTACAATTTTTGTGATTTAGTTTGAGATTTCAATTCACTATTATTATCTCTTCTAACAATATGTTCACCCCAATTACATATCAGCCTCTTAATTCTTTCAATAACATTAGTAATATCTGATTATTCTCTTACTCATACTTAATTTATAATCCCTTCTTGTTATTTCTAACCTACAGCTCTTCTTACTTTAGTGAGTGGTCTGAAATTTCTCTATTGCTTTTTTAAAATGTCTAAGGTCAAACCTTAAATAAAAACTATTAAAACATATTTATTTAAAAAAATCTTTATTTTCAAACACATAGGCACATTGATTCTTAATATTGTTATTTCTAATCAAAAGTATTCCATCCAAATTTAATACTATGATTAATTTCCTCCATTATGTTTTCATCTGTACTAATAACTTGACCAAAATATTTGTACTTACTAACATCTAATTTATCACTATCAATCCTTTTTTCTTCTTTTGAGGAAATTCATTAGATATTGCTTTCATCTTTTTAACATTTGTCTTTAGTCCTATTTTCTTACTTTCATCTAATAGCTCTTGCAACATTTCCTGACATAAGCATCAACTGAAAAAACAATCACATCATTTTCAAAAAATCTAGATGACTTTAAATAATCTTTATTTATTTTTATTCCCTTAACTTTCTTATTTAATCCACAAAATACTTTTCGTAGAACTGCTGTAAAACATTTTGGAGATATTGAATCAATTTGTCATACACTCTTGTCAATATTAATCTTCTTAATATCACTATGTAATCTAATTATTGCTATTATATTTTGATAAATATTCTTCAGAATTCAACAATATCCTATGTCAATATTTTGTTGATCCAAAGCTTTAATAATTGTTGAAATACTTATAGAATCAAGTGCCTTTTCATAATCTGTCAATTATCTAGGACATCTTTATTGGTTAGATATTTACCAACAATTTCTCTACTTCTTTTTTTAATATATTGATTATAATTTCATCTTTACCTGGAACTTTTTTTTTCTTCATGGATATAATTGCATCTCACTTACTTCATTTAAAAGTCTGGGCAATTGCAATGATTTAGTAATTGTAGGGGGAGATTTTTTTTATCACTATATAGTTATTTGTAGAACTTTTCCATACATTTTATGATGCCATCTCTCCATTTTGTAATAGTTCCATCTTTTTTTTTTTTTACAGAGATAAGTTTCTACCAATACCAAGATGTTGTTTTACAATTTTGAAACTTTTATTCTCTTTTGTAGATTTTTCTGATAATTCACAATCATATTTTCTTATATCATTATAAATTCTTTTTTTTTTTACCATTTTCCAAAATTCTAGATATTCAATTCTTATTAATTATCTTCTATTGATTTCATTGAATTCTGAACTAACTTCCAAATATATTAATATATTAAAATGATGTGTAAGTTCTAATTTAAATTTATTGGAATGTTTCTGAAGGTTAGAAATATCAACTGTAATTTTGCATTAACACATATCTTACATCTCACTAATCGATAATCACTTCCTTTGTTTAATCTATTAAGATAATTACAATGTTGAAATAGAGTGTTGTATTTTTATTTGGATGCTTATGTGTCCATTTCCATTCAGCATTTTCCTTAAAGAAAATTTTTACAATATTCCACTTTTCGTTTTCTATAATTTTCACAAGTCTGTGTTCTTTCTCATTTTAACACTATAAGTAAATTTACCCATAACACTTTCACCCTTCAATCATTTAATATTTTTCGCATTGTTTTTTTACAACCATATAAAAATTCTCTCCTTTTTCATCACAATGAGAACTTATTGGGGCAGAAATCTGAATTTTTTGCATTTGGTATCTTCAATTAAGTTAAATAATTAATCTTGCTACTCTGTCTGATATACCATCGGTCTCAACAATGTTGTTCTTTTAATTTTTTTAAAATAATAAATCTCACTCTACTTGTTTTTCCAATATTTGTGCTTTTGGAGTAAATTACATGTTCTCTTTTTAAATCAATGTTCAGCAGTGTCCCATTTAATATTAAACAGTTGTTTCAATTCCTACAATCTTTCTTCACTTGAAAGTGATCTGCAGTTGTAACTATCTAAAATAAAATGTCATTGTTGAATAGTAATCTGAGTCCACAATCTATGATTCTTAGCATCTTTGGCTTTTCTGGAAATTTTATAGCCTCATGAGAATAAGGGCCATAATTTTGTTTTTTTGTCTTGATTGTAAATATCTAATTAAAATTTTCAGTTGTAAATGTCTAAATAAAAGTCATCATTGAATGATGGCTTGATTCCACAATCAGAAGATTCTTAACATTTTTGTCTTGGCTGGAAACTCTTTACAGCCTCATGAGAATAAGGACCATACTTTTGTTTTTCATGGTTGTAAATATCTATTTTAAAATTGCATTCACATATCCATCCATTCTATCTTAAAGAAAACTCAACTGTTCTTTCAGTTAAGAATTATCAGGCAACTGAGAAGCAAATTCATGGTGTTCTTTAATTTTAAACTCAGAGGTAAAAAAAATCAATAAACTGATGATGCTATCTGATGCATATTGGTGAGCAGCCTATCCACATTCATATGCTATATAAATAATCTTATAGAAACAATAGCTGTAATGAAAAAAACCATATGGAATGGAAATTACTAATCTGCTCCGCTTGGTTTATTTAATGCAGTTAAAGAGGAAACAAATAATTTTTTTAGTAACTGCAAACTACTTAACTATAGTTAATAATATAATTATTAATAGAATAAAACTATCACTAATTTTTAGGAAGTTTTATGTTTATTTACTATTAATGAAACAAAATCATCAAGGATTTTTTTCACAATATATTTGATTACTTAATTCTTGATAGGCGTATAGAATACCCGTGTCAGATATTTTTCTAACTAGATATTATTATTTTTTTAAAATTTCGTAAGTTTTTTCATTATTGCAACTGGTAATGTTAAAAAATATTATTAATGCAACTTCTGAATTTAAATATAATTGAACAAACCGTATCACGAATTGTGTTTAAAAGATCTAAAAATTCTAACTGCTTTAGTATCTGAAATTATTGAAATCACTGTTTTTGGTTTTTTTTTAAATGAGATATTGTTGATGAAATTTATGCAGCATTTACACCATTTGAATATTATTATTTCTGGTAATTAAATGAAATGAATAATTTGTTAAATATTGAATATAGTTGTTTATTTGTAATATACAATTAAAATTATACGTATTAGGTATTACCTTTAGAAAATATTGGAAGTCTAAAGCGTGCCTAATTATAAGCCCAAAGTTGTAATTAGAAAATGTCTGTAATTAATAGATTAGAGTTATTATTTAAGAACAACTGTAATGATAAAGTAAATGCATATGTAATATGTAAAATTCATATCCCAAATAATCAGTTAATTAGTATCTCCAGTCTATTTTGCTCTCTCGGGCTGTGGTTTCCAAAGTGGGGTACATATACCCCAGGAGGTATGAAAGCAATACTTGGGGATATTCCAATATATTGTGAAATGTCACTTTATTTCAAAATGTAATCATTATTTTATTTAGAAGGAAAACATATTTTTATTAGCTTTTTAGTAGGGAATTATGAATTTAAATTTAGCATTTTTTTAACTGGATTCAGAATTAACTTCTGGTAGGCAAATGAATTTCATATCTGGCAACACTGTTTACATTCCGGCCACTCAGTGTGTCATTGTGCAAGTACCTGGTCGGTTGTGTATCATCATCAAGAGAATTTTATGAACTGTCTGGAACTTATACAGATATGTGATATGTATTATAATGACTATGATTAGTTGACTCTTAAATGCTATTGATTTTAAATCTCTCATAAAATGGATAAATGGTTAAAAAAATTGACAGCAAAAAAACCACGAGTTGAAGATTATTCTGATAGTGCTTCAACTTTTATTGCACAACAAGAAAGTAGTAGTATTGATACTGATAATTGTTTAAGTTCATTAGCAATCATGCCAAGAGATAAAAATATTAATGATATGGTGTGTACAAAAAATTGTATCAGAAGTTTTGAATTTATCAAGCAGGCTACTTACAATTTTGGTTTACATCAAAAGTAGTCATCAATGAATCCTATCCTATGTGTGTATTATATTTTGAGATGTTATCTAATGCTTGTATGAAGTCATCAATGTTAATAGGGTGTTTAAAAACTAAACATCCTGTACGTGAGCACAAACCATTTCAATGTTTTGAATAATGTTTAAAAACATGCAATACTTAAGTTAGTAATTAAAAAAAAGTTATATTTAATGATAAATATTCAGAAGTCTCTCGAGGTTTTTTTCTTAATAGCAAAAGATAAAAAGCCACATACCATTGGTGAAACCCTTGTTCTTCCTGCTGCAAGAAAAATGGTGCAAATTATTCATGGGATAAAATATGCTGAGAAACTAAAATGTATTCCTTTGTCAGCAAACACCATTTTTAGGCATATAGAAATTATTGCTGATAATTTAAAGAAACAAAACAAATTACTCATTGTGGAAAATCTGCTATACAACTAGATGAAAGCACAGATGTCACCAATTTTTGTCAGTTAATTATATTTATTAGATGTTTTTTAATAATGAATTGTGTAAAGAACTACTTTTTTGTGAGACTCTTAAAGAAAGATGTACAGAGGAAGACATCTTTTCAACAGTAAATAATTTCTTTGTTACAAATAACATTTTATGGGAAAACTATGTAAATGTAACCAGTGACAATGTGACTATTTAACTGGGAGAAAAAGGATTTAAGACAAAGGTAATTGAAATAGCACCCCACATGAAATTTGTATCCTGTGTTATCCATCAGCAAGCTATTGCAGCAAAGAAATTGGAACCAGAAATATATCGTGTGCTGCAGGATGTTATCAGTGTAATTAATTTTGTAAAAACCAAGACCATTGAATAGTAGGATATTTTCAATAATATGCAATGAAATGGGCAGTAGCCATGAAAATCTCCTGTAATATTCAGAAGTTTGTTGGTTATCTTGAGGGAAAGTACTAAAAAGAGTTGTTAAATTAAAAAAAAATGAATTACACATTTTTCTTTTGGACAAGATAAGAGTTCAAAGTTTGCCTGCTTTTTCAGTGATGATAAGTGGCTGTTGGTATTACTTAGCTGATATTTTTAAAAAAGTAAACACGCTTAATTTGTCTCTTCAAGGAAAAGGTGACATTTTAACAATGACTGAGAAAGTAATTGGATTTCAAAAGAAAATCATGATGTGGAGGGGAGGGTTTAAAAAAGAGATCTTTAGAAATGTTTCCATCATTGTGTGATTTTGTTTCTGAAAATGAAATAAATGTGGAACAAATTAAAGTCTTATATCTACACATTTAAAAAAATTTAGACAGAATTTTGGAACCAATTTACAGATCTTCCTAGTATTAAAACAGAGTTTCAATGGATCATGAATTCATTTGCTAAACATGTAAAAATAGTTCATCTTTTGATTACAGCTCAAAAACAATTAATTGACATGAGAGAAAGAATAACTTTACAATCTGAATTTAAAGAAAAATCTCTACATAATTGATGGATGGAATTGAAAACTGAATATCCAGATTTAGTAAGCGCAACAAAGAATGCACTCCTAACATTTGGTTCTACATACCTGTGTGAAGTAGCATTTTCTGTGATGACAATAATTAAAATCAAATATAGAAATAAAATAGAGTTAGAACCAAATCTTTGAATTACATTAACAGAGGGCATTAAACCAGATGTTTTTGATATTACTAAACAAATATCACATTTCTGACATTAAATTCTAGTTCAAAATGTAAATTTGTAGTATTGTTTAAAATAAATAAATAATAAATAATTTGATTTTTGTCTATACACATATGTATATTAGTGGTACAACATAATTATTTTCATTTTAGGGATACATATTCAAAAAAGTTTAGAGATCACTGCTCTAGAGAATTGTGAGTAAAAAAAGATCTTGCAAAATAGACTCGTGCAGAGAATTTGTGGAGTTTTATCCCAGAATGATCTACTCTGTAGGTTAATAACTGGATCTAGGGTTTGCAAATGTCATTAAATCTACCACTTCCTTCATTTTTCTATAATATTTAATTTAAATACAATTTGTATATCTGACATTTTTAGAGAAAAAAAAAATATTGCTAAAACATATTTGAAGGAAGGTATACAATTTGCATTTAGGGTTTTTATGCCAGTCACACAGTTCTTTTGTAATTTTGTAGGCCTTCAAGTAAACAGTAATGATTGTATATAATTTAATATATATTTATGAAATATTATTTAATGTATAATAATAGTTTATCTCAACTCTTGAAATTGGTGACTTGATTCTTAGTAATTTTGCAATAAATCATTTGTTGTTTCATGTTGTTGTGTGATTTTATTATGACTTTTTTTACATGTATTCAGCTAGTAGCATACTTGCCCATGTCTAAATCTTCCTGGGAAATTCACCTGGTAAATAATAGCTATCCTTGGATATTGCATATTGATGCAGTTGATAGTCAAACCATAGCTTAGTTAATTGACACAGTATTTCAGTCTAAACCAAATGTGGTTTAATAGTAAATACTGGTTTTGTTTTGACAGTTAAATCTTAGGTGGATTAAACTTAATTTGTTCATATAGAGTAGATGGATGCCATAACATTATTTCAAATCTGAGAACATTATGACTTGTATTTAGCATTAGTATCAGAGAAAATTAATAGTGGCACTGCAAAATAGTTCTGCTTAATTTGATGTAAATGAACCAGCAAGTAACAAATATATGTTGTGTACATAGAAACATACATGCCAATTAAAAAAGTAGTTGATGAGAAATTTAAAGTAGTGACTTTGTTTTTCACAGGCAAAGGATTGTTACAGGGAGCTAACCGATCATATGACCATAAAGTCCCAAGATGTGTTTTATAAATAAGTTAATGACTTCTAAACAAGAAGTTTTCTACAATTTAGAAATAGATGTCAGTAAACAAAATATACAAGAATTTGATGTAGGATTTCAAATACTTACTAATGAATGTAATTTTGGTACTGGGTTAGAAGATATCCTTTTTGACCAATCAGTTTTGGTAGGTTAGCATTTTCAAGATGGATTTGAATTAATTATATGTGGGCTATGGGAAAATGCATAGCATATAAAGTTATTATTAAACAGAATATACAAATTTCAGTGTGCTACAGAATTTGTGAACTTTCAAACAGTTGTTACAAAAATGAATTCATAGATCATAAAATAGAAAATGAGTCAAGATAATTATATAGACACTCTAACTTGTTATGGTTGTGGAAACCAGGACATATGTTAAAACAATTATAAATATGAAAATGACTTCTGACATGAATTAGTAGTAAAAGTCATGGAAAAAATAAAATCAATCTGTCAGTCTGTAGGAGGTAACTATAGACTTAAAATTAATGTCATAAAGATAAACATCAATGGCAATATATTTAAATCTTGCTTTATGTTTTTGTTTGTGAGCAGAAAGTTAAAATGAAGATTGATAATGGAGCCGGTGTCTGTTTTGTTCAGAAATGAATTGATTTAACATACTAAAACTTATTTAATAGCCAGCAGTGTAAATTAAAACACCATAGAAATAGTAGAGATAGTAAATATATCTATGAAAGTGAATGGGCCAACAAAAACCTGCTTCTGTACATTATTACAAAAAATATTGACCTAAATTAGGCCGAAACTGGTTTAGACTATGAAGCATAAAAATATAATTAAAGTGGTAAAATTTGGAATTTGTGCTTCAGGGAAAGTTTTGAATTATTTAAATCTGGTCCCATTGAATTAAATATATAGCCTATTGATATTGAATTAATGAAAAATGAATCACCCTATTATTTGTAAATTTAGAAAGGGTCCTAAATTTACATTGAAGCCTAAGAGGGAGGAAGTTCTCAAGGAATTGGTGAAGACAAATATCTTTTCACTTCTTGAGGAGTTTATGCAATGCTGGTAGTAGTGATGTTGAAATGAGATTGGTCTATTTACTTGAATGGTGATTATCTTGTAACTAAAAATAAGAATATTAGTAAGAGTACTTATCCGATGATAAATGTTTATGATTGCCACCACTTTGAAGAAACTTTCTTCTTTGTTAATCCTGATTTGCAGTTCACCTTTCAGCTAATCCCAGTAAGATTAGTTAAACACAATAAACTTTTCTGTGAGATAATCATTGCTCCAAACATATTTCAAGTGAAGATTGATGGGCTTTTACAGTTTATGGAAAGAGATTCTCTATCTGAATCATATAAACAGTGACTAAATTAAAGATATATATATAAATAAAGTTGGAGTACTCCTAAGTGCATCAAAATGAATTTGGTGCTTGAACAAGATTTTGGATCATATGATCACAATTGTAAATGAAACATTCAAATTTACAAAAAGATTGTGCTGTTAAAATTGCACATAGTTTTAAAAATGTGAAAGGATTACAGGCATTTTTAGGATTATTAAATTTTTCCAAAAGCACTTTAAATGGAAAATTTTATCTAGCAAATCCATTGTATGATTTACTAAAGAGAAAACAATAATGGAAATGAGGAATTGAACAAAATAATTATTTCAATAAGATAAAAAGTATGTTGATGTCTAATCACACTCTTATACATTTTAGAAATGATTAAGAAGTTGTAGCAATCTGTTACTTCTAAGAAGAGTATTGAAATTGTTATTTGACATCAAGTCTATGAAGGTGAATGCCTTATTGCTTATGCATTCAAAACCACATTTTCTGCTGAAAAGAATTATAACTACTTGGATAAGGAAGTCATGGATTTAGTATGTGCTGTTAGTAATCTAATTGTTGTGCTCTAAATGCACATCAGTGGAGCTATTTTTCAGTACTTTTTAGCTTAGAGCTTTCACGAACTATGTGTTCCCATATTCATAGCTTGTGCTAGCAATGGTTTTGTGTTAGCTTGTGCAATGTTGATGTATGTAAATATTTTCAAATTATCTAGATTCCCCATTTTTTAGAAATTGAGAAGCAGGCATCTCTCCTATTGATGGCATTAAGATCATCTGCTATGAAACATGCTTCTTTTACTTATGTGTTTGGTATCATTGTGCTCAGAGTGCACAATCTCATTTGCAATATGCTTGAACATGTGTCCAGAAGCTTTCTGATACTCCAAAAATATCTAGCTGCCTTCAGTTTTGATTCACACTTTATTGTCTACATATCTGTGTTGAGATACTCTGGTGGCCAGGGTCGAACATGTCTCACCATAGTATGTTATCCCACAAGCTATTTGGGAGCATGTCATCTTATACACCACCTGTGGGATTTGTTCCAGTGTGAGTTTATCCTTTGAATTATTGATCAGCCTGTTGGTAGCCAGTGGACTGCGAAAGCTTACCTTAAAATCAGTGGCAAGTTTAAACAATTTTTTTGCCCTCATTAGGTATGTAAGGCAATAGCATATATGGTTTGTCCTCTTTGGTCTGGTTAGCTCTTAAATTGTCTAAAACTGCTTGACTCTCCTATTGATAGTTTCTTGTTTGAATCCAACCTTTGCCAGGTCTCTGAGATAGAGTGTTAAGTTGGCTTTTCTGTCTGCTTCAAATCTGCATAAGTAGTGATTTATGAACAGGAGAGCTGACAGACCAGACAATTTGTGTGTTAATGGTGAATTTGAGTATGTATGGGCTTAAACTCGTATTTCTAAAGGTTTAATAATTATACAATAGTTGAGCTGTGATGAATCCCATTGTATTTGCATGTCCAAATATCTGACTTACTGTTTTCATATTCCCATATGCCATTTAGATAATTTCATCAGTATATATAATATTGCCTGCTTTAAAAATTTATATGGATCATAGATCCTTGTTAGATATATTTGTAAATCAGAAGCTAATCACTTAGATGAATGAATATACCTACAAACCAGAAAGAAATATTAACCATACAGTTTATGTGTGTGGAATGCCAGTAATGCATGAGTATGCACATTAGCATAGAAATAAATTATATATATATATATATATATATATATATATATATATATATATATATATATATATATATATCATAAGAATCAATTGTGTTAAATAATGCAGTTGTGGCCAAGTGAACCAAAAGTGGATGCTGGTGATAAACTTGTAAGTAGCTGAATTAAGAAAGAGTGACCTCATCTTTATCCTAATTATGCAATACAAGAGATTTAGAATGTTCATGATAGCTTACCAATATGCAAAGGATATTTTTTTATGGCTGTTTGTATATTGATAACAATGGCAGGTGGAAAAATAAGTTTGAAATTTACTGCACTAAAGCTATCCTAGCATTATTAGAGCCAAAATCTTTGTACCTATGGTGGCCAAGTATGAGTAATGGCATTGGAAAAAAAATTCAAACCTTGCACAACTTGTCAAACAACAATCTTTGTACCTATGGTGGCCAGGTATGAGTAATGACATTGAAAAAAAATTTCAAATCTTGCACAACTTGGTAAACAACAAGTAAATTACCTGCCAGATAATTTGAGTCATAGCCTCAATCTATTGAACTATTGCAATATATGCAATTGGATCATGCTAGTTCATTTTATTAAATGCTACATAAATTTTGGTGATTGTAGATATTAATTGTAAATAGCTAGAGTATTAATTAATTAAAAGTATAAATGTGGTAGGTACTATAAAGGTACTTAAAGAACTGTTTGCATATAATTATCTGGAAATGTTAATTTTGATAATGGAACTGATTTTTCATCACAATTTCTAAAAAGCTTTTTAGTTACAAGGAAATAAACTATGTATTGACACTTAAGTATAGTTATAAGGATTTTGCAAAGCAGTAACAACTACATTATTCTATATCATATCTTATTATGAAAATATCATCAGAATAAAGTGAAAGCTATGAACTCTAGCATCATTATTGGTTCCCAAGAATAATAGACCTAGGAGTAATGAAATTTAAAACTGGGACACAGTTTCATGATTCAATTAAAAAAGCAGCAGCTATGTGAAATTTCAGATGATAGTGAAGTCTGAAGACATACAAATTCCTTAAGAAGTCACCAAATGAAATTGATAAATATAAAGACTGAGAAAGAAAAATTATGTTCCTCCATAAAAGAAGTTAAAATAAATTAAGTAGAAGAAAATGAATCATTTGAATTACAAGATGAGTGTGTGTGAATAAACATTAGGTGATTTTATAGATAGAGAGGGAAAAATTGTTATTTTTAGAAGTTGATTGAAGTATATAGTTTTTTAATATCAAATGTATTAATTTATCTACATTATACAATTAAAATTATAAGTATTAGTTATTTTTAGAAAATATTGGAAATTTAAAATGGTCTAATTAAAAGCTTAAGATCATCTTTAATTATCAGTTTATTATTTAAGGTTAACTATAATGATAAAACAAAATAAAATGGCAAATATTGTAAAATGGTAATGATTGTATATAATTTAATGATATATATATGAAATATTATTTATTATAGAATAATAGTTTGCCCTTGCTCTTGAAATTGTCATAGAATCTGTTATCATATCAATTGTATAATAAATCATTTGTTAATTGTTTTCAGTTGTTGAGTGATTTTTACATTTCAAATAGGAAACTTTATTTATAGCATATTGTTCAAAATTAAGAATACAAAAGAGGGTGACTTCAGGTGGTAATTTATCTGCCTGAGCTTTCCTAGGAAGTCCACTTGGTAGTGAGCAGCGACCCTGGATATTGCAGATATTTAATTCTAACTCACAAGTTGCCCTTGTTTTAATTTTCTAAGTTCATTGAATGATAGCAATTTTTCATCATTTAGAAACAGAAAATTGTAACTTATTTTATTTAATTTCTTGTAGTCTATTTAGTTTGAAAAATAAAGCCTCTACTTTCTTTTTATTATCAAAAAAATTTTTTTGAAAAATTAGGTTTGTTATCAATTAAGTCTTGATCACTAATTTCTTATCCTTTTTTTTTTCAGTCTTTCTTCATATTCTGTTGGTATATTTATATTTAAAGCTAAATTTTTGCATTTATCAAAAAATTTTTCTTTCATTTGCAATCCCTTAACTGCATTTTCTCACCATATCTGTCCCTCACGTATCTATATATCACCTCTTAATGTAGTTTTTAAAATGAAAATAAAATGCATTTCTACTCATCAAATTAAAAAAAGAATACACACATAATCCTTTATGTTGTGCAAATTCAAACATTTTTATAATGCTTAATTTTATAAAAGCAGCACTTTTACATATTAAATTAAAACTATGAATGTATTTAACTTAATCATTTCTTGTGGTAAATCATGATTTATATTTATCCCATTATATATATTTTTATCATTAATATTTTGAATGTCTAGGTCATCTTTTACTAATTAATAAACATATTTCCTCAGCTAAACCACCACCAATTTTTTTTTATAGAATTGGTCAAATTTTCAAGGATGTTTCTAATAATATGAAACGGTTGTTCATGATGTGATCACCAGGCATACAATTAAAAAGCAAAGAAAAATATTTTCTTTTTTGATTTTAGAAAAAAATTTCAAATCGATTTTCCTTGAGAATAAAATATATATTCACCTTGTATTTTATTATAGATAAGTTAAAAACGATCTCATTCTATAGTTAACCACATAATCTGCAATATTAACTATAGTAAGAATTAGAGGCTTATCACTGCACGAGTGAGCGTATATTGGTTTTAATAATAAGTATTCATATTAGATATGTGAAAATCACAATATTTCTAAGATGAATTAATATCATTAATTCAATTGAGATTGTTCCTATCACAAATTTCTCATAATCCTTTTTTTTTTTAAATTCATGACCAACCATGCAGTAATATATATATATTAGGGAAAAATCTCTTAGCTCCATAAAATATTTTTAGGGCTGAAAATAAACATAAATTAATGAATATTTAAATATTTTTTATTATATATTTTTTAAAAATTATTTGTTTATAGATGATTTGGAACTACTTCTAACTGTTGAGGTGAATATCTCACTTCATCGTTATTCTGACGCTGCTGACTGAAATAAGAATAATAAGATTAAGAACAAATGCTTAGGTATGGGGGGGGGGGTTATATGCAGACAAAAAAAGGAATATAAAATTTATTATAATTTTTTTTTTTTTTTTTTAAAATCTGGAGTATTGAAAATAGTTTGGAAAAGAGTTAATTATATGAGAAGGAAATCTATAAAATAAATCTCAGAAATATAAAGACTGGTGGGCATACAATAAATTCAGTATGCTGGTAAACACACTTACTTTTAGGGTATCTGTACTAGTAATGTAATTTGCTATGTAATTACATACATTTTTTGAACAGTTTAACATAAAGTAAATATTTTCTGAGGAGATGTGATTTTTATTGATAAATTTTCAGTAATTAGAGTGTAGGTAATAATCAAAATAAGATGTTAAATATTCATTTATGTTTCTCTAGGTACAAGGAATAAAAAAAATGATTGTTTTAATTGTTAAGTAGCCGAAACCTCTGACTTTATTATTATTATCATTATTTTTTTTTTTTACCACCAGAGTGATTTAAATAATCATGGAATATATTTTAAACCTTTTATATTTAAACTTGATTCATTTATTGGAAGAAACTGTGAAATAATTTGTTAAAAATTTATTTCATAATCAAGTGCCATACATAATATTAAATCAAAGATGTTAAATATGAAAATACTCTCGTTCCAGCCACAAGATAAAAAATTTTTAGAAAATAAGAATGATCAATTTATTTTCAAAACTACCAATCTTAAATATCTTAAAATGATACTTTTTTCAAAGTCTTTATTTTGTGACAGGAAGGAAAGTATCCTCATATTTAACATCTTTGATTTAATATTATATATGGCACTAGTGAGGAAGATTTATTACCTTCTAAATAAAATTAAAAAGTTATTTATAAATATACAATCTTATATTGTTCTTAGTTTATTTTACATGGATTATTTAAATTTAATGATATGGAACCTTACAGGATATGATGTCCCACTAAATAATGGTTCTATTTATAGAAGCCAAAAATGTGTTGAATGCTTACTGGATTGCTCTATTAAATTTCACATTGATTGCTAAAAGTCTAATAATATGGATATTTTTAGAAATAATGGTCAGAATAATTTTATATGCCCAGCTCACATAGAAAATTTTGTGTCTACAACTATCTAAGGTGGCTGCTAATAATTCAGATACAGAAGTAACTATTTGTGGAAAATGTTAAACTGAAATTAATGCTGATGAATTGAAAATTGAGTGTGGCAAATATTGTAATAAAATTTATTTAAAATGTACGGAACTAGAAGCTATTGATCTAAATTTACTAATACATAAGGATTGCTATAATTTTGTTTGTACTGATTGTCGAGTCATTTACTAAGAGAAAAATATTTCTTGTTATGAAACAATTTTAAATAATGATCCCCCCTCCCCTGCTAGGACATGAAAATTGATTATCTTTGTTGTAAAACTTTGCAGCTCAGATTACTGGGTTAATAACTTGATGGTATAACAGAGAGTTAAATGATGGGTGCTAGAGAAAGATACATTAGATTCAAGTGCCCTCATCTAAAATCTAAACCTTCTCACTGATGAAAGTCATAAGTATGAAACTAGTCTGTGTATATTTGAAAAACTCAGAATAATGCCTTATTAAGCATTATCATCTGGCATTTATTAGTCACTAAAGCTTACAGTAAAAAGAATAAGATATCAAGTATGCTAATTGAGGACAAATATATTGATCTACAAATATAATTGAAAGAATTAAATTATTTCAAAAAATTATGCAAATGGTTTTAAATAACTTAAAAAATATTTTTTTTGGTTTTTTAAAAAATTGATTTGCATTAATAAAAGGAAATTTAAGCTTCATAAATTATTCAAGTAATAAGGATTGATAATTTATTGTAATAACTTCATAAATTTTAGATTATTTAAAATTATAGAAATAATTGATTTCAAAAAATATATTGATAAACTAAAAGGTAACATAAGATACAATTATAATTATTTTTGCTTACTTATTAGAAAGTATTTTGGTGCTAAAAATAAAATATCACTCGATAATAGGAATTTTATAACTGATGACTTTACAAATTATTTTTCATAATGCGTAAATGAAAAATGTGCTATTCAAACTTTGCTTGATTGTTGCTTCTAAAACTTAATTTAGTGGGTATTGACATAATAACTAGTGATGTCATCTTATTAGCAATAAAAGAGTTCAAGTATAAAAAAAGATATGTAACCTATTTTGATCTATAAAGAACATGCTGAACTACAAACACCAGTACTTAGTTATGTCTCTAATATATCTTTGCAACAGAATAATTTTTTTAACTCACTTATTTCAAAATCAAATGATATTGGTAGTACAAATCTTTTGCTTTGTTTTGTAAAGTTGGGAATGAAGTCTAATTGTTTATCTAAAACACAATATGGTTTCATATCAGGTAGATATCTTGAGAAAAATTTGATACATATTCAAGTTGCTATTCTAAATATAATTAACAACAAGTTTCAATTAGATACTAATTATTTTATTCTAAGGAATGCTTTTGACAGAGTGGATCACTCCAGATTAATTTCTAAATTATATATTATTGATGCAGTGGTTTGTACCTTTTATCTCAAATAAACCTAATCTTAGGTTTTATGGATTTACAAGATAATATACATATTTCAGTACTGTCAGAGGAGTTCAAGAAAGCACACTTGGATCACTACTGTTTTTATTTCATTGCTTGGATATGAATTTTGAAATTGTTACTAATATTCTTTGTTTTGTGGATATTAAATTACATAAAACTATTACTAATTTTAACAATCAGAAAATATTGCAGCTTAATACCAAAAGGTTTCAAGATTGGTGTCTAAAAAAGAAAACAGAAATTAATATTTAAAAATATGTCTGATCATTCTCTAAAATATCATTTACAAGCATGTTTAATTACATACTATTCTCAAAAATATTTGAACCATCCCATAGTTTTGTTTTTAACCTCAAAAAGTATATTGTTGTGGAAAGCTACAAAATAATGGGTTCGATTCTCAGAAACTGGAAAATGTTTATAAAATAAGTACAGATGTGGAACTCCTGTAAATTAAGATCATAGATTAGCATTTGAAAAAGTTTTTAAAATTTTTTAAAATATTAACATTGAAATAATACATAATGTCAATACACTGTTCAAGACTTCTCTTTAATGATATCATATTCTTAAAAATTTATGGCAATTGACATTAATGCAAGGAATTACCATATAACAATATCTTTTAAGATAAAAATAAACAATACAAGATCAAACAGACATGTACAATATTACAAATTTTAAGGGTGAAACCATAAAAAATTCAGCATTAGTAAGACTATCTAGCTTATATATTAAATACTTTTGTGTTGTTAATATTTGAACCAAATAATGAAAAATTTACGATTCCTATATAAAACACTAATGTCATCTATGCATTTTTATTTGAATGTAAAATATGTTATATATATATTAAGTCATTGTTATTATCATTGTTGTTCTGTATTAACCTTTTTAAGTTTATTTATTTCTTTTTGCAATTATTTTGGAATTTAATGACTCTTATAAATAAGCATAATATAAGTCCTTTTTTGTTTGAAGTTAGTATAGGTTTATTTTAAGCATATTGTTTAATAAATAAATAAAAAGATAAAAATGTTATTGTTATTTTATATTAACCTTTGTAAATGTATTCTTTGTATGTTTTGCATCTAATTAATATATGTATATATATCTTTTTTTGTAATTAGTTTGAAATTTAATGACTTATGAGTAATTACTTATTTAAATCTTTTCTTGTTTGAAGTTTTTTTATTTTTGTTTTATTTTTTATATATTGATTAATAAATAATCGAAAAAATAACTACTACTATTACTACCATCACCACTGCCACCACCACCACCATCATCATTTCAATTATTTCTAAACTGCTTGAGATGGTAGTCAAGGAAAAAAATGATGTCTTTTTTTAAGTGAGCATAGAGTGATTTCTATGCATCAGTATGGTTTTGTTGCTCAAAAGTACTTTATATGCTCTTAATAATCATGGTAAAACTTGGCATCTTTGATGGATAATTGTCTTAAGATTGCAGCCATATATTTAGATCTTTCTAAAGCATTTGACTCTGTTCATCATAAAATTCATTATCAGTGATTATATTCATATGATTTTAGAAGTCATTTAGTTTCTTGATTAC
The DNA here is from genome assembly GCA_028023455.1 of Epiperipatus broadwayi. Taxonomy (NCBI): domain Eukaryota; kingdom Metazoa; phylum Onychophora; class Udeonychophora; order Euonychophora; family Peripatidae; genus Epiperipatus; species Epiperipatus broadwayi. Next base: position 2,953,753 of record JAQFVV010006206.1, read on the forward strand.
AAAGTTATTTAAAAGACAGAAAAATTCATCATTTTATTAGTGATTTTAAATTGATAAATTATGGAGTTCCACAGGGTTCTTTACATGGTTATATGTTATTTTTGATTTATATTAATGATATTTTTGTTTTGCCTTTAAATTCAGTGATTTATGAATTTGCTGATGGTATTGCTCTGTCTTTAGGTGCTGTTTTATGTAATCTTCTTGAGAAAATGATTAATAAGGATTTAGCTTTAATTAGTAATTCACTTATGTTAAACTGTTTAACAGTTAATTGTAATAAAATGAGTGCTGTTTTTTTTTTCTTATAAATTTGTTTCTCGTTCTTTGAATATTTCTATTGTAGCCAATGTGGAGTTCATTGCAATAGTAATTGTACTTGTGGTAATATTGCTTTTGCTGATAATTATTATGTGGGAGTTTTTATTGATTCTAGGTTATCTTGATCAAATCATGTTGTTTATTTGTGTTTGAGGTTATATAAGATTAAATATTTATTTTATTATTTAGTTAAATTTTTTCCTAGATCTGTTTTGTTAACTATTTTTGAGTCTTGTTATCAAAATATATTGTCTTATAATATCTCTATTTGGGGTGGTTGTTATCATCATTATATGTTTTACCAAATTACACTATGCATATTATTTTGGAAAGTCTAAATTAATTTTGGTTCAGAATATATCTATGGTAATGATTGTGTTTTATTTATTGTTAATCTTATAAATATAGGGTAATTATTGATATATGTTATCATTGTTCTCTTTTATGTGCTAGAATTTTTATAATAAATACTCATCTAAAAACTTTCATATCACATTGCCTGGTTTTAATTTAGAAGATAGGCATAGGCAATTCGATTACAGTGATAATAGGTTGTTTACTTCTTTTATTTCTACTTATTTATTAGATATTGACCACATATCACTTGCTATGTTTAAAAAATATTTGTGATATTGATTATATTCTATGTAGTTATTTTGATTAATAATATTTTGTAATTTACTATACTGTTTATATTGTGACTTTGTAATTAAATATACATTATTATTATTTTGTATGTATATATATAAAAATAAAGAGTGTGCTAATAGCTCTAAACAAGCTTATTTTTTTAAATTTTTTTATGATAAATGCCACAAGAGAATGCATTTAAAATCTTATATTTAGGATTGTCCCCATCTTCAAATCAGTTTTGAGCTATGGCTCTCATCAGCGAGAAGCAAACCCAACATTTATCTAATATTTAACTATTAAGTAGAAGATCTGAATTTTTCAGACATATATATGTCTTTAAATCCAGGTCTCCAACTGAAATAGCCATATGGGACTTCAGATAGCCTTAGCAATTAAATATAACCAGCGCGTCAACAGCCAAATTATAATATTATTGAAATCAAGTCATACATCACATGACTTACATAGTTTGTATTTACAACTACAGTAAAATAAAGAATTTGCTAATAGCTCTAAACAAGCTTATGTTATTATTATTTTTAATGATAAATGCCACAAGTGAATGCATTTATTTTTTACCTAAGATTGTTCCCATCCTCAAACTGTTTTTGAGCCATGGCTCTTATCAATGAGAATCTAGAACAATCCTAGATAAAGATTTTGAATGCTTTTTTTTTGTGGCATTTATCATAATAATAATAAAATAAGTTTGTTTAGAGCTATGAGCACACTCTTTATTTTACATATTTGTAAATACAAGCTATATAAGTTATATGGTGTATGACTTGATTTTATTAATATTATAATTTGGCTGTTGATGCTTTGATTATAATAGATTACTAAGGCTATTAATATATTGTGTATCTGATATAGCTATTTCAGTTGGAGAGTTGGATTTGAAGATTATATAGATGTCTGAAAATTTCAAATCTTCTTTTTAATAGTTAAATATTAGAAAAATGCTGAGCTTGAGTTGGTATTTTGAATCTGATGTCCTAGCTTCTCACTGATGAGAGCCATAGCTTGAAACTGTTTTGGGGATGGGGACAATCCTAGATAAAGGTTTCAAATGCATTCTCTTGTGGCATTTATCATACAAAAAAAGTTTATTTAGAACTATTAGCATATTCTTTATTTTACATATTTGTAAATATAAGCTATATGAGTCATGTGATGTATGACTTGATTTCATTAATATATATATGACTCCTCACATGAGTATTTTCTTGCTTGGAGTTATATTAATTTTGTATTGTTTATATATTATTGTAATATATAAATAAATAATAATAATATTCAATCTACAATGTTTGAATAGAATTATTAGCACCCACATTTTGCATATATATTCAAACTAATATTAAAAACATCAAAGTTCCCTGACTGTTGGAAAATCTCAAAAATAATTCCAATTTATAAATCAGGCCCTTTCAAATTTCAGACCTATTACTTTTTTACCAGTATGTGCAAAATTATGTGAGTAAATAATTTATTACAGAATCATGCACCAATTGAAAAATATCTTTCCATCATCCATACATAGATTTATTCATGGACACTCATAGAAACAAATTTATTATAAATTTCAGATGCTATATCACAAACCATAAATCTCAAATATCAACTTAATGTCACTTACTTTGCTGTCTAAAACTTTTGATAGAGTAGAACATGGAACTTTTTTGTTGAAAGCAAATACAATGGGTTTATCCACTAATCTCCTAAAACTATCAAATTCATTTCTTACAAAAAGAAAGAATTATGTACATATTAATGAAAAATCTTCAACTGTGTCTTCCTATAAATATGGAATTCTATATTCTTAGTCCTATTTTTTTGCCAATTATACATCTGATTTAACATTTATGATAAATAAAATAAAAACATTTTATGCATCAAAATATTTGTAGAAATCAGAAATGCAAATTCTTTATCCTAAAATATTGCAAAATTATGTGTCTGTCTTTTATCAGTACTATATAAATTTTTTACCAAGATTATTACAACTTTTCTAAAGGGAATTTTAGATTTTAACCAACCAAAAAAACCATGCTTGATTTAAAAGATATGTTAGCATAATGGATCACATCTGTGTATTGAGAGATGTTATAGAAATTATAATGAATATGAATTGCCATTTTGCTTTGTATTCGTAATTATGTAAAGGCATTTGATTCTGTAAGCATTCTTACAGAGATTAAAACATTGTATCATCAAGATATATTGTCATATTCTGGAAAATATTTATCAAAATGTAACAGCTAAGATTAGATTACATACTGATATTAAAAAGATTAAAATTAAGAAAGGTGTAAAACAAGGTGGCTTCATATCTCCAAAACTTTTTCCAACAGTTTTACAAGAAATATTTTGTCGATTAAAATGGAAAGTTAAAAGAATAAAAATAAGTGGACATTATTTAAGTCATCAAAATTTTGCTGATAATATGGTTATTTTCACAAATAAAGCTTTAGATTTCAAATGTTATAAGAGTTGTCAGATGCAAGTAAAAATGGTGATTTAGAAGTTAATAACTACAAATATCTTGGTCAGATTATTAATACAAAGAATAATATAATAAATGAATTTAATCACAGTATTAAACTTAAATGGAGTGCATTTGGTACAAATAATTTAATATTAAAAGGAAATATGTCTATATGACAATGAAGATTTTTAATAAATGTGTTTACTATTTCTTACTTATGGACTTAAGATTAAGGCTCCTAACAGAAGAGCAATAGATTTAGATTATTCAACAAAGTATGGAGAGATTCTGTTAGGAGTGACAAGAAAGGATTGAAAACAAAATACATGTGTTAAAGAACAAATAGCTAATAATATCATTGAAATAGGATACTGAAATAGACCTTGGTTGGACATATTGCTAGAAGAAAGTATAATAGATAAACAGTTAAAAATTTTAAATAGGATCCCTAGAAATTATAAAAGACTTAGAAAGAGACTGCATGTGAAATAGATGAGTGAAATAGTTTGCAGTGGGATATGAAGGAAAAAGAATAGAAGTCAGAGAAACTGGATTACAGTACATTGATAATTGTTGAAAATGATTTTCATATAAATATATTTACTGTATGTTTTGCATATGATTAATGCATTCATATTCTTATCATTTTTGTTTGCAATTATTTTGGAATTTAATGACTCATGAATAAGTCCTCACACAAATCTCTTCATCTTTGTAGTTATTTTATTTTATATCAAGCATTAAACAAAGTACTATTATTATTTGCTGCAGCGCCTATTAGCAGTATGACATCTATTCTTACTGTCTCTTGGTATTTGGCAGATTATTGCTAATTTTTACATTTGTTAACTTTTATATTGCTATATACCTGATTTTTTTAAATATATTTACAATAGCCTCTTGTCAGAGCTGTAATTGTAATGTGTACTATATGTGTTCCATGATATCAGAAAGCCTGGAGATGTACATTTTGTAGAGACTTTTACTTCTGATGTGGATTTAAATTATTTTATTATATCAGATGACTTATCAAACTTAGTTTTGGAACAGAGTATGGAGGAATTGCAAGTAATGCAGACTGATTTTAATATTTGTGACAAATTGTTATAGAAATAATTAGGAAATTAGTCACTTGTCTAATGTTCATAGTACATATGCTAAAGACATATCTTCATTAAAGGATAAAGTTAAAACTTTCAAATGAGTTTTTAAATATTTTGGAGTAATTATTAATAAAGATGAAATAAAATAAATGAAATTTATCCTATAATTAAACTTTGTTGGTGCACATTTATCATCATCATCATCATCATCATCATCATCAATCATTATCAATCCACTGCAGGATGAAGGTCTCTCCAAGTTTAATCCATCTTCTCCGATCTTTAGCTTCTCTTTTCCACAACACTCCTGCACATTTTCTTATTTCATCCATCCATCTCACATGTGGTCTCTTTCTGGGTCTTTTACAATCTCTGGGAATCCAGTTTAAAATTTCAATTGTCCATCTATTATCATTTCTTCTAGCAATATGTCCAGCCCAACTCCATTTCAATCTTTTAATTTTTTCAATAAGGTCAGTAACACCTGTTTGTTGTCTTACTCATACATTGCGTTTTCGATCTCTTCTTGTTACTCCCAACATACATCTCTCCATACTCCTTTGAGTGGTCTGAAGTCTCTGTATTGCTCTTTTATTAAGTGTCCAAGTCTCAGATCCATAAGTAAGAACTGGTAAAACACATTTGTTAAAAAACATTCTTTTCAAACACATACGCATATTTCCTTTTAGTATCAAGTTATTTCTACCAAGAGCACTCCAACCAAGTTTAATTCTATGATTAATTTCCTCCATTATGTTTCCATCTGTATTAATAATCTGACCTAGGTATTTGTAACTGTTAACTTCTTCTAATTCTTCATAATCAATCTTTATTTTCATATTTTGAGCAAATCGATTAAACATTACTTTAGTCTTTTTAACATTTATCTTTAGTCCTACTTTTCTACTTTCATCTGCTAACTCCTGCAACATTTCCTGCAGCTCTGAAGCATTATTTGCAAAAACAACTACATCATCTGCAAAATCTAAATGACTTAAATACTCTCCATTTACTTTCATTCCTTTAGTTTCCCATTTTAATCCACAAAATACTTCTTGCAGCACTGCTGTAAAAAGTTTTGGAGATATGGAGTCACCTTGCCTCACATCTTTCTCAATGTTGATTTTTCCAGTATCATTATGTAATCTAATTGTTGCTGTTGCATTTTTATAAATATTCTTTAAAATATGACAATATCCTGGATCTATACCTTGATGATCCAATGCTTTAATTACTGAAGAAGTGTGTATAGAATCGAATGCTTTTTCATAATCTACAAATCCAAAACATAATGACAACTCATATTCATTTGTCCTTTCTATGACTTCTCTCAATACCTGGATATGATCTATTGTACTAAAACCACTTTTAAATCCAGCTTGTTCTCTTGGTTGGTGGAAATCCAAAGTTCTCTGTAGATGAGTTGTAATTATTTTGGTAAAAATTTTATATAAAACTGATAAAAGGCTGATAGGTCTGTAATTTCTAATATCTTCTTTATCACCTTTTTTAAATATTAATATTATTACTGCATTCTTCCAATCTTCCGGTACATCTTTATCATTTAGACATTTGGTATATAACTTTGCTAAAATTGTTTCTATTTCTTCACCTCCTTCTTTTAATATATCAATTATAATTCCATCATTTCCTGGAGCCTTTCCTTTCTTCATACATTTAATTACATGTCTCACTTCTTCATTTAAAATTCTGGGCAATTCGGAAGATGTAATAGATATAGGAGATACTTGTTCTTTATTACTATATAATTCTTGATAAAAATCTTCTACCAATTTCATGATGTCATCTCTCTTTTTAGTAATAATTCCATCTTTTTTTCTTATTGCAGATATAAATTTCCTACCAATACCAAAATGTTGTTTAACATTCTTGAGACTTTTATTTTCTTCTACAGCTTTCCTTGCTATTTCCCAGTTATACTTTCTTATATCATTTTCAACTCTTTTCCGTACCATTTTACAAAATTCGAGATATTCAATTCTTTTTAATACATCATTTTTGTATATCTTCATATTCCTTCTTTTCTTCATAAATTCTCTAGTCTCAGTAGAAATTTTATTAGTCAATTGCTACTTTTTTCTACCAGCTATCTTTGTTGCAGTTTTTAAAAGTGTATCAGTTATTTTCATATTAATTTCATTCAAATCTGAATCATGTTCAAAATCTCCTAACACTTGAAACCTATTTGTAAGTTCTAATTTAAATTCATTAGAATGTTTCTGAAGATTAGGAATATCAACTGTAAATATTGTTTTTCTTAATAATTTTTGTCTCTCTAGTTTTACATTAACACGTAACTTACACCTTACTAATCGATGATCACTTCCTGTGTTAAATTTATTAAGAACATTACAATCTTGAAATATGTATTTCCTGTTAGTCAAAATATAATCCAATTCTGCTGTACCTTCATTTAGATGCTTCCATGTCCATTTCCTTTTAACATTTTTCTCAAAAAATGAATTCATAATATAAAGTTTTTCTTTTTCTGCAAACTCCACAAGTCTATGTCCTCTCTCATTTCTATTACCATAACCAAAATTACCTACAGCAATTTCATCTTTCATTTGTCTACCAATTCTAGCATTAAAGTCTTCCATAACAATTTTAAAATGTTGTTTTCTCTGATCAAAAGCCTTTTGTACATCCATATAAAAATCTTCTACTACTTCATCACTATGAGAACTTGTTGGGGGCATAAACCTGAATTATCTGCATTTGGTATCTGCTATTAAGTTGTATAACTAATCTTGCAACTCTGTCTGATACACCATCAATCTCCACAATATTGTTCTTCCACTTTTTATTTATAATGAATCCTACTCCACTTGTATTTCCAATATGTGTGCCTTTATAATAGAGTATATGTCCACTTTTTAAATCAATTGTTTCTTCACCTTTTCTTCTAACTTCACAAAGTCCAATAATGTCCCATTTAATATAAGACAATTCTTCTTCTAGTTCTTGCAATCTTCCTTCACTTGAAAGTGATCTGCAGTTGTAAGTACCTAAATAAAAAGTCATCATCAAATGGCAGCCTGGGTCCACAATCAGGGGATTCTTAGCACCCTCCGCCTTCGGCCACCAACAGCTGCCTTGGTTGGTGACTTTACAGCCTCCTGGGAATAAGGGCCATGCTTTATTTTTGTCTGTCATAATTGTATATATGTATTGGAAAAATATTTATCATTTACACAAACCTTCATTCTGCCTTATCATGCTTGTTCATTTGAAAAAAGTTTTTTTCTCTCAATAAATGTATGACATCAGTACCTCCATTCATGGCTAACATAAAATGAATATAAAGACTGCAGAACATATTGTAAAATATAAAGAAATGTATATAGAGATTAAGAAATAGGTGTCAAATATATGGATGATTAGAAAACAAATAGTTATCACTGATGTTATTGAAAGAATTAAGAGATTGAGAAGATGTGCAGTAGACATGTTGTTGAAAGAGATAATAATATATAAGAGAAATTTTAAATTGGACCCTGATATTGCTAGAGACATACAAACAATGATGTGATAAATTCAAAGAGAGATGTTCATTCAACATTAGATAAAAACTAATTGAAAATTATAATGAGATAACTATTGTCTTTCATTGTCAAGTCAGCTGGGATTCTTAAGAAAATAGTTTTTTTCTCTGAATTAACTATCATCTATAAATTTTTCTAGTTGCTCAAAAATGTAATAATTATTATAGTGTTGGTATCATTCCATTTCATTATCGTTGTCATTTTTCTTTCACTTTTTATAAACTTTTCTGAAGAATTAAATTTAATCAAAATAAAAACAAACTAAATCATTTATGTTTCAGATCAAACCTTATGTCTAGTCTGATTTTTTTTTTACTGGTTGTGATATTTTCAAAAATTTTCATCAGAATTTCTCATTCATAAAGAATCATTGAATATCATGAACGATTTTGATTTGTCTTTTTAAAAATATATTCTTATAGCATTTTCCAAACTGGGTGACTATTTTTTTTTATTCTCCCATTTCAATTTTTGTTACTTCCCTAAACTTTTACATATTTCTTACAACGTGAAACACTCTTTTTTTTTCCTTTTTATCAATATTCATGGATTTTAAATCAAACATATTTTTATACATTGCAATCTCTATTGGCTTGGAATTTTTTGAATACTTATATTCTTAATTAGAAAATATTTTTTTATCCATTTTGCTGAATTTTGTAATGAAAAGCAGTCTTTTGTTTGGAATATTAAAATTACTGTTTAGATAAGTACTTGTGTTTATTTTTTTAATTCATATTTTATTTAGTCAATTTATATATATATATAAACATATGAATATATACAATCTCAACAAATTAGTTTATTACAAAATGCTAACAATAATTCACATATATCTTTTATACTTTTTTTATTTATGGATTTTATGAAAGATCAAAATGTCATAGTATCTATCGTTTGCTATATTTAAAAACAAGTTTGTAATTTCCTTTTTATTGGTAATAAAGTTAATGCTCTATTTATCTATTTATTCTTATCTATACTAAATCCAAGTTATTTTCAATTTTAGATATTTTTTTTTTTAATGTGGAAACACTGTCACTATCTGCCAATTATTTTTCAGTTACGTTTTGATACAGACACTCCGTGTCCAAAGTTGATTTAGCAGATTGTTGAACATATTTTTTCAGTCGTATGTATTATTATTCTTATTCATCTTTTATATATTTTCTACGGCTTCAACCTTTGTTTTATATATTAAGATAAATTTAAAAAAGACAACTTATAAATTTTATGTTTAAATATATAGTCTAAGAAGTATATCACATATAGGATTTTTTTTTTTTTTATAAAGGAAAACTAACTTCATTGTTAGTAAAAAAAAAAAAAATTAATATTTTCTACTTCTCTTTAATACATGTATATATATATATACGTGTGTGTGGATATATGATTTTATATTTTTTAAATAAAATACTTGTTGGATGTTTATATAAATTAAATAAATATGTCTATGTATGAGTATATTATTTTACTTTTTAATAAAATAGATATTTGAAATTTAAAATATCTGTTTTAATTGTATTAATATTCACAATTTTATTCATTAACTATAATTGATTTGTGATAATAATTGTAATAAAAGCTGATGTGTTACTGTCTGCAAAGAAGAAAGAAAAATAAGAATGGTAATATTACGATTTTCCAGTATTTTGATAATTAATGTATTACATTTAATAGATTTTATCCGTTTGAATTATATTTAAGATGAATTACTCTGCTAAAATGTGTTTAAATATGTGCAAAATCTAAAATTTTTGGCCATCGAGCAATCGTTCTGTCAAGGAATTTTGCAATATTTTATCTATGATAAATTAAATGTCTTCTGAAATAATTTATTTATTAAAAAATAAGGAATGGATTTGTAAATATCAATTCATTCGTAAAATATAATTAAAATAAATTATTTATATTATAATATCGTCTATGGAACCTACGGTGAATGTAAATATCAATATTATATATTTCTTATTTTTAAATGTATAAGTAATAAAATTATTATATTTATTTTTAATATAAATATTTATTGCATAAGGATAATTTGGTAAATGAGATAAACTATTAACATAATTATAATAAATTTATTTTAAATGTTTATGTAATAAATTCTTTATGTGCTTAGGTTCTGAAATATATTTTAAACCAAGGAAAGTTCTTAATAAATTAAAGCTGAATTGTTGTTCATCGTTTAATGAATATTAAAATTATAATATTTTGCTAATTTTTTTTAAAATTCTTATGTGCACATACAAATTGAAACTATTTTAATAATGAAAACATATACCATTAATTATATATATTTTTTCTTTAATAAGTTAAGAATTCTAATATTATTATTATTTTTTATGGAAAAAGAAGGTAAGATAAATGATAATTTCTATTTCTATTTTATTTATTGCATATATAAAATTGAAATCGATTAGTACAGTTAAAATCTGATTGACAGTCGTAAAAAAGAGGATTAAAGTGTTGAACATAGATATGTATATATGTGTGTGAGTGAACAAAATTATTGTTCTGATAAAACTTAAATTTATTAATTATATTTATATATATTTTTTTAAAAATGTAAAGTATATCAAATATTATTAAAACCTCATGTGAAAGTTTATCCTATATTCTGATAGAATATGACATTTTTGTTTTGATTAGATTCATTTATTTAATTAAAAAATTTGAATAAATTTCATAAATATTTTAATAATCAGGAAAAAGACTTGAAAACTGATATTTATAGTGATTGTAAAGATTTTATTGCATAAAGAAAGTCAAAAGAATGTTGCATATGTTTATCATCACTAATGTTTTTGTAGTTTACTTAAATCCTTTTGAAGATGCAAATTCCTCCAATGACTATTTATTTGTTTGTATATTAAGAAGTCATTTGGTATTTTAATTCAAACATGTAGTTTCTCTACTCAATAGACAGAGCATATCTACTGTTTATGTTTATTGCTCTATAGAAATAATATGTGATAGCAGTGTTATAGATAAACATTATTTCTAATAAGTTATTAATTTACGAATAAGAAAATGTTTACAAGAAAGAATTTGTCTATAATATACATATGTGTTTAGTAATATTAAATATTCATATATGTTGATATTGTGGTGTACACTTGAGTGATTAAACATGATTATAATGCATGCAACACATTTATGAAGCCAATAGAATATATTCTTGAGTATTTTTTTTTTTTCATATAAGATCACTTACTTACTCTCAAATATTATTATTTGTTATGCATGTGAAGTTATGAGGCTAAGTGCTAGTTAATAGAAGTCAAGGTAAAATTTGTATATCAGTAAATTTTTTTGTGTGTGCTGATAGGTAAAATAATATTTATTATAATTCAAATTTGTATTTCTATTTATTTATAAGTGTAAGAATATATATAAAATAGGTTTTTTTAATGAATTCATATTTTACTAAGTTTTGTTTGTTTGTTTAAATTTAATAAAGTTGTGTTATTTTATTTTTGTTATTGTTAATAATTTTGTATTATTCATTCATTAGACTAGAGATTGTCCACTTTATGAATAACATTTTTGTAGTGTAATTTTTCATTACACTACTCTCACACAAGGTAGGAACTGGTTTTATCCACTTTTAGCATCTTGTGGAGGAATATGATTAAGACACAACCAGCACTCATTAGTTGTTCCAGATCATAATCTCTTACCTATGTCTTTATCATTGTTTAGTGTACATAGATATCCAATTACTACACTTTAATTGATAAGTGTCAAACTTACTGTCTTTACAACTTTGATAGAAACCATTTAATGAATAATGTTTCTGTGGTGTGATTTTTACTACACTACTCTTTATTAAATGGATAATCTTTAGTCTAATGAATGTCTAATAAAAATTATTAATATACTTTCATTAAGTGGTTTGTGTAACTTTGACACTTATCAATTAAACTGTAGTAATTGACTATTTATATATACTGAACAATGATAAAGATATGTATAAGAGATTATCTGGCCCAATTGGTGAGTGCTGGTTCAGCACAAATCTTGGGGATCATATATTTTTTGACATGCCTTTGGTCATAAGTTTATAATTACATTCCTCCATAATATGTCAAAAGTGGATAGAAATCAGTTTCCATATTGTGTGAGAGTGTAGTTTTTTTTTTGTTTTTTTTTTTGCACAATAATTATTGTTGTCATGATCAGAGATTTTATGCTTTACTTGAATTAGTTGTGATGTGTATATGATAATAAATAAGTGGATGGATGGCAGATCTAAAAATTTTTGAATATTAATAAACAATAAATAAAATAAAAGAATCAGTGCAATAAATTTTTTAAATAAATTAGAGATGAAGGTTTTCAATATAGGATACCCAATTTTTTATTTTCTAAAGGATAAAATGTCTCTAAAAAGAAACACTCCTTAATAAAAATTATAAAATTTCAAACTACTGAGTTTGATTAACAAATCTATTTTTATAGGTCATTTGAGCCATTTAATGTAAGCTTGATTAATCAATAGATGCCCGATGGCAGTACTTAATAAATCTCTCTCCAATGTTGTTGTCTTATTCATATTTTCAGATTAACTTTTTAGTTTTCAATTGGTATCAGTAAGATGTTTTAGATCTGCCTTTAGTGCATTTGCATAAATTCACTTTTCTTATAGCAGTTATTTTGTACTCCCTTATTTTTTTTATTGCAATAAAATCACTAGACACAAATTTAAAAACAACTTAATATTTGGATTCATGCCTACTTCTTTGCATAGATATATAGGTATAATATTTCATATAGGTATAGAGATCTAGAATCAGATCTGCATAACTACACAAGCAAAACCTTAACATCATTTTTAATATCAGACTGATAACTTAATAGCAAAAAAAAAAATGATGTAAATAATAGTTTCTGGAATAAAGATGCCTTAGATAAAAACTAGTCTGGAGATATGGATAGGTCACTGCTGGATAAGGATTTATTAAGCATATTCATTTTACATCTGTTTACTACTCAAGCATACACTAGGTGGCAAAACTGAAGTAAGAGAAATAAATTGATTACATAAAAGTATAATAAAATCAGGGTTATGTTGTGTATTGTTGGGTTTATGATAATTTTAACCAAGGAGCATAGGCCTATTGTTAGTATAATACTAAAAATTTGTGCCAGATCAATATAGCTAGGCAAGCAAATAGGCATGGTTCAAAATATAGTGGAAGAAATACATTGGATTAAAAAAGTAGTTGCAATGGATCCAGATCCAAATTCCTAAATGTTGAAAATGATAAGCTAGAAACTAGTTAAGGGTGTGAATATGGAGTTATTAAAATAACACCATCTTTACCAACTGAAGAATGTGATAATCTAGAAACTAGTTAAGGATGTGAATATGGATTTATTAAATAATGCAATCTTATATCAAACTTATACTAGATGATGTAGCTGGAGTAGGTAATGTTTTGTTGGTTTTATTGGATTTTATAATGTTCAACCAAACTATTTGAATGTATTCTTAAAAGTAAAGTATGTTTTTATGTTACATTTACATATTTTATTATTGGAATTTTGTTTATTTTATTATACCCAATAATTTTTTTTGATCATATTATATAAAGCAAAAAGAAACAGATATTGTTATTTATTCATCTGGAACTTACCTGAATTATAATGCATGATACCTTTAAGAATTTTTTTTTATTATAGTTATATTTAATACTCCCATAGAATCAACATCATAGAAGAAAAGCTATGTTTAGGAGGAGGATTTATAGTGATTCACATAGTTTTACCATTTGAAGTTATCTATTGTCTACTTATTTTTTACAACTATATATATATAATATTTCAAATCGATGTCTGTATTTCTTCAAAATAATATACGTAACTTTATAAATAAATATTTGAAAATACAGTAATTAAAAGTCTATAAAAATTATATGTATAACTATAACTTAGAAGCGCTTTGACTACCTTGTAGCTTTGTCAACTATCACATTTAAAATGTCAACCTTTCCATAATTCAATGTCAACTTTCCCATAATTCTGTGATCTTAACCTTTGCTGCTTGCCGATTAATTAAATTTTGCTTGTATTTATATATTAACATCACCTCTTTAATTTTTCTTTTACTATTATTTCTTTCAGTTTCCAATATTTTTACATTGTTATAATCAAAATCAAAACCATATATACATGATTTATTATGGCCATAAAAAACAGAAGTTGATAAATTATCACTATTGAATTTTCATGAGTGTTCAATTTTTGGATCTCAAGATTACTATAAATAATGATAAACTGAATTACTATATGACAAACCAATAGCAAAAAGAGGATATATTCCATATGAATCAAAAGTACCAATGTCACATAAAATGGCAGGTTTGAAGTCCTTTTTATTTAGAAATGATAACCTTTGTAAATATGCATCAGATAAAACTAAAAATATAGAAACTTATTGTAATGAGTTGTTAAACGTTGGATACAATTATGATTGTGTATATTATACTGTTAAAAATTTTACTTCTAAATATAAAAATATTAATAATAATGTTAATTTTTCTGATAAAAAGTTGTGGATATCAATACCATATATATCTAATCAACAGGCAAGTTTCATTAAGAAAAATTATAAATTAATAAACAATTCAAAATATAAAACTTTATTGACAAATAAAAATTGTATCATTTACAAATGGACATGTAGATGTGGTAGTGGATATATAGGTGAATCGAGGTGCACATTGGAAAAAAGAACAAAAGAGCAGGTATTATTATTTAAAAGGGTTCAAAATACAAAACAAAATATTAAAAATAGTGATAATTTATCAGCTTCTGTTTTTTATGGCCATAATAAATCATGTATATATGGTTTTGATTTTGATTATAACAATGTAAAAATATTGGAAACTGAAAGAAATAATAGTAAAAGAAAAATTAAAGAGGCAATGTTAATATATAAATACAAGCAAAATTTAATCAATCGGCAAGCAGCAAACGTTAAGATCACAGAATTATGGGAAAGTTGACATTGAATTATGGGAAAGTTGACATTTTAAATGTGATAGTTGACAAAGCTACAAGGTAGTGAAAGTGCTTCTAAGTTATAGTTATACATATAATTTTTATAGACTTTTAATTACTGTATTTTCAAATATTTATTTATAAAGTTTTATATATATATATATAATATTTTTAATGGATGAAATCAAGTCTATCAATTTTACTTTCACTCTTGGCCTGGGGCAGTTGGTTTTCATTGGCCATTGTTCTAAGTTAAGTACTTTCTAATTAAATAATTACAAATGGATAACTCCAAACATTAAATATTTCCATATATATATAAATATCATTTTTATTAGTATAAGTTTGTTTATGTTTTTAAAAGATTGATTTCTGTGGTCATTTTGAAACAAAAAGCAATCAGAATATAGAATTTAAAAAAATCTCAGCAAAAAAGTGGCAGTTCTAAACTACTTAATTGCAAATTTTTGTTAGGATGAAATTATTTTATGCTTTTAAAAATTGGATTTTCGTTTTTCATTAAAATTTAATGGTAAAGTTTCGTAGCAATTAATGTTATATGTATTTTTATACGTTTTGAATGATAACTTGGTATAGGCTATAGGCCTGGAATAAATTACCTCTAAATACAAGTAATTAAATGTAATCTACTAAGAATGAATACCATAATAAACAACATATTTTGAAAACAGTTACATCATAGCTGACCTTACTGTAATAGTATTTTAGTTTTATTTTTATTTTTTAAACTTCCTTGTTTTTGTTAAATGTTATTTATTAAGAAATGATAGATTACATAGTGCTGATAAGAATTCTTATTTATTCATATGCAAAAGAAGAAAAAAATAATTTGGCTGATTTTTTTTATCTTTTGTAAAAATAAGCAGTGAAATATTTGTTTTTTGAGAAATAACTTCCTTGATGTCGTGATTAATTTGATCAAAAGCTACATGGTAATTATGAATGATACATTTGATAACAGGATTAATATTTGGCAATGTCATAGTCTCATTCACTCTGTCACAATTTCCATAACACCGCTACTTGCCCTGACCAATAATAAGATCATCTCCCTCTTCAGGTGCTGGACTATGGAACCGAAATACTTTGATTTCATTATTAAGATAAATTTAAATGCCATTAGCAGTAATTGGTTTCTCTTCCATAGGCAGGCATCAACAAAATTGACTCAATCTGCCCCCTCTGCCAGACTCATGATGAAACATTTGACCATCTGGTTTACTCATGCCCTGGACTCTGGAGGTCTAGAAGGATTATCGCTGATTACCTTAAAATGAATTTTTACCTTGTTATCTCTCTTAAGGACAGTATTAAGACAAGATCCATCCCTACTATTAGGCTTTCATTATTCATCAACTATGCTTTCTGGTCTACTCATTGTAAAATGGTTTTCAATCCCGGTGCAATTCAATAGGAAAATTTTTTTCTGAATAAACTTATAAAATTTAAAAACCATGACATGCTCTTAGCTCCAAAAGTATTATTTGAGGAAACATGGACTCTGATTGCATTGAAAGAATGATTGCTGGTAAAACATTTTGTTTCTTCTGTCTAAGTTATTGCTGAAAGTGTTTTTGTTAATAATCAGAAGTTCAGATCCTTATGTTATCAAAATGGATAATATTTAACTGAACACATCAGATTTGGCATAAATACCTAAGCCTTTATAGTTTAGTGATTTTTCCAATGGTGATCTGACCAAACTCTAGATTGACTAAGTGACTCTTGGTAGTGTGAGGCAATTTGTCTAGGTGAGTTGGGTGAGCTTAATTGGCCTACTTGTGTGTTAACAGTAGACCGGTATTCAGGTTTACCTCTTTCCCAGAATAATATTATCTTATATTTATTTATGATCAGGTAATTCTTCTTTATGTTCGTAATTCTAGCTTTCCTTTTCAATCTACCATGGATACATAATGGCCACTGTAAACATTGTACTTGTTTAATAAATATTTTGGGAAAAAAATTATATTTAATTACTTTGTGGTTTGCTGTTTGTTTATTATATTCATCTACATAAGTCATGACCAATAATTAAGATCATTATTGCAAGTACAAAACTGTATGATTTTATTATTCAATGTTATTGGAATTACTATCAGAACAATGGCAGAGTAGAAGCAAAAATTTACATCAATCAGAATTTATCTTCTACAGCGATGATGACATAATAACAGCTTCTGTGTTAATAATATAGGTTATATCACAAACAAAATAATTGGAAAGACTTGTACGTAATTACTGATTAAGTTATATTATTTACATGGAAGAAATATATATATATATATGTAATCTTATAATTGAATATTTATAAATACAGTAATTAGATATACAGTAAATTATAACTAAAAATTTTATCCACTTAAGAGTGCTTTTGACTATCCTTGTAGTCTTTGTCACCTAAAACTTTGAAGGGCTAACCTTCCCACAATTCTGTGATCTTATCATTTGCTGCCCATCTGTTAATTAAGTTTTGTTTGTAAAAACAAATTAAGTTTTGTTTTAATAACAGTAATGTGATAGCATAAGAAATAGTGATCATGTGAAGTTTTGTTTGTATTTGTATATTAGCATAGCTTCCTTTATTTTCTTTTGTTGTTATTTTTTCAATTTGAAATATTTTTACATTATTATAATTGAAGTTAAAACCATAAATACATTATTATTTATTATTATTATTTTATTTTTTTTATGAAACAAAATTGCAAAGTAAATAATAATGTTTCACATCTGTTTTTTATGACCATAATAAGTCATATATTTATGGTTTTAACTTCAATTATAATAATGTAAAAGTATTGCAAATTGAAAAAATAACAATAAAAGGAAAATAAAGGAAGTTATGCTAATATACAAATACAAACGAGACTTAATTAACAGACAGGCAGCAAATGTTAAGATCACAGAATTGTGGAAAGGTTAGCTTTTCTAAGTGTTAGTTGACAAAGACTAAGAGGATAGTCAAAAATGCTGCTAAGTGAATACAATTTTTAAAGTTATACTTTACATATATCTAATTACTGTATTTATAAATATTTAATTATAAGATTGTGTATATTGATTTGAAGAAATACAGACATCAAATTATAATATTATTACACACACACATATATATATATATTATAACGATCGAAATGAAAGTGAAGATCGAATCTAACCGCAAAACGGTATCTGCTCTACAAGGCACCATCTAGGCATTTAAACCTAGAAAAATTTATAGAGTAGGCAGATACGCGCTGTTAAGATTCCACTTTATTTAAATATTCCGATCGTTAGCTCAAGTCACTAGCTCAGCGGAGACGCAGAGATAAAAATCTATATCTTAATTTATATCTTAAATATCAATAAATAAAAGCCACTGCCAGAAGTTACCACATAAAAATATTTATTTACGCACATATAAAATAACATTTAAATGTTGAGGAATAAGTTAACATTTTAGATTTTTCTATTAATCTTTTAATTTTACATTTAACTAAGTTTCAATGAGTTTAATATTTTATTTAAATATTCAAGTATGAATAGACTACATAGATCTGCATTTGAAAAGAAAATATTCTTCCCTGATTTAACCTTAAGCAACAAATTTCACAATCAACTGGCGCCAATTCATCTGATACATTCATGTATTCAATGTAGCATGATACGACAACACAAAATACTATACTGTCAGGAATGGACATCTGATCAGTAAGTAGATTAGAGAAGACATTGTCTCTCCACCAACAGGAATGTGACATCTGTTGGCGAGTAGAACAATAAACATAAAACTCCATAGGAATGGATTGCGGTCCTTTGCCGTCTTACAAATCCATCCATAGGCAAACAGAGGGTGTGTGGCGTAGATCTATAATCCTGCCCATAGCGGATCTCATACTACATCTACAATTACACAAATATATCCAATCCATTGAACCAATTCAACTACGAAATGAATAACCTAAGATTACCCTCCCTTAATATAACTTTACAAAAATATATAGCCATTTACGCCCGACTTAAATTTAACATTTAAATACATTCGCATAGATTTGTTTAAAAATGTTGGGTATAGATCGATTACATAGATTCCACAGTCAAAAACATTTCAAAATAAACATAAATGATCAAAATACAAAATTATTGATACCGACAATCGCAGAGGGAAATTTCTAAGTAACCCAATAGTATTCACCATAAGATACTTGCGTTGTCACCAATAACTTAAAAGACATCCGAATAAATACATTTTAGATACCGTACGGTATCATTATTTATCGAATGTCTATATATTTTGATCAAATATGAAAACCAAAATATAATTAACCGCGAACGAATCCATGCAAGCATCTATAAACAACTTAAATTTCATGCATTTAAATAATCTTTACAATAAGAAAAAAAAATGGAAATGATGTTTATCAATCGGAAAACATATAAAATTAAACATTATTAATTTGATTTAAAAACTTACAAAAGTCAGATAAGAGTCTGTTTTAACATTTAAGTTGGCTTGTTTATCAATTTATAAAACTTGACGAAAGTTCTTAATTGATTTTAATAATTGTTCATTTCATATAGCTTATGGTAGAAGAGTCCAGGTTCCTGTTTTTTAATTCCCGCGATGTCTCCATTGGAAGATAATGTTCTGGAGGTAGCATTAGCTGGTTCCATTCTTGTATCACAGTCTTTTCATTTTATAATTTTTTTAAAACAAAAAAAAAATGAGAGAGAACGGCAAGTGCGTCTTACCGTTCTCATCAAATCAAGTCTGAAAAAACTGTCTGGAACTCAATATTTCTCTTTTTATAGTAAATCTCCAGATTGAATGAACAAAGACGTCACTAATCCAAATTTTCGTTCGGGTCCGGGCTGAGGCTTGGTGCTTCCATTGGTCAAGCTAAAATCTCTTTATTCTCTTATCTAATTTACTCTCTGACTTTTTAATTAGACAGCTTTTGGATAATTAATAAACAATCATTTCCATTTACAGATTACAGGAATTAATTAATACCTGTTTTTATTTTTACTTACGTTATTTCTTTTTTAAACTATTTTTATATTTAAATCTTTTTTTATAAAAAAAATACATTCAAATACCTTTTTTTATTTATTAAAAAAAAATATTTTTAAAGTTTAGCATCTGTGCGAATGTATATACGTTTAACAATATTTTAATTTTAGTGTTTAGTTTTTTTTTCTTTTTAATACACTTATTTTTATATGCGAACTTAAAAGTTTTTATTTCAATTTAATGTAACGACATATTTATATATCGTTACAATATATATATATATATATATATTGAAGCAAGAAAGTGAAAAACATGATCAGCACAAAACTGGCTATATAATCTTGGAGAAATTATTTATATTGTGGTAATAATTATAATTATGTATATAAACTATATTGATAATTATTTAAATAGTAGCTATAATTGTGGATACATTGTATTATAAAAATAAAAGAGTCTAATTCAAAATTTTAAATTGTAATAATTAATAAATCATAAATATAGCAAGTATGATGGTTAACATATTAATGCATAATCTATGATACACATATATTATTATTAAAATTCAATATAAAACATGTTATTTGTGTTTAAAAGAAAAAAAAATTTCATAATAAATATAATATTTAAATACAAGAATCTTGTTTATACTGAACTTAATATAGTTAGAGATTTGAACTCAGACTTTCAAATTTGCTATAGCTCTTCACTCCATCTTATACACATGTGAAAAGGATAAATGATTTCCAATGTACATATTTCATGTTGAACTAGCACTCATCAGTTGGTCCAGATCATCATCTCACACATATATATATTCAGTGCTCATTATGTCCATTAATGTTTGAAGATCTGTTATCTTAATATAAACTGAGCATTAATTATATATATGTGTGGGAGATGATGATCTGGACCAACTGATGAATTCTGGTTTAGCACAAAATACTTATATTGGAGATCATTTATCATATATCGGGTCATGTGTATCGGTATATAAGATAGTGTTGATAGCTATAGGGAACTTGAAAGTCTGAGTTCAAATCTCTTCTAATATATATATATATATATTCTTAGAATGGTATGTATCTATATATTGTTATATTATTAGCTTATTATAAATATATAACTATTATTTATTTTGTTTATTTTAAATTAATTAATATTTTTGTATTACTGAAAAGGGGTTATTTATTTAATTTAAAATTAATGTACTAGAATCTTTTACCATCTTGATGTTTCATTAGATTATGATATTATAGATAGTATACATTACAATCTCATGACTTTATATTAAACAAGAATCCACAAATAAATACTAAGAATTAAAATGGGCTCTGCACCTGGCATTCTAAATAGTTTATGGATTAATCCCTAAAATGTAGAAAAAGAAGCAAATATGGGGTCTTGATTAATTATAATAAATTTATTTTATTTTGTTTTTTTACTAATGCATACTTAAATTCAAATTTTATATATATGATAAATTGAGTTATTCGTCTATCTTATTTTACTTGGCTTTTTGTTGACATCCAAATAAATCCAGAGAATGATAGAGTTATTTATAATCACAAATTGTACCATTATATTATGTATAACAGTGACTAGATATTTGCATATTTTTAAATAAAAAAAAACAATCACTTTACAAAATGTAAATAACAAAACATAAGTGAAGAGATCTTTAAAATCATGGTTCACGATTTTACAAATACTAAGAAGATTTTAATTAATTCTTTGATTGATATTTCTTGTATGAAATTTTTATTCCTGAATTCAAAGAATGATCTTTGTAATATGAAAACATTTCTATATTTGCTGCCATCATTTGCACAATACTTTTGAAAGTCACATTAAAGTTTGACATAACTTTCAAATACTGTCTTCTTCTTAAACTTATTTAATGAAATAAATACTGTACTGTAACAGGAATAATACCATAACAGGAATTATATGCAATAAACCAGCATAATGGATGAAACTGATATATAAGCACTTTGTAAATGAAAAATTTTAAAATTAATATCTTTTCAATGCTTCATTTATGCAAAAAAGGCAGGATATGATTTATCAGTGATGAATGTAATAAAATAACACTTTTGAAGAATGGTGGATCTGGGATTTAAAACACTTCATTTATATGGAGCTAATCATAGGATCAAAGTAAAGATAAATAATACATGAAAATGAAATGTGCAGAAATTAATATCACACTGGAATAATTTAAATATGATTCAAGCAAATTGTATGTTATATTAAATCCAACTCTTTATTTGAGTGATTTTTTTTTTTGGGGGGGTAGCAATGACTATACAGTGAGTTACTCAGTGATATTACAAAATTGACAAACACAATGGTTTTTTTTATTTTACCAAAATTGATTGAATTTAATCTTGGATTGTGTAAAAGAATTTTGAGTTCTTAAACCAATCCACTGCCATCACTTTTGAATAATTAAATCATGAATAAGTATCAAATTTTTTTTTATAAAAGTATTATGTACATATACTTCATTATAACATTATTTCTGTGATGTTCTCATATTGCAGTTGAGGCTCATTACTCGACCTATTCTAAGTACAAATATAGTCCTTTGCTTTATTAACATCTTTATGTACATATTCATATAGCCAAAATATCTGTAGTAATCGTGATTTTAAGTCTTTTATTAAGTTACAACAATAATTATTTATTTTATCCCAGAATATAATTTATAATTATAATTTTAATAAAAAGAATATTGTTTTACTTGTAATAAATATTTTAGATATTATAATATACCAAAAGTATATTTAAAACTTTAAATTAAATAGCCCACTGCGGGGCTAAGATTTGCTCTTCGTAAAGGAACTGTTTGTTAATTGCCAGGTGGTAAAAATCTGAATGGTTTTTATACTTATTTCATGATCTAGTTAGACTAGCTTGCTGATGCTATATGGCGAGTTGGAGATTATGCGCTAGATATCTGAAAAATAACTCATAGGCTAATTAGATCCTGGAAATTTTTTCAAATTTATCCAGCCGAGATTTGAAGCTATGTTTAAGCGTAGTAATCTTATATTATTTCAGTATCAATTTATAGGAATGATGGTTCCTAGATTATAGCAGCAAAATGCACATTTCTATATATATATATTTGCGAAATTTATGTATTTTTTAATGATTTTAAAATTGTTAACGAAAAACACTGCAGATGTTTTGTTTAAATTGTTATGAATTTGATGGCATTACTAGAGTTTATTTATTTCTTTTTTAAGATCAAATGCTAACTTTGATGTCTGTTACTTGATAGCTCATGCTGGGGATAATTTTCAGATTACTATTCATTTAGAAGATAATGAAAGTAGACTTTCTATTGTTCACATTTGCGCATTGTCTTCTAGGTTTTCCTGCTCCAAATTACATCTTATTTCCCCCTTTTATCTGTTCTCCATTTTTTTGTTCTCTTTATGTTTTTTTAAATTAATTTACAAATAGTTTCTTTATTCCAGTTTGTGAACCCTGCTTCTGCAGAAGACTTGTATTTTTCTATAGGTCACTCAAGCTGTTAACTGCTTTAATTTCAATTATCTGTTATAGTTTATTATATAATTTTTTTCTCTTTGATTGATCATTTAGAATAGTGATTTAATTTCAATTACGAAATTTTCAGTTTTTGTTATTATTGTTGACATTTTTTATATTTATTTTATACTGAAAGTTAATTTAATAACAAGTATTCAATTAATTTATACAATATTTAAATCGTTTATCACTAGTGTATATATATAATTTCAAAAGAAAAAATAAAGACATAAAAACTTAGAAAATTTTTCCAATATTTGAGCTAAAGCTTATTAATCATTAATTTGGACTGAAAACTAATCAAAATATCGGAAAATTTGTTTTCTTATATTTTCAGTCTTTTCTTTTTTTTAAAGAGCTATTTTATTGTAATGATTTAAAAGAAAACATTTCAAGTGTATATACATATATATATATTAATGGCATATGAAAATAAATATTTATTGAACTGATGTATGTGTGCGAATATATGATTAATAAAAAAATGTTCATTGAATAGAATTATTAAATAATTAATTGTAATTTAATTAATGGTAAAGCTAACATTAGTTCAGTGCTCATATGCGTGTAATATCTTTCCTTCCAATGGTGAAAGTCAATGTTAAAAAACCGATTTTTGATTTTACTTTAACACTCACATGAAAACTTTCCCTGATTAACCTGAAATGTTTATTTTCTAGGTAATAATACCTTTCATATCCATTTGTAATGAAAACTGTCTGGCTATCTACCAAAATTCAAAGTCAGACTATAATTATTAAGTCAATAATTTGACTCTGCCATTGAACAATTGTACTTTTTTCTGGCAAAATTATTAAACAGTGCTTGCTAAAATATCTAATCAAAGGTATAATTTTAGAAAATAATTTTATTTATTAGAATTATTTAACACATACATACATATATATATGGCATTAATGCATATCCTGATAAAAACTTGTACATCTGGGACCTCATCATTAAGCATTTAAAGACTTTTTTCCACCTGTTTAGATTACTTCAATAGTAGACATTCTTGTGTTAGAAGTATGCTGTAATAAGAAGGTAGCTAATGTTTATTATGAATTTAAGAACAATCTTTTAAAAAACTTAAAATGATGTGTAGAAATGATATAATTTTTTTCACCCAATGCTATGCCATAATATTAATGAAAGCTTAACAAACATTGTAGATACACTTTTATCTAGCCATTTAACAATCATCATAGGATATTCCTAAGTTTGTTTTATTTGTTTGGTTGTTGTTGTAGATTTTTTTGCAGGTTTTTAAAAATTATTGTAGTACTGATAACTTGTGTCTTAACTGGTGGTAATTCTATAGAGAAGAAATGATAGGTTGTAAATATCAAAGTTTGTAAACTTTGTAACTGAAATTTTTAACATTTTTCAGATGTGAAAAACTAATTATTGAATGACAGTAATATTTATGTAGGCGTCTTTTACCATGTTTCTTTATGTAGTTTCATAATGCATTCATTTCTTTTTACAATTATGTTTGCTTTTTGTATATCATTGTTTAAAAACATGATAATATCTATGAATTTAATAATAACCAAGAATATATTTCCAAGAATAATGGTAATATGAGGATCACAAAAAATTAATAATTGTTGAGAGAAATTTCTAAACAGGCACATTTCATAAAAAAACATGAGAAGAAAAATAAATGAGCTATTAAGGAAAAAGTAGACAACATTTAGAATATTATGCATTCTAAACAGAATGTTATAAAATATTGTATATATAAAACAAATATCTAAATCATGAAAATTGTGCACAAGCTTTTCAATTATTCAAAAACTATAGTAGGACAAGAAAATAATCATAGAATTTGAATAAAAAGAATAATCTGCATGCTTTGATATGATGATATAATAGCAGTTTCTGGAAATCAAGATTTATAGATTGCTGCCTAGTTATCCTTGCTCTCAAACATCTTATGAACTTTCAATAAATAAATTATTCAATTATATTTTTAATAAAATGAATGTAGTAAAGAATATAAGAAAAGTTAATTTTCTAATTACATATATTATTCTGATGCCTCTAAAATATATGTATTTATATGATTAACTAAACAATTATAAGTTCTGTGACATAGAGCAGCAGGATAGCAGTGCTGTGCTTTGGCTTTAAATTGCTCTTTTGTAGCTATCTTTGATAGTAAAAATTGGAACTAAAATAAATACTAATTAGTTTTAAAAAAATCTGAAGCTGTCAGGAATTTAAGGAGAAATAATAGAAATGAGCTGATAAAAGTCTATAATGTTGCTGATTGGTAAATTAATTGATCTTAGGCTGTAAACAAACTTGTAAAACTCTTCTTTGTTACTAGAAATGAGCAAAAAAATTATATATTCTCTGTATTTTATTTAAATATTTATGATTATTTTTACAAAATATTTATAGTAATTATTAAAAATGAAATATTTTCATGTTTTATTTAGATTTTTTAAATATATAATTTATTTTTAAAATACAAGAAATTTGTAACAAATAGTGTAGGAAACTATGATTGGCTATTGTCTTTTAAACACCATAGTGGAGAACTTTTGATATTGTAATAATTATAAATACAATTTTAATTTAAAAAAATAATTTTATAGCTTTATGATTACTTAAGAATAATTCATTCAGGATTTACAAACAAAAGTTCAACCAACAAAGATTTTATTAATCTATTTTTTTCACTAGCATTGCTGCAAACATCCAATTAAAAAATTAATTATTTAATTATCTATTTCATCTTTTGTCTATATTTTTAAAGTTCAAATATGATGTTTAAGAGGTTTTTTGATTATCTTGAATTCTAATATAGAATTAAAGTTTATATACTAAAATCAATGATGAACTATGAACTCAAACTGCCTCTAAGGGATGATGCAAAAAACATTGATGGAAGGGTTAACCTCTAGTCTGAGTGTTATGAGATAGAACCATAATTTCTTTAATATATCATCTATTTGCCATATTTGATTACATTTTCTTCATTTTACATAAAACTGAGATTAATCTAAAATAATATTTTTATTTTAAAAAAAGTCTTCATGGGTCAGTATTTTAATGAAAAAAAATGAATTTCTGTTGTCCTATATGGTACTGCAAACAGCCAATTATTTATCCCTGCCATTGTTGAGTAGGAATTTCTAACTATAAACATCACAAAGAGCATACAATATCTCTATTTTTTATAATAGATTTTGAATATGAAAATATATTTTTCATAATTATTTACATTTATAATTAATTTTTACAATATATTGGCTAATATTGTATTTAAATACAGACCTTTATTAAAAAATATTTTGTTTTTCGAAGAAAAATATGAGAAATGAATAATGCTTAATTGCTATTAGTAAATCAATGGCATTCCATAACCAAATGTACAGAACATTTATTTTTCATAATTATTTACATATTTATAATTATTTTTCACAATATATTGACCAGTAATTCTTTATCTTACTGCAGGTAATTTTTCTTATATTTTTTTTACAGTTATGAATTTTATTTAATATAAATAATTCAATTTTTAAAAGTTAAATTAAAACAATGCTGATTATTTTAGTTAAATATTTTTTTAATAAAACCCATAAATGTTGGTTAAGAACAATTACAAATAATAAAAATTGGCACCATAATGATTGAACTACAAACTACAGAAATACAATTTTTTATTATATAGGATAATAAGAGGTAGAGAAAATGTTTGTAATCATATAAAAGAACAAAAATAAAATGTATACAGAATAAAACAGGGAGGATAAGATCTAATCAACATTATTTCTGAATTATTGGAGTTTTATTTATTTATTTAATTAATTATTTATTTAAAGAGATTCTTCAATAATAATGGCAAAAATAAAAATAAAATATGGACACATAAAAATACTACTATACATAATATGTAAATTTATACTGTCATTCAAAGAAAACGTTTAATATCTACTTGATGATTAGTAGATTCCATACTGTAGCAGTTAAAGAGAAATTAAATGCTAAACTATTAAATACTATTTCTTGAATAGTATTATTAATTTTTTTTTTAAATTTCTTATTGAATTTATGAAGAGTATTGTATTCAGATATCTTTTTACACTTTTTGTCAAGATGAAGCTTTATTTATGTGATTTGAATTCTTTTTGTAAGAATTATTGTTCAAACAATAAATGTTTTTAACCTTGCAATCATGTCTCTAACCATTATGCATTTATATTGATGGTATTTTGGTTGCTTCAGCTTAAATTCAATCTTTTGCAGCTATTTGTAGCAGTTTTGTGTTGCTTTGACAGTAAAGTCAGGAACTAAAATATAAATTAATTTATTAATTAAGTTAAGAAATAAATCTGAATATTTTAGTATACAAAGAACCTAATACATCAAGCCAAAAATTCTGCTGATTAGGAATTAATTTTATTTGGATTTTAAAATATAGTGGGGGGTGTGTGTCCTAAAAATAATCAGAATTTTATAATAAAAAATATTTATCTTTACATGTTATAAATTTAATCTTGAAAGTACTGTCCATTTAATACAATACACTATTGTAAATGTGTTTTTTATTTTTCAAAGTAGTCGAGAAATACTTTCAAAGTGATGCCTTTTAATGTCTTGGCATTTTTTTCCACAACTTCTAAATCAGTAAAAAAAAGTTTTTTCATTTGAGAGCATAAAAAGAAATCACATGGTTAGATAAACTGTGTCATGTTGAATTTGATTAAAAATTGTTTTATACTCAAGCCTGCTCACAGAGAAATTGTCATGGTGAAGCTTGTACTCCACACTTCGCCACACAATGGGACCTTTCATTTTACCACATTGTGAAAGCATTTCAGAACTTGTAGATAAAACATCTGAATATTAAGAACTAATTTTGAGAGAAAAAATACCATTTGGATCAATAAAAAAAGTAGCAGCATTATCTTGACATTGGACTTCACCTGCCATGCATTTTGAAACATGGTGAATTTGACAATTTCACTAAATCATTTGTAAACTTGTGCTTTTCCCAGAACAGCTTTTTTGTAATCTGTTTTAAGCATTGCAACTGTTTTCCCTGACATTTTTCTTAAAAAAAAAACAGAATTTCACATTATTCCAACTTATTCACCATTACAAAAAATCACCAAATATGCAAAATGCACTTTACAAAAAAATGTGCTACAAAGTACCATGTCTTTCACATGGTAATGTAATTTAGAAGATTTATGCAAAAGGATCCTTGCAAGAGACCTGTAATACTAGAAGCATGTATAACAACAGATGCATCTATCAGAGAACAATTTGTTATTTTGGGTGTCCCCTTGTATATATTTATATTTATGATTATTTTTGTAAAATATTTGTGAAATATTTATTTTTTGATAATTTATTTCTGACAAGATTCAGATTTTATTTGAAAATATTTACTTTTAGAAAACAAGTCAAAAGAAATGTAATACTGCAATGCAAAATATTCTTATTGCTAAAAGGGAACACCATTATATTATCATCATGAATATGATTTTTGTTTTTAAATTTTAGATCATAATTTCATTGCTTCATGTAGTCTTAATAATTTGATTGGGTTTTAGAAATGGAAGGGGAATTTTTTATTTTGTTCAAAATATATGTTTATTAGCAATCATAAAATAACAAAAGTTATTATTCTGAATATTTTTTTTTATTTTATTACTTTTTTTATATATTTGCAAAGTTGAAATTTTATTTTTAAAAATATTTTTCATGTGTAAATTTATATTTTTAAGAAATAATTTGAAAATTGTAGAAATATAATGGAAAATAAAAGTTAATTTGGAAAAATAAAAATTAAAAATTTAATACAAATGGCCATTAAGGGCACAAAAAAAAAACATGAACAGCTAAAAGGTTAAAAAATTGAGTATTTATAAGTTGTCAAATAAACCAAGATGACAGTCTGTATTTTTAATAAATCTATAGTTTTTGGGAGCCACTGAAAAATGTTTACAAAAAAAATTCCTACTAACAAATGTTGTATTTTATTTACATTTATTATTATTATTATTATTATTATTATTATTATTATTATTATTATTATTATTATTATTATTATTATTTAAAAAAGTCCTTGTGGAAAAATTAATTACAATATTTACAGTTTATTATTATTATTATTATTATTGGATTAACTTATTAACAGAAACATGGAAAAAAATATATAAATACAATATTTACACTTTATTCATGTTAGTGGCATGCAATTATATCATGACAATTAATGCACACTTTTTGGGAGGGAAGAAGGATCTTGTACCTTTGAAAATAGTCTGCTGCATCACATTCTATTACAGGAATGTTCCAAATTTTTATCAATATGACAATTTACTGAAAAAGCTGACATAAAGAAACATCCTGAATTGAACCAAACTACAAAAATGTTAAGAGTGTCATTTCCCCATATTATAATATAAGTATTAAAAATAAATAAAAAAATTGAAATAAAGTTTCTTAATGAAATTTATCAGAATTTATGAATTTAACAATTAAATTAATAATTTTGTTCTAATTTAATAACTAACACATCTTCAGTAGATTATAGACCCTCAAAACAATACATTTATCAAAAATATGGGCTGCCATCTTGGTTTACTTGAAAACTCACAAGTACCAAAAATTGTTACTCTTTGGAAAATATTAACTAGAAGAAGATTAGTATTTATGAAACTAAAAATGATTATAATCCAAAATACATTATGTTAAAAAACATAAAACTGTCTTCACCTTCCTCTAGAAAGTCCTGATGAAAAAATCACTAGCACTGTCACTTTGCAACTTTTATTCTTCCATCTGTTTTGTGTAATTTGAGAGAGATACTGTAACACTATGGCAGATTCTCATAGTATGTAATCTTTTTATAATCAGTATGATAAAAAATATCCAAAAACTATAAATTTGTGTATCATAAGCATATTAATAAAAGCATATAAATGTTTTAAAATTTTGTGCTTCATTTATTCACAACTATGGATTATAATTTATGTGCATATATCAATTCCCACATCAGCAAAAACATCAGTCTCAGAAGGATTAACCTATGTACTTTCATAAACAATATTATTGATTTTAAAGAAAAATATATTAAACAGTCATTAATTGTCCTCAAAATTAACATCATAGGTATTCAATAATAATTTTTTTTTTAAATTATTGTATAACTTGGTAATAATAATAGTTGTTTAGTTATATGTTTTTAAAAAATAAAATGGTAATTAAATGTTTTATTTGAAAAATAAAGATGTAATTCTTGGTGGGAGGGGGGGGATAGTATCATTTGCTTTGAGTTAAGGATCTACTTATAGATGTCGGAATTATGAAAGATATATTGAACAGGATTGAAAAGAGTAAAAGAAAGAGAAATTAGACAAAGAAGAAGTTGACTGAAAATCTTAAGGAAGTGATTTATGAATATTTAAGTAATAGAACAAGGATGGGAAAACATTACATAATGGAATCTTGTTTGGTATAGAACAACTTTTTTGGTAGACTACTAATAATGATGGTGATACTCAACTTATTTTATGAATTCTAAATACTTTAAATCAATTTTGTGTTTACTATTATCATCTCAATCATTAAAATAAATTATAAAATATTTTGGTTTTATCAAAACCTGTTATCTAATCCATTTTTAAACTTATTTAAGTGTAAATTGCCAATTTTTGATTGATATTCATTAAATGTCATTAAAAAATAGTGTTTCTTGTGAATCAGTGAAATCATAAATATTCATCACTACATTGAATCTTATCTAATCCTAAAATCTTGTACATCCTGAAGTATATCTCTTTCTTACTTGAATTTGTCAATAATTATCTGTAATTTAATGATGCTGTGGATTTAAACATAAGCTTTTGGATTAAGATTACTATAAGTTTTTTTTATTTTTTTAAGTTTTTAAACACTAATAAAGATTATATATATTGTAGCTTTTGATCAGTTATCTATGATAAGAATAACATATAAAATGTAAATTATAGCTCCAAAATTTTAAATTTACACTTTAAGATAATAGCAATATCTTAAACTTGGGTATAACAGTAATAAATGATTTAACATAAAGAATAAAAAGAGAATTTGTGGATATTTGATAATTGTTGTTATTTATAATCATTTATAAAATAATCTACTATATAATCTTAATACAATAAATGCCAATCTAAATAAACACTACTTATAAAGTTGTCTTTAATTTATTTTCAATACAGTGCCCCTTTAAAAAGTTAAAAACATAAAATTGTAGTCAATGAAAAAACGAACAATTATTTACTAAAAGATAATAATTTATTTTAAAATTATTGTAATATACTTTAAACAAAAATATTTATTTTTGGACTTTGCATTTAAATCCAGTTGGTAATATCATTTAGTAAAAAAGTGATCAGAACTAAAACTTCACCTTAAAGTAGTGATTTAAATTAATTTCATTTGTAAAATATTTATTGATTTTAATATTTTATAAGAGAAACAGAAAAATCTTTAAATTAAAAAGTTGGTTTGGGAAATTGACCATTGAGAACTCAAGTAAATAGTTTGCTGATATCATTTATCCTGGGGGTTTTCAGAAAAAAAGGACATCAGATGGTCTAGGAGAAGAGATTCAAGAAACTTAAAAAGCAGATAGCTGTTTTAATATTTTTTTTATTAAAATCATATAAAAATTAAAATATTCCAAGTTTAACAAATCAAAAAAAATTGTATTTAAAAGCAGTCTAAATGTATAAAAGATTTTAAAAATAAATAGTAATACCATGGGGTGAGTAAATTAATTTTTATTATGACCTGGTTTCTTATTCTGATAATCTATTTCTAGCCAAGAAAATACACAAGAAGCTTGAAAAATCCAAGCTGTTGATTTTAATTTAGCCTATGATAACCATGAAAAAGGAAAGATAACTACTGCATGGATTCACAGAGAAACTTAATTGCAACCATGTAAGAAAACATTTGTCTATATTGAATTAGGTGTTTTTATTAATTATAAATTAAAAAGGAGAAACCAATCAAAAAATTTTAGAAAGAAAATTTTAAAAGCTTATAAAATTACTTGGTTGAATGTTAAGAAAAAAAAATTAATTGATCTAGAGTGATAAGTTTAAGAGAACTAATATTTATTTGAATAGAATAAGTGATATTTAAGAAACAAATAAATGTCAAGCTTATAATTAAGAATGAAAAAAAAAGTTGAAGTAGGATTTTTTATATTCAATGAAGAAATGAACTTTTGTTATAATACTGTAAGAACAGAACACTGTACTTGGAATGATAAGTTAAAAGTCTATGTAACTTTTTAATAGTAAATGACAATCATGGAGATAATACACTATACTGCATAAAATTAAATGAATTTATTGAGGTGTATTTCATATTAGAAGAGTAATAAATCACAGGAAAGGGGATGAAATATGTGATGAAAACTGTTGATGAATTAGTTAAAATGTATTTAAAAGTTTTGCAACATAGGAAAATAAAATAAATGCACATATAACTGTAAACTAGAAAGGAAGGATGCATCCAATTTAAAATTTTGCCCAGATAGTGTGTGCTTGTTTATTTAATGTGTTGCATAAACGTACATGTATTCTAGAAGACAAAAGATGGGAGAAATATCCCAAACTTGTGAAAATGAAGAATATCTAAAGGGTGATTATGGTAAAAATGGAAATTGAAGTTTGAAATGGGTTTTAAAATAATAATAATAATAATAAGATTTTAATTTTAAATTTATCATTAATATTTTTCCCGTTTAAAATGAAATATAAATGCAAGGTATTTGTCATAATGACAATTTAAGGAATTTATGTTTGCAATTTGGTTTATAATGTTAAAGATATGCTTAAATATTGGAAGAGAGTAAGTAATCATGAGTTATAATATGAATGTGTGGGAGGGGAGACATAATGTTAACTGTATATTCTGATCCATATATACTTTAAGAAATTAGGTATAATAGGATTATCTGAAAGGAATCATAAACTTATTATAAAATGTAATGTATTTATAAGAGCAAGAAGAGTGATGTTAATCAAGACAATATCATGATCTCATTTGATATAATATAAAGAAAAAAATCCTATTGATAATAATAATTGAAATAGATTATTTGTTGTGTAACATGATTGAAGTCTGAATAGAACATTATTGCATGGGGAAGATTATATTAAGTTGTTAGTCTAGAATTAGTAGGGTAGTAGATGTCAAACATATAATTGAGGAAGATGAATTAAAATTCCAGAATAGGATAAAATATCATCCTGAAGAACTGAGGAATAGTTAAGTGGGAGTAATCTGTGTGATACCCATATATTTATTTGAAATAGATGGGAGGCTTTTCTATAAAGAAATGAGGATAGTATATACTGTAAGTGCTCAGGGAAGAAGCCAGGATAAAGTGGAGGTTGAATCATTAAGAAAATGACTGCCTGTCAAAATATGACACCTCATATTTAAAAGAAACCTCCATACTTTTTTTATTAGGATATATTATTGAATATAGTATCTAATAAAATCAGTTTTTCATCGATAAAGTTGTAGGTAAATAATAATATAGGAGGCATCAAAGGTAGATGAAATATTTAAAGGATTTTATAATTTCTTTCTAAATCTTGATATATTTACTTGAAGGTAAAACCATATTCAGAACAAATATTTTATGTTTGAATAGTAATTTGAATAAATTACTAGATGAGTAAAAATAACTGAGATCAAAGAACACTATAAAATATGAATGGTAGAAAGAATGGAGGCATAAATGAATTATATGATATGGAAATAGTTCTTAGCTTTGTATTCATTTTAATTACATTACAAATATTGTCTTTTTTATATTTACCACATTAATAATAACTTTGTTAATAAGATAAAAGTGTAATATTTTAAACCAAATTTTAAATATAAAGTATAAATTAACTATTACAAGATTATCAATATATTAGGAGTTACAAAATATCAGGTAATATGGAGAAATGATATAATATAAATATATATATATATTTATATATATTTATATCAGATTATATTAATATCATAGATAATAAAATAATAAATTTATGATTTCAAAAGAACTCAAAGACAAACTAAGGGAAGGATTAATTGTATATAATAATCATGAAGTTTATTTGTAAAGAATGTAAATAATTTATTATCAATGTATAAACAGTTTTTATGCTTTTTTTTGTATTGTTAATGAAGTATTTAACCTAATGTTCATATGTGTTTGTTGTTTATTAGTATTATTGTAAACAAACAACCATTTTGATTTAAACTTTGTAGTATTAATTTCATTGTGTCTGAGAGTCATTTCCATCACAAGGTCATATCCATAAAGCACATTATCCATATTGAATTATACATATCACATTTGATTACATGTATTATTTGAAGAGTTAAGTGTAACATTTTTATAATGAAGACACTAACTATCAATTGCTTTAAATTATAACTATAATTATGAAAGCTTGTGCTACTTCATATTTTTATTAGATGCAAAATAATTTTGAAGAACCATATGAAAAATACTATTAAATATTACAAAATGGGCAACATATAATAGAAATTAACAATATGGTTGAGAGTCACATTCTCATTTGGTAATGTAAGTTGAAATATATATTATATCATAATTTAAAAGTATTATACAATTTCAGAATACAAGTTACTAACCAAATATATATTAAGGTTTGTAATTCTGAAGGAGTTAATTACAGTGGGTGAATGCTAGCTAATTAAGAGATGTATTTCATTGAATTAGACTTGATATGTAATAATGGTGTGATGAAGCTTTGATTATAAGAAAATAAGTATTCTAGAGCAATTATTGTTAACATAAGTATGAGAATAAATCTTAGGGAAAGTAGATTAAATTCTCTAAGGGAAGGTAATGAGGAGATAATGAGTGTTAATTTCCATATCTTATTATCGTAATTAGATTAAGTTTCCAATAGGAAGTTAATCAAGGTTTGTCATAGTAAGTATGTTTTTATTAAGTGGTTGGATCCCTGTAAAATCCCTCTTGCAATTCAATTATTTAATTATCAACCTAATGGTTATATTATATTTAGAATAGAATACTTATGATCCCTGAGATAGCCATAGGATAGCACCAATTATTTTAAATAATGGAATTTTGTTAATGTTCTTATTTTGAGATTTTTAAATCATAGAAGAGTAGTTTAAATCATTATTTGAATGAAATATTATTTTAGTCGTTGTTTGTTGTGGGGATTTTTCTAAAGATTATAACAGGATGGTAATAGGAGAATTTTCACAATAGTAATGCCATTGGGTAGTATATTTTATATACTTCTCAATATTAAAACTGCTCTCTTGTAATTGTCCCTAAAGTCTATCTTATGTTTTAATATTTAGCAAGTTTCAAGTCCCATAAAGAGTCCTGTACTTTATTGTTGTTATACGTGATGGTTTATTGTTGAGCTAGTATAGTAGAGGTTAGAAAAAAGAAGGTGTAGGGTGAGGTAGAGAGGTGTGTTGGAAGAACAACAGAAGAGAAGGTTACAATATATAAACTGTAACTTTACAGTATCACTGAAAATTTGCTATTATATTTAAAAAATTGTAAAAGTTTTATTGGCTTTAATTTTTATAATTAAGCAAGTATATTCATCACTGTCATTGATTGTATAGCATACAATATGCTCAGTATCATGTTTAATAATCTCTCATACTAATGTTTATGAGAAAATATAATTTTATAAAGCATTTTTGAATGGCTTTCCAAGCAGATTTTATTATCAACACTTGTATAAAATATGTTTGCATATGTTTTATCATATATTTTGTTGTTATTTGTATTAAGGAACAAAGATATTATGTGATATAAACAGATAGAAATGCTCACACACATAAAACAATTAATTTCATACAGAAGTAAAGAATAGAATTATTAATTTAACATTACCACACTAAAATATTTTGAGGTAACACAATTATAACCAGATTACATTTTTATTTACATATAGAATAAAAATATTTTTTTATATTTACATGTGTGTGAAAGATATTTAGATATTTATTTAGCAAATATTGATTTAGTGTGAGAAGATTATTAAATGATACATTATTTATTAACAGGCTGATTTAAAATTAATTGAAATAAATGTCTGATAACTTTATAGTTTTATGATTTATTTATTTTAAGTAAATGTTGTTGAATTATTTTAAATCTGGAAGTAAAGATGAAGCAGTTGAAATTATTATTATTTTTTCTTCAGTTTAGAGATGTTCATAAAGTTTTACCACACTGTTTTAAAAATCTCAGCATCTAGCATTTTTGTCAGTAATAATCATGATGACTTCTAGTATTTCATGGGCAAACCAAGAAATTGCAATGCATGTTAGAGAATATTACATAATCCAGACATTATGTGATATCTGGTATAAGAACTGAGTTTGGAAAATTCACACAGTCTTCACAAATTTTTATTACATTTAGGTCCTAAACAGGTTCAAATTTTTAAATAATGATTTTGGTTACCATCTACTAGTATAGGCATTTGTTTTTCCTGCTTAAAAATGAACTTCTTCTTATCATAACAGGAAAAATATGAACAACAATTGATAAGCCAAAAATCATCATTAATCAATTCTTTATTTTAAGAAATCTCATTTATTATAGTCATCTGTTAGTGGAAAAATCAATAAATTGACTTATGGAATGCTATTTCACAACTTCAATAAAATTGCTGGACTTCTTCAAATGGAACTAATATTATGCAGGTGATATAATTGGAAAATTATATCTATTAACTTCAAATAAATAGCTGATATTTATTTTCAAAATATTGTAAAATAGTCATTTTCTTTTTACTTCAAGAAAATGTGAATATTAATCTCAATAGTATAATTTTATCCTGCTTTTAATTATGTAAGGAAAAACCTTAAATAATAATTTTTCAATTCAAATATGCTTCCATAAACAAACTTTTATTCAAAGAGTAATGAAAACCACTTATTTATGGATAATAAACTATTTGCTTTATCAAAGATATGATCAGAATTACTGGCATCATGGATTAAAGATCTATAAATGAATAGTTTAATTATATATCTCAAATTAAAAAAGTAATGAACACTAATCCTTTGGATAAAATTATAACATCTGTTCAAATGAATTAAATTGTTGCTTGTAACAAACTATAAATTTGTATCCAGTATTTAGAAAAATGCAATACAGATTTATCAATGCTAAATATTTAAATACCATTCAATGTAAAATGGATTATGAAGCATAATATTTAAATGCCAGTCTTGAATTGTAGATTGTCAAGGCAAATATTAAATATGATAAACATCCAAATGATAAACAACATTAAAATGAATTAATGTGTTAAATGTAACTTATCTTGAAGCAACAACTATGCTAAATGGAATTTTTGATCTTCATGCTTGTCCAAAAAGGATTATATTACAAAAATGAAATTAATTATGCAATAAAGCAATGGATTATTTAATGTATTTTCTTATAATGGTTTTCTTAGTTAGTTAATGTTATAGTTACTTTTAATGTAATAAAGTTTTCTCAGATATTATTATGCTCATGTACAGGTAATATTTTTATTTAATATTATTATATGTTGATATTGAATGGGATTAAATGTATTTTACTTAGGTTTAAGTTGCATAAATGTAAGTAACAACTAAACTTGTTTAAAACTGTGTCATATTGCAATTATTATATGTTTTATGGGTTCTTAAGTTACACCTGAAAAGTTAAAAACACTTAATCATCCTTATTTAGATGAGTAGATCTTTAGGAAATATTTTATACATCACTGTTATATGTTAGTATTAATATTTTAAATGTTATATGGTACCAGGCATCCTAAAGATCTAGTTATATTTTATTAGAAGAGTAGCACTCCTAAAGTTTAAATGAATCCAGTAAAAGATATTGAGGTAAAATAAGTAAGCCCAGTGTGGTAAATATCATTTAGGTATTATAAGCAATAATTACACTTGCTTCTTTTAAAAGAGTGAAAACTTTTCCAACATTATTGACATTGATTAATAGTTGAATTGTTTAGTGAAAAATTAAATAAGGACCACATAGAGCTTATCATTGATTGTTACGATGATAATTATTATCCACCAGTATTTGAATTGAGGATTATTACTTGCAACACTGTCTGATAATATATTTTTTTATCCCAAATTCAAATTAGATTAGGAAATAAATAATAATATTTATTAGACATTTTGTATAATTTTCTTATTGTTATTATTCTTTCTTTTTTTTATTTTGTGTAATAAAGTAATTGTTAATTTTTAATATTTCTCTTTTATCATTATTAAAAAACATTATCACTGCATATCCACGATATATAAAAAAGGTCATATTTGAGATATATTACATATAAAATCTATTTGGATTAAATACATCATTATTGTATTAATGCTATCTGAAATATAAAAGTATTGGGTAAGATGATGTACATAAAATCTCTTTTACATTATCGTATTCTAAAATGCATAAACACACTTAATATTCATACATTTATTTTCTTACTTTATAAAACCCTCAGATAAATCATTAATCAACTTTCTATTTAAAATTGTTAGTCTTAGTTTTAAAACACGGATTGAGTTACTCTTAATTATTTTTTATAGTAAGAAACAATATATTTGCAAAGATTTTTATTAATAAAAAGAGTATACATATTATTGAATAACTCTGAGAAATTTATTCATTATTTTAGTAAATATAAATCTATTATTAAAGTATAGAATAGTTTTAGCTTATGTAGAAATATATAAAAAAACTTGTATGCATAGCAAGTCAAGTGAGTGATAGTCACACTTCTTTCTCCACATTATTGACCTCAATTATCTCAGCTGCATTACCAAATTATCGACTTTGGACAACAGGGATCACATCTATTTATGGTTTCAATACATATATTAAAGAGTACTAACTATATTAAATGCTATATCTCCTACTACCAAAGTCAATGTACAAAGCAGATGAAAAATGAATCCCTAATGCAAAACTTGAATGTTATCTATGTGCTAATATAATGAGGGTGCAAATTAATATATGATCCCATATTTCATGTAATTATTTATCCTTTGGACTGTTTATATAATATCTTGTAATGCTGCCTTTAAAATTTTTTTTACAGCAAACTTTTATTTTTGATATACTTCAATATTTTGCTTAATTGGTCTCCATTGTACATTATTCTAACACACATTCCTCTAATGAACTCAGTTGATACTGCAGCAATGCTTTTCAAATGATCTTTATAATCAAAACAGGCTATGATTTTTTTTAATGAAAATTCTCTTTAAGTTCATCATAAAATACTTATTTTTAGCAAATTTGTGACACTTCATGAACTTTATATACCCATTTCAATTAATCTTGCCCATATAAATATAGATTGAATATCATCACATTGTACAAACTGAAGAATATATTGATGGGTTTCATGATCTTGGAATCCTATTTTGCACAATTTTATGGAGCATCCTTTAAAATAAAAAAAAGATTATTTGTGTTACTTAATTAGAAATTCATATCTCATAGTCATATAATAAATATGAAAGAAATTTACAACTATTAAATTTAAACCATTATATCCTTATGATGAAATATCTTATTTTTAACTTATTAAATGCAGCAGCAATATTAGAATCTGTACTGACCTTCAATATACAATCAAGTCATCTCCCTATAAAGATAGAAAGATGTTTAATCTCAACCATTGCTAAATTGATAATCATTTAACTTAAATATTACTGAAGATTTTACTTTCATTGCTATCAGGTAAACCCTTCATGTTTTTAGGATTAATTATTGAATTCAATTTTTTGTGTGTTTTGTCTCTATGAAATTGTGTGACTCAATTTTCACCCATTTTATAATTTTTATTCTAGTTGAAACTTTGCATATATATATATCTATTTTTTGATGGCAAAACATTTTTTTCAGAATTTAGAAATATCTTTTACTGTACTGCCATCTAGCGGTATTACTATAGAAAAAATTAATAGTGAATAAATTAAAGGGACTTTTCTCTATTCTGAATAGCAATGTTACAACATTGATCTTTTAAGAAAGCCAATTTACAATACTTCTCTTATGCAATTATGAAGAATACTTTGGAAAAAAATAAAAAATACATATCCTACATTATTTGTAAAATTCTAAACTTTGTTGAAACTTCATAATTTTTTCAATGCCATTTTAATATTGTTCAATGTGGAAAATCATGACATAGAAAATGGCCAGTTAACCTAGAACAATAAAGACACTATTTTAAGTTTATGAATTATAGGAAGATTTTTGAACCTTTAAATTAAACTAATTTTGATACTTGTGTGTTTTCCAATAAACCAAAATGGCAGCCCATATCTTTGATAAATATTCAGTTTCAGGGGTTCCCAAAAATGTTTACAAAAAAAAAATGTCTGCTAGAAAATGTATTTAATATTTACATTTTATGTTTTATTACTGTTATTTTTGTTTAAAAAAGAAATCATTGTGGAAAAAATAAATTACAGTATTTTCTTTTTTTGATTAATAACAGAAATATATATAAATACAATATTTACACTTTATTCATGTTGGTGGTATGCAGTTATATCATGACCATTAACACACACTTTTCGGAAGGGCAGGATTCTGTACCTCTGGAAATAGTTCATTGCATCATATTTTGTAAAACAGGGGTCCCAAATTTTTATCATTATTCCAATTTATCAAAAAAGTATTTTGACAAAAAGAAACATGCTGAATTGAATAAAAGTATAACAATGTTAAGAGTGTCTCTGCTCTTCCCACATTGTAATATTGGTATATAAAAAACATTGAAATAAAGCTTCTTAATGAAATTTATCAGAATTTATTTCCTTTTTTTTTAAATTTAACAATATCATTTATTAATTTTGTTTTAACTTAACAACTAGTACATTTTTGGTAGATTATGTCTTTAAAACTGTACATTTATCAAAAATATAGGCTGCCATTTTGTTTTACAGGAAAATTCACAAAGTACCCTAAGTTTTATTAATTTTATCTTAGTAAGCAAAAGTGTTTCTATTTGCTTATTAAATAGATACATTAAAAATATTTTGGCATTAAAATAGCATAAAATTTATCAATAAGTTATTAATTTTCTCTCTAGATATTTTTATACTAATATATATATATATTTTCTCTCTAGATATTTTTATACTAATATATATATATATATTTCAGTTTTTACAATATTATTAATATTATGCAAGCAAAATAAAAACATGAATGCCTCACAGTTTTATTTTGATGACATGATATCAAGACTACCTAAACACTAAAGAAAAATTATTTTTAGTGTGTTTATATGTATGAAACATTTCTTTATTATTATTTATACTTATCAGTATAGATTGCATTCCAAACATTAGTTTTAATTATTTTAAATTAAAATCCCCACCATGTAATCTATACAGAATCATGAGACCATCTTTGTGAAACTTCTATAAACTGTTGCAAAGTCCCTATTATAAAAATATAAAATATAGTTAGAACTTGTGAACATTCTTATACAATATAATTATACTTTATGTGCAGCCTGCTATTTTCACACATTGAGACAAACTATCTTTAATATTTTTTTTCTTCTAATGGTTGAAAGAAGTTAAAGAAACAAAAAAAAAAGATGTAATTATTTTTTAATGAAAATCATTTCAACTATTGGCGTTTCTAAAAAGAAATTGAAAAAAAAAATGAAAGTTTTCCCAATGCTATATCATATTTATTGATTCTGTCATTAAATGAACTTGATAAGGAAAGGGGAAGAATATTTTTTACATCTATTGCGTCCAATTTTTTTTTTTTTTTAAAGTGTCATAGCATCGGCCGGGACGCGAACCCGCAATCCGGGCAACTGCCTGCAAGTGCAAGGCAGTCGCGCTGACCTCTCGACCACCAATGCAAGACCCGTCCAATTTTAGTTTTGATGTTATGTATGTTCTCAAACAAAAAAGAATTTATATGAAAGAAATTCTATATGAGAATAAGATATGCAATAAATAACTATGATATGATTTAATAAAAAAAAATGTCTAAGAAGAGACACATAGAAAATAAATACCTTATTTGTGGAAAGTGAAGTTTCATAAATTTACTTTCTTCCTAACATATATTAACTTGATAAAATAAATTTTTGCTTCACATTTAGTTCTAAGCTACTTGTTACTGACCTATTCAAAATTACAACAAAGGAATTTCACAGTGTTTAACTTTTTTTTTTTTTACTTCATCAACATACCAAATATTTTGCATTATATACACGTGTGTGTTTATATGTGAGTATATATGAAAACAAAACAGTATAGAAAAGTGTATGGTTAAGTCAATTTGTTTTGTGGAAGTAATTAGTACATTGAACTATGATTTCACAAGTGTGCCCCATTAGTTCCAGTTTATATAGAGAGATGATTAATGAGATGGCATAAGAACCTCTTGGTAACTATAGATGAAAGTAACTGAAAGAAGAGACAAAATATTACTTGTCATGGAGAATGATACTAGTTCAATGTTGATGACCTAATATCATTCTTTAAGATAAGCAAGCATTTTATTTGCATTGAAAATGAAAGCCTAGTCAGAGATAATCCAAAGTAATAAAAGATTTGGAGTAAATTCCCATGAATATCCTCCATTATATTCCAACTGTAGACCCTATTATAACTCTAGTTTAGCACTCAAAATATATAATTATAATCAAAAGTCTTTTAAAATATAGTTATTGGAACTTGCAAGCTGAAGAATTTAACATTCTTTTCACTAAAAATTGATTAAATTGTATAATATATTACTGTATTTATACATTTGTTTAATTATATTCTTTTGGCAGAGTATAAATGCAACTTTTTAATCTTTTTCTGAAAATAATAAAACTGTTTATTTTTACATTTTTTAAATTTAAAAAACTGTATAATTATATTTTCTCTTTTACATTACAGTTGAAAGTTGCATAAAATTAAGCATCTCAGAGCTAGAAGTTAGGTATGTAAAGTCTTGATGTTAGAATCAATTAGGTATGCAATACAAAAGATAAAAGAAATTGTCTATAAGCAAAGGTTTATGATGAAAAAGTATTTCATTGGTATTTTACTTTACAGCAATAAATAGAAACTTATTAGCATTTATTATTATAGAAATTGTAATAGTTAAACAGCATTAAGCTGTTGCACATGCGCTTTGCAGATTTTAATTATAAATGACTGAATACTAACACTTCAAACACATGATAAAGTCTTTGGGAAAAGATAGAATGGCCATCTATCTTTTCAAACCCAAACGCTTTTGCATGGGAAAATCTTAAATGTCTGAAAATGAAAGCATGAAGATATTAAATAATCACTTTAAATTACTTTTACATGCTTGAATGAATGACGCTGGTGAAAATTACTAGAATTTACGATAAGTCATTCTTATTTGAAATTAAATGTATGTAAATAAATCAATTATTTTATATAGCATGATGTTTATAAACTAATAGTTAAACAGCATTAAGCTGTTGCTTAAGATTTGCCCATACAAAAGCGTTTGGGTTCGAAAAAATAGATGGCCACTCTATCTTTTCCCAAAGACTTTATCATGTGTTTGAAGTGTTAGTATTCAGTCATTTATAGTTAAAATCTGCAAAGCGCATGTGCAACAGCTTAATGCTGTTTAACTATTACAGTTTATAAACATTGCGCTATATAAAATAATTGATTTATCATAGAAATTGTTTGGTTTATGCATTAAATCATAGTTTATATTAATCAAAATATGAGAACTGTTGGGTATGTTTGGCAAGAATGGTTGAAGAAAGGACTAGTGCAAACAAGATGATATGGTTATTAATTAAATGGAATTAGAAGATTTTGCAAAGGACTACATTTGATTTGCTGTAATGAATAAT
This sequence comes from Epiperipatus broadwayi, assembly GCA_028023455.1. Taxonomy (NCBI): domain Eukaryota; kingdom Metazoa; phylum Onychophora; class Udeonychophora; order Euonychophora; family Peripatidae; genus Epiperipatus; species Epiperipatus broadwayi. Next base: position 2,998,380 of record JAQFVV010006206.1, read on the forward strand.
GACAATGACTATCTCTGCACAAGTCTGACTAAATTTGTGATTGGTTGATGCTGTGTTGAAGGGTAGTGATTTTAGCAATAATTCTCACTAACTATATGGCATTTTCAAGCTTAGAGAGCAGCAGAAGTGAATGAATCATGTTCAGTGTAGGCAATGATTATCATTAATAACATATTTAATAATGATAGGATCTATTTAATTGTCATCTATGAATTTATATATATGTTTTTTATCTCTAGATGAAAATTAATTTCTGATGCAGAAATTACAATGCATATATGTGTAATAAACATTGAAACATCCAAGATATAATAAAGAACTAATTATAAAGTAATATTGCAAATTACTGTTTTATCACTGTGAATTTTAAAACCATTTTGGAGTAATGGTATTGCATCTTTATGCCATGTCCATTTCCTGGGATTTAAATATGGGCCAAATAAAACTTTTTTTCCAGTTTTAATCAGGCCTTATGTTTTGTTTTCTAGTAGCTAACTACATAATTACATTAATTAACTAGTTAATATTTGTTAATGAATGGGTAGCTAACTGTTATTAATTTGAGAGCTAAACAAAAATGGGAAACTCAAACTTTCATCACTAGTTTAGAGTTAATAAGAAATGCCTTCTTCTTCATTGGTTTTTTTAATGTAAGATTATATTATTATTATTATTATTATTATTATTATTATTATTATTATTATTATTATTATTATTATTATTATTATTATTATTATTATTATTATTATTATTATTTGAGCTATATATAATTAAATTAATATTTGGTAATGTCACTAGGTAGGTACATGTTTTATATGATAAGAGATTAAATAATTTATTATAACTAGATGTTTGGTAACTGATTAGAAGATTATTATAGTTATTTTAATATTTATATATAATAGTTATTTTGGATAAAATCTGTATTTGAGTTAGTTTTATAATTTATAAGGCATAAATATCTAAATTTATTCAAGATAAACAAAGGCTATTATAATTAAATGCTAGTGTATCATTTTACATTACTTATTTGATATATAAATTATAATAATTTGTTATTTAATTCATTAAAAAAATAATTTTATGTTGTTATAAAATTGGTAGCTATATGTATTGAGATGGATATTTGATTATACTAATTCCAACAATTTAGTTTGTTTAAATTTGAAGTTTATGGAAGTAATTTATGTATAATTTAAATGTTAAGTTTTTAATAAACATACTTGCTTTATAATAGATCATTAATCATTCCATGCATATTATAGTTAGTTATAATTTGATGTTTAATATTTAAGTCTTGGTAATGATTTAAAGGATAATCTGTTATAGTTTGTTAGAATCTTTTATGTATTTTATGTTATTATGATTTGGATATTGTAATTAGTAGGGTCATTTAAAGTACTGACTTTTACTTTTTACATCATTATAATTTGGCACAAATTTTTGGATATATCAGATAAGTTGTATATTGTATTCTTTGTTCTGTTATAAATTTAGTGTCGTAAACATTTTGTTTCATTACAATTTGATGTAAATTTATTGGTATTTAGAAAGAATCTTATGAGGTAACAATATGGATATAATGAAGCATCTTATCATCACTTTATATATTTTATACTATTACAATTTGATGCTTTTGATTGAAGACTTGAATGTGGCCTCGCCAATGAACTATATACTCCTTTTCATTATTACCATTTTTGTACTAGTATAATTGGTGTCTAATGTTTAGGCTAGGTTTATACTATTACAATTGGCACTTCAATTCATGAGGCATACTAAAGTCTTTTCCATCCCTATCCATTTTCATTCTATTAATATATATATATTAAAACTGTATATTCCTGATCTCATATACATTTCACCTATTTTTCCTCATAGCTCCATCTATGCTGGTACTTAAACCCTCTCTGAGTACATGTATATAAGTGTCAACATTGTTATATACGTATCATCACACATATATGCAAACAAATGACTGTAATATTATCAGTTTATATATATATTACAGTGAGTATATTTTATTTTAAAATAATATATTTTGTAATTTAGATTTTATTTTATTAAAAAGAGTCAATTTGTTATTTTACATTTGAAATTGTGGTATAGGCATGGTCTACACATGACCATGTTATATGTAGAGTAATATTGTTTAAAAGTTCTAATAATTCTTAATTTTGACCTTAAATAAGTTATAAATAAAAGCTATGCTAGTCATACCTGTATTAACATAGCTGCTAAGTAATAATATTTTTCCAAAAATGTATAATTTTTGTAAACAAAATTACTAGACTGAAACTATGGCAAAGTCATTAGGGATTTTAAATGGTCAAGTTTAGTTAAAAACATCTTGTTAAAAATTAACAGGGAGATTTAAATGAATTAAATTATAAAATTTCAGATGGTTCTAATTGATTCTCAAGACGTAAATAGTTGTTGACAGCAATGTGTTCTAATCCTTTAATCATATAAATAAGCCATATTTTTTGCTATAAACATTCTACATTCTATTCAATTTTAAAGAAGCATCGCTGCCACAATCCATGCCAGTTTTTCGCTCTGACATGTCTGGCTAAGAAGCAACAGGTTTGCTATTTCTCTGAAAGGAGATGACAATTTCTAGTCTAGTTTTACATGCCTGATGGCATTGTCATCATCACTGAGATGTGGAACTCTGCAGCAGCCTACTGCAAGAAGACATCTTAATCCAAACCGCCTATCCAGAGAAGAGTGTCACTACGTCCAATGTCTGATGTGCCTGCATTACAAGCTACAACTAAGAAGATTGTATTATTCTTTTCAAAGACTGCAGAGCTCTATAAATTAATCTTTAAATCTGTAATTTTAATATTAAGCTAGCTTATTTTATATAATGAAGGTTCAATCTTAATTCTTAAAACTCTGTTAAATTAAATCATTTATAAAGTAAAACTGTAAAACTTACCTGAATTCATCTTTATAATGTAAAATAATTTATTATTCTAATCTATAAATAACGCAATCAGTTATGACTTGAATTTCTTAAAACTGTGGTTGTGCCTATATTTATTGTTTTAACTATTTTATCTGAATTTATTATATACATTATGATATTCCAATATTTTGAAACAGTGAATACTAATTATTAATGAACTTTCAATGAAAATAATTAAAATCTCTATTTTAAATATTTTAAGAATGCTACATCGCATATTGAATTGCTGTTATGAAATTCTATATTAATATATAATAACTGATCACTATGCACTCGTTATTATCGCTATATTATTGATTTTATAAATTGGGTTACATTTTATGAGGATTTGCTTAGTCAGTTATTATAACTTATGACTTTTTGATATCTGTTAGTTAGAAGGGATGGGATAGCTAAAGATGATATTAAAGTATATTTGTTAATATTTATTAATGCCCATCAAATATACATTCCCTCCTTAATTATATATATATATATGCAGATTTGGTATTTTTACTTAGGTTGTAATTTAATTTAAGCCCTTTTTGTTAGCATAATTATAATGGTAGTTTAAGAACTGGGTTATGTTGGTTTAGCAGACAGAAGCTATCTGTTTTATGCACAATTAATTAATTATATGTATATATACATATTGGTATTTTGCTTGTGCATTTTGAGTGTGTCTTTACAAAGTACACATTCGTACATTTACGTTTTGCTGCACCTTTTAAAATGGATTCACGGTGACTGACTATCCCATTCTTTACTTTGGATATGGCTATCTTTATTAGAACTGAAACATGAGGGTCCAGACCATGTTTATAAAGCCTATATGAGTTCTTGAACTTATCGGTTCCTATATTAATTGCAGCAAACTGTCTGGTCTCAGAGCACTGAGCATTTGATACTGAATCTCTTGAATAAATAATCACTCACACTGCAGACTTATTCCTTAATATTTATTTAGTGCCAACCAGTTCTTTTCCTCCTTATTAGTGAACTATTCAGCATTAGATTGAAACTCAAATTTTGGTTACCAGGTTACATCTTCATCATCTTAAGCTTATTTATTGGCTCACACTGTTAATATATATATATAACAGCCATCTTAGAGCTGTATATAGTCATAATCTCGACTAGGCTATTATCTTGTAACATTAGCAAATCATACACAATAGGATGGGAATATTAAATGATTATAGGCATGATTTATTAACCACACATATACCTATTTTAATATGTTGAGATGAGACCACTGTATTGATAATAGTCTCATTCCCTATGTAAATGGCTGCCTGTGTTGATCAGACATTTTCAACACTATATAATCCTTGCCATTTTTTATTTTATTGTTTTAATAAACCTGTTTAAAATATAAAGTTGTTTCATATCCTTCTTGCTCATATATTCCAATTCCTTAATGATTTTATATGTGGAATATGCATTGTTTTAGTTAAATAACTAGCATGTTAAGAGTTTATTTAAATTCTCAGTTAAATTGCTAATTGCCCTTGAGTCTCATGTTTCTCCCTGTTCGGAGCCAGCTCTCAAAAGAAATTGAGACCCATGTATAACCTCAGAAATGTCATTCATAAGGTGTTAAATCATGGAGTACTTGCAAATGAGTTGAAGTTTGGTTGGATTTGAGATCTCATCATCTATTTTGGTCAACTTTGGTGTACTTTGCCTGGGCTCTGAATTTGTTACATGAATGTACAAATCTGACTGTTACAATATATATATTCTCACAGATAAATGATGATTTTATACTATTATTTTCAGATTATATTTAGTAAAAATAAAATATTTAAGTAGCTGATTTTCCTCAGAGCTTTTTCTTTTTTAAATCATAAAAATGTGTGCATATATGCATAATTAAGATTTCAAATTTATACTGGGAATGATTTTAGATTTTTATCTTTACTATATCAAATTGCAATGATAATATTTTTTTGTTATAACATCTATGTCAATATCCATTACTGATGAGTGCATACTTGGAATGAGTTTTGATTGCTCTGAATCTAAATGTGAATTTATCTGTTTGACAGTGATGATAATATGAATGAAGAATTCTAAGTATGGATGAGGAAAATAATGATAATACTGAAAAGAAGGATGTTATATGTAATGCTGGGATTTGGTATCCAATAGTTATGTAAAATATTTTATTATCTTTTCCAATACTCCCTTTTACTGCATGATCAAGTATCACTATTATTAGGCAGATATTCTAAAGTATTGAAATATTCCGAAGGAGCTATAGAAGCATATAATTAGGCTGATCAGTTTTTACAAACATGCATACGTAAAAAATATCAGACATATTAGCTGAAAACCCAACTGTGTAAAAGAAATGACATTGTTTGTTGGAATAATTATGTTGCAAGATATCAGAATGCCACAGTAAAATTGGATAAAAAAGAAAAAATATGCTAATCCCATATTTTCTGAATGCTTTGCTCACGAAATGTCATTTTTTTGATAATGAAAATTTCAGTGAAGTTGATCATCCAAATCCAATGCTCTGTAACTTCTGTAAAATTTTAAAGTGTTTGAGAATATTAAAATAGGTTATATTTTTAATTTGGATAAAATCTTCTAGAAGTTCATTAACTCAAAAGTAGATATTACTGTGAAGAGAATTTATTTTTGGAAAAGTACCTTTTTTCTTGTTTCCACATTGAAATAAAATAACATTACTGAGAAAAACTACATGTTTTCTAGCAATCAGATTAGCTAAAATTAAAAAAAAAAGTCACTTGAATGAAATAGTGTACAACTTGTAACTTGAGTACTGAATCTCTTCAGTAACTAATCTTATGATTGAAAATGTTTTAATCAATAAAATTCTTGTCAAAATGTGGAATGATTTATTGTATGACTTTGTTATAGAATTTCACACCATCCGTTTAATAATTCATTGCTTTGTGTTATTTAAAATAATAATAAATTCTAGTGTTAAAGATTTCTGGATTTTTTTCTCAACTAATTACAGTGAAAAAACAAACAAACTTTCGTTTAGCCACTGAATGGAACTTTAGTTATTGACTTTCAAATTTAGTTGCTTGAATATTACATGATTTTCCAAACTACTAAATATCTTTCTTCATTAATATAATTTTGTTATTATTCTCATGCAAGTACTGTCCAAAATTTCTTCAAATGCAAAAAAAAAAAATTGTTAGATCTTGATTACATGAAGAATGATCTAAATTTCTTGGCCAAATAATAAAACAATTGATATGCTATTTAAACAAATAAGAAAAAAAAAATTACACATATGTATCAAAATTAAAAATAACACACACATACGTGAAGATATTAAAATTTTGCATTTATAAATCGGAGTATATGATTCATATAAACAAACGTTCACGCACAATTACCTAAGTATATCTGATCATTGTTTTTATTCATTAAATAAAATGGTGTAATTTAAAAAATAAAAAAATATCTTAAATGCAGATTCATCTACTGTAATGTTCTGATTATTTAAATAACATAATTTCCATCTAAACAAAGAAGTTTTTAAATCTGAATATAAAATTGTTGTATAGCAGATCTTTGGGGGGAAAGGGAGTGATCCAACACCCTAAAAATTATCATAACTGTTATACAATTTCTATTTCATGTATAAGAAAGAGCAAGACTGGTAAAACGTTTTAATAAAACTGTATTTATATTATAATATGACAAGTATTTATTCAGATTATATTTAATTGTATCCTTATAATTTCTCTCAGCTGATTGAGTTTTTAAAAATAGCTTATTCAAGTTAAGTGGAGGCAACTATTAATCAATGGCTATTCTAAATATAAACAGATGTAGTTCAGAAACTGGGTTTTATTTAGTTTATCTACTGTTTTAAATCATACAACAGATGGAAAATGCATTTCTTTATGTATAATTACTAGTTTGAGTTTTGGTTTTTCTACAAAGTCGACTGATTTTTTTCTATTGCCATTTGTAATGGGGGGAAATAATTGAAAGAAATATTTAACGCATGTAATACGATATTAAAAATGTAAGTAATCTTATTTAATATGCCCTACAATAAAAATTAGGAAATTATTTAATATTTTTATAATATTTGCACATACATATATATCAATAGCTTTTAAAAAGTTTTTATTATAAATGAATAAGTACGTATCATAAATATGCATATGATAAGTTAGTCATTCATAAATGAATTAGACCATTTTAACTACAGAATAAAATAAGAGAAAGTCAAAGAAGAAAAAGTTAAATGTGTGATTTGTAGCGACTATGCAAAACAAATCGTTAACCACCCAAATATCGACATTTATCACAAGCTGCTATTTTAATATATTTATTTTATATCTTGAGATGGTATCTTAACTTTTTTTACAATAGTCTTTTTTTCTGAAATATTTCAACACCTTATTTAATTGTAGTTCTCCACTATATTCTATTTTCAGGCTTATGCCCTCTAGTGGCAAATCTATTTTGCAAATATAAAATGGATCCATTCTCATTTGAAAAATAGATTTGATACTGGGTGCTTCACATTGTTATAAATAGAGTTTGGAAAATTATTGTTTCAATTCTTTTATTCTATATAATTTTTTTTTTATCGGTGCATCTGGACTCACACTACATCATTCTCAGGCAAGATAGGGACAGGTTTATATCCATTTTTAATTCTTTGTGGAGGTGAAGGTATGAGGATTGGCTATCTTAATATATATCTGAATACTTATAGCATACATGTGTAGAGATAGTAATCTGTACCAACTGATAATTGCTGGTTTAGCATGAAATACGCTTATTGGTGATTATTTATCTTTTCAACATATATGTGTTCAAGTGTATCCGTGTTGTGAGATAGTGTGGAGTGTAGTGGGTGTGTGAAAGTCTGTGCTCATATACTCTATATATTACATATATAGACACAGATATATAATAAGCCTGTGTGTTTCAGTTATTACATAGTAGAGATGTCTGCCCATCCCTTGCATATGTATTAAATGGATTATGTCCTGTACATGAGGGGTCAGATTGCTTAGGTTAACATGGGTGTGACAAGAATCTTGGCCTCAGGGTGCCTTTGAGCATTTCATCATCAGATTTTCAATTAGATGGACAGTTGAAGAGTTGGAGTATGGAGTAGATTGAATCCTGTCCATTAAAGTATGAGGATTGGCTATCTTAATATACATCTGAGCACTTATAGCATATATGTGTAGAGATGATAATCTTGACTAACTGATGAATTACTGGTTTAGCGTGAAATACATATATTGGTGATTATTTATATTTTTAACATGTATGTGTTCAAGTGTATCAGTGTTATGAGATAGAGTGGAGAGTAGTGGGTCGTGTGAAGATCTGTGCTCATATACTCTATATATTACATATATAGACACAGGTATATGATAAGCCTGTGTGTTTCAGTTAATAATATGCATTGTAAGTTTTGTTTTTATTAGTGACTCATTTATCTATATCTTCATTCTATCACAAGCATTCATCAGCCTAAATGTCAGATTACTTTCCACACCATAGATATTTATGAACAAACTTTTTCAAGTAAGCCATATAGCCCATTTTACTGTTTAACTTCATATAATATTATTTTTAGAGATACTTAAACTTAACCTTATGTATAACTAAATAGATTTTAAACTCTTATTTGATCACAGAATAATGAGACACATGATCTTTTGGCTTTTTCACATATCTTGGACCATGTGTTTCCGTAATGTGTGATCACATACAAGTTTAAAATCTATTTAAATATCTATATAGTTTTAGGCTTGTAATATATGTATAAATAAAATGTCCACAAATTTAAAAATATTGTAATAACAATGTAAATAATAAAATATATCAGAAATTAAATATAAATATACAGTCTTTAAAGCCACAGAAGTACTTTTGGTTAATTTCTTAAACCTCCTCAACTGCTATCAAATTCAATTACTTTGAAGATAGTTATGGAACAGAAGTTATGGAAGATATAAATAATCATCAGAACAAAGGATGCAATAACTTAGTTAAAAAATTAAAATGCTCAAATAGCAGTCATGAGATAAATGATATAAAAGAGTTTATGAATTGGTAGATAACTCATGGTACCAAAAGGGTTAGCGCTATGAATATTTATTCTTAATGGAGAATAGAAAATACTTAATTGAATATATCAGTGATCATCCTGAGGACTATAAATATTACTTTAACAAGTGTGTCTATGGGTCAAATATAAGACCACAATCTAAACATCACTCATACTGATTAGCTTACAACAAGTGTAAGTAGAAAATAAGAGTTAAGAAATCTTTGTATAAGTGTGTGAAAAGTAAAAATAATAATAATTGAATGACTGTTTTGGTTTTCTTGGATCATAAAAGGACATGTAAATATAAATTTAAGATTGAACTTGAAAGTGTTAAGATTCTTCATGAAGAGATAAATCATAATAAAAGAAAAATTGAAGCAATTTTAATAAATAGAAATAAAATGAATATAATTAATAAACAAAGCTACTAATGTTAAAATTTAGGATTTATGGGATTTGAGTTGTTGCTTCCCTTATATTTTTTGATTTTAATGGCAATTGAGAAGAATTAACCAAAAGAATTTCTGTAGATTGAATAACTATATATTTATATTTAATTACCATTATATTTATTATTTATATTGTTATCATATATATTGTAACATAATTAATGATCGTTCAAAAGATATTACCATACCTGAGTTGTCTACAATATATAAGAAATAATCATAAATTCAAAAATTAAATGATGATCAAAAGATATTATTATATCTGAGTAAAGGAGTCCAAATATCAAGAATTATAAATTGCAAATAACCAGTATTATAACTCAGGTATATGAAATCACGTGAAGTGAGTACACTAGTAATTTCAATAAAATATAACTCAGGTATACAGACTGTAGGTCTTATCCACTTTCATTTCTTGGTTTGATGTTAAGTGCATGTTTAAACAAATACTAAGTGAATATGGTCTAGCAGGGCGCCACTAGATTATCTGAATCTAGACACGGTTATATCTAATAACCTTTCACATGTACCAGGTTTGAATCCCTTTTTGGTACTTTATTTCTAATAAAAATGAGAGATTTTGCTTTTTGAGCCATATCACTATAAGCACTAATAGTTAGGTAAAAGTAAAACATCTTTAAACCACAGTGGAGTTCATTGAACATAAATCATTTCTCAGATCTTAACATAACAAATGTGTTTCAATATTTTTATAAGTTCACTAGCTCAGATTATATATAACTAATTTAGGATGGCAATTCACTCATCCTTGCATGAAATAGATGATGGGATGTGGTTATAATAATACTAAGAAATCACTAAATATTATAAAATCAATATTTATTTATGGCCTTTAAACAGTTAAACAGCTCATTAATTAAAACGTTGATGACAATGATGATGATGATAATAATAACGATAATGACAAGGGTTTCAACTACAGCTCTAGGACTAAGCCTAAACATAAAACTAATTTTTATAAAGAAATTCATAATTATTGCTTAATTTTAGCATACTTACTTATATCTTAAATAACTAATATTCAACCATTGATGATGATGAATAATCACACTTAACAAAGACTACACTTAATGAAATATATACGCCTCGTTTAATAAAACAAACTAATATTTATTACTACATTTCTAACATATACATAAAAATTTCTAGATAAATATGAAAATTGACATGAATAATAATAATAATAATTGATTATATAACAATCCTCAGATTAATTTTAAGTTCTTCCCCCTTTCCCTTCAAATGTATTTTGTATTAAGTTGGACGTCACATTGACCATGATTTTCACTCCATGAGAAAAGTATTTCAAAAAAAAAAAATATTATCTGCTCATTAGCACACATACTTTAAAATCTAACATGTAAATAGAATGTAAAAAAAAATGTTAGTAGAATTGAAAGAGCAAGTTTTAGAAAATAGTTTTAAATCATTATCTCCCCCTCTCTTCTACCTCTGAAATGCTATACTTAACTTGAAACAAACTAATCTAATATTCTAACACTACTTGTTACTCCACATTCACTCGCAATTATACACATATAAAATATCATTATGTATGTGCGTGTTTTATCCCATGATAACAAAATATTATTTAAAACCAAAATAATAATATATTAGTTAAAACTAAAATCATAATACCATAAAAAAAATTGTTTTACACATTAATATTTTTCATAACTGTAAAATTAATAAACAAATAATTTTCATACATTCAAGATAATTTATGAAGCTCAAAGTTATTTTTAGTAAGACATTCTTGTTTTAATCGATCTGAATAGTCTTTAAAGGTTCTTTAAATAAAATATACCACTTTATTGCTAAAATGTTTCTTAAGACTGATATCATAAAGAAAATAGATATAAAAAGTCATATTACCGATCTTTTGTTTGTGGCGAATTTCCAAGGGTTCAAACTTGTCTTGTATATTGTCTATATTTCTGCAGCTACCATTTCCGTCTTACATGGGAACAATCTCTTTCTTGAGGTGTATAACTATTTGATGATGATGACTCTATTGAGGTTATTTGCTTTAGTGGACAATTTGGAAATCATTATATTAATTTTTCTTCTCTTCCTGTCAAGCATGTGGATGAAATACAGCAGTTGTTTTCACATTTATAAATTTTCTTGAGTTTAAAATCAGTTGTTGTAACAATTAATTGGACTTGATGATTAATATTTATCAGTAGATTAATTCATCTTCTTTGAATGCAGGTGAATGCTTTCTTCCTTCTATAAAAAAAACATCTTATTTCTCTGGTCAGTTGAAAGGTGTAGAATATTATTTTAGACACATCTTTTCTTTCCTATGTGATGTGCAGCTTCCCCAGATGGTCCGGAACCGATGGGACATACATATAATTTTTCTAGCCAGACATTTCTTATATTTTCAGCATTCAATTGGATAGTTTAATAATCTGAATCATAAACAATAATCATAATAATAATTCAAGACAGCTTTTTATATCCAATTTTTAGCTAACTTAACCAATCAGAGATAGCATCACTTGCTATTTTTGGACAAATTTGTTTTAATTAGATCTCTAATTTATTTTCAACTAAATTATTTTTCAACTGAAAAGTTTAATCCTTTTTCCAGACACTTTTGTTTAAAAAAAAAATAGACTCAATCCTTATTTCCTTTCTTTTCTTTTTTTTTTTTTAACATCCAGGTAACATTTCAAATCTTTGAGCTTCCTTCTTTAGATCTTGAGATAAGACAATTTCAAAATTAGAGTTCTCACCCATTATAAGCTCCCAAAGTGAAACAATCATTTACAAAAAAAAAAATTGCTACAAAGATCGATATCTGATTAAACAGATTTCCTCTTTTAACAAAAAATTGTACAAAAAAAATAATTTGACAGATTTAATACTTCCTTTTCTTTCAATATTTAGTAAATGTAAATTTCTGTATGTAATGTACACACATCCTTCATTCTTTCAAATCATTCATAAACTAACATTAAATAATATAATTGCTAGCTTAGTAATTATAACCCAATTATTTAATTAAATCTGTAACTTTTAAATCCCACTTATAATTAAAGAAAAGCAAAATAGAAGTATAGAATAAAATGTTAGAATTGATCAAGCATAGCTTAGTTTTAAAGAAAGTTAAAATGTTGAATATTTGAAATATAAAACAATTAAATAATTTACACATACATTGCCTATATGTATGCATTATAACTTTGCTTTTTAACAGAAAATTTAAATATTAAATAGTTTAAATGTGTGTATTACCTTTCTATCAACACACAAACAAATAAAGCATATAATTGTTGTCCCACTCTCTTTCTGTTTAAAGCTTTTGAAATTTTGATCTGGAAGGGTTTGAACTTGGATGCCCTACAGCTTCTTTTATGGTTATATAAAATTGTGATGATGATTTTTGGTTTACCTTTTCTACATGCACATTACTATAAATTTATCTAGTGACTAAATTGTAATGGCACAATATATATATATATATATATATATATATATATATATATATATATATATATATATATATATATATATATATATATATATATATATATATATATATATATATATATATATATATATATATATATAAAGGTAAGTTTAAGTATGTCTAAAAATAATGTGTATATTAAGTTAAATTGTAAATTGTAACATGTGATATATAGCTTACTTGAAAAAGTGTATGTTCCATATATATCAAGAATGTGGGAGGTTGGTCTGACCTCTGGGCAGAAGGATGGTTGTAAAGGATGGAACTAAAAATGAATGATGTACTGATAAAAACAAAACTTCAATATATATATGTATATAAATAATTTAGTGATGCATATAATTATAATCTTGTGGAAAGAAATTAATCTTCACATATGTGCTATTAGATTAAATGTATGTGCACTCATTCATCAATGAGTGTTTTAAAAGTGTACATGAAAACACTTTTGCTTAGGTCTAATTTTTATATAATCACAGTCAATAAGTGTTGGTCTACATAAAAATAAGCTCTAAGCAAAAGTGTTACACTTATGATTGGCAGGTGAGTGCATGTAAATTTGATCTAATATCACATGTGTGAACATTAATTTTATTCCACAAGATATATATATATATAATAGTTTTGGGGTTAAACTATGTGTCAGTTTTGACTAATTTCTAATGTTTCAATAAAATACCATCTGCCATTGTCATGCTTAACTTTTCAAAGAAAAACTGTTAAATCACAAATAGTAATGAGATTGAATGTGAGGTAAAGATTGAGATTGAGCATGAAGTAGTTGAGTATTCAGAATGTGTAGATTAACAAAATTTTAATTTTTTTCAGTTTCACCATTAATTGATTTCAAGTTTATATTAGAAGAAAGAGATAAAATAAGTGGTCTCCATAAGGCTGGAATATGTTGTGCTTCATCAGCTCTATTTAAACCAGTTGATTTTTTTAATATTTTGATTAACTCCCTCATGATTCTCAAATCAAGTTTGTGACCAGTGTCTAAAAAAATGTGAAGTAAAAGCTGATGTGTTTAACTTCTGATCAAAAACATTTTTATGTTCATTATTTCTGACATTAATTCATTTATATAAAGTTATCTATCTAGCTTTTAAGCACTGTAAACATGGAATTTAATAATCCCCTTGGTATTCCAAAAATACTCTGTCTTATGGTTTATGGAAAAAATCACATTTTTTTTGCTAGTGGAAAAATTAGTCTTTATGCTGAAAATAGATAGTCTTCTACTGATTTTATCTATGATTTTTTTAATATAAGGTAAACTACTCTATAATTAATTGTATTATCTATTTTATGCTCTTTCTTCTTTTTAGTATCAATGCTATATATATGATGCCTTATATATAATGTTTTTATTGTAACCATTAGAAAATAAAATATTTTTTGTTAGTTCTATTTCTTGAATAAGATTATCTTTATCTAACAAACTACAAGCTCTCTTCAAATGAATTTTTGCTGCAGAAAGTACAACTAATAAAAAAAATAGAACTAACAAAAAATATTCTACTTTCTACTGGTTGCAATAAAAAACATCATATATAAGGTGCTACATGACATTGATACTAAAAAGAAGAAAGAGGATAAAATGGATCATTCAATTAGTTATAGGGTGTTTTTAAAGGAATCAATAAACATCACATGACCACCATCTCTTATGCTTGTGTATAACTGTTGCTAAAACAGGCAAAATTCACTATACATATGCCACACACAGCAATCTAGAGTAATCAATGGATGTCAGAAGACTTGTGCATAAAATCCCCATCTAGTGCCTACTCATCCAATATCCCCAGACTATTTTCTGGCTTGTGGCCTTCATCAGTGAGGAGCCTTGGATCTGAGAGCACTGCATCTAGATCTTAGGATCTAATGCAACCCTCCAGCAACTATCTTTTATCTTAATTTAACTACAAAACTATGAGTCTTAAACTGAAAACACCTTAATGTTTCCAATTCAAGCCCATCAGCTTATATAGTTATATGGGTCTGAACTCAGTTCAGTTTCCATACATTTTGGTGTCTTTGGATCTGTAATAACCATAGCCACCAATATCCTATTAGGCAGGATTGGTTTTAAGCCAATAAACATCACATGACAAACATCTCTTATGCTTGTGTATAACTGTTATTAAAACAGGCAAAACTCACTATACCTATTGCCACACACAATAAGCTAGAGTAATCAATGGATGCCAGAAGACTTGTGCATAAAATCTAGGTGCAGTGCTCTCAGATCCAAGGCTCCTCACTGATGAAGGCCACAAGCCAGAAACTAGTCTGGGGATATTGGATGAGTAGGCACTAGATGGGAATTTTATGCACAAGCCTTCTGGCATCCATTGATTACTCTAGCTTGCTGTGTGTGGCATATGTATAGTGAGTTTTGCCTGTTTTATTAAAGGAATCACTGATAAAATCAGTAAAAGACTATCTAATTTTAACATAAAGTTTACTTTTTCCACTAGCAAAAAAATTTGGTGATATTTTTCTATAAACCTAAAGACAGAGTACTTTTGGAATACTGGGGGGGGGGGGTATAGAATTCTATGTTTACAGTGCTTGAAATGCTATGTAGATCAGTCTAATAGACAAATTAATGAACATAAAAATGCCTTTAATCAGAAATTAAATCTATCAGCTTTTACTTCATATTTTTTTAGAAATTAGTCACAGACCTGATTTTGATAATGGTAAAATACTAACTAATTTAGAAAAGTATGGTTTGAGAATCATGAGGGAATCAAGTGAAATATTAAAAAGACTAACTGATTTAAATAGAGCTGATGAAGCACAATGTATTCCAGTCTTATGGAGACCACCTATTTAATCCCTTTCTTCTAATATAAACTTGAAATCATTTAATGGTGAAACTGAAGAAAATAAACATTTTTTTGTTAATACATATTCTGAATGCTCAACTAGTTCATGCTCAATCTCATTCTTTATCTCACCCTCAATCTCATTACTATTTGAGGTCTAACAGTTTTCTTTGAAAAGTTAATCTTGACAATGGTTAATACTTTTTCATTGAAATGTTGGAAATTAATCAATACTAACACACAGTTTAACCCAAAAACTATTTTATTTACATCATATAACTATGAAAACATTAAATATTATAAATATATATTGTAATGATACAAACAAATCTACAGTGAAATTAATAAGGGTCTAGTTTTCTCATTTTAAATTAGAATTTCTTTATAAAAGTCTTTAAAATATAAAATAATGGTTACTGAATGAAGTGCAATAGAGAGTTGGTAAAACAACTGAAATATTTATTATGTTTAATTAGTTATTAAGTAAAAATATAAAGATAAATTGCTTGTGGGCAAACTATTTAGAAATTTTATTAATCTGATAAATAATCACAGGAAATAAATCTGATGTAAACAAATTGTCATTCAAAAAATAACATTGATTAAAGAACACAGTTTTTTACATTTGGCTTTGGTGCATCAATAAATGAGATGGTATGTTTGGCCTGGTTTTAATATTAAATATATTGATATTTTAGCAGAGAACAGCTGCATCCAAAATTCATACAGACCTTATGTACAAGTAGATTTAGTGACAAGCAAAATTTCAGCTCATATTTAAGCTAGTAATTGCCATGAAATTGGTTTACTAATAGTAGCATAGAAAATATCCATTATGTGTCAGTAAATGTTGAAATGCACAGCTGAACAACTTCAATTGCACCATTTGTAAAGATGTACTCTATCTAACCTTCAAAAATTTATCTTCAGATTTTTAAATATATTGTTTTTAATTACTGATATGCTAAAATTAATTGCGCTATGGTGAAGTTTTTAAGTTTATTAATTAGTAGGCTTTTTATTTATCTTTTCTATCTTTTAGATTTAGCACTTTCAGAGCCCTTGCAGCTCCATATTCATAGTCCTTTTCATACTGTTGACTATATGCAAATGCATGCAAATTACTATATCATCCATTTTTTCGAAATCGCGAAGCACGTGTTCCCTCTGTTCATCACCAGCGATGCCAGAGCAATAAACAGAGGGGACATGTGCTTCGCAATTTCGAAAAAATTGATGATAGAAGTGATATGCATATAGTCAACAGTATGAAAAGGACTATGAATATGGAGCTGCAAGAGCTCAGAAAGCATTAAGTCTAAAAGATAAATAAAAAACCTACTAATTAATAAACTTAAAAGTTTCACCATAACGCAATTAATTTTAGTGTATCAGTAATTACAAAGTAAGGGTGAAATAAAAATTGTTATTACAATATCATTTTTATGATATGATAGCTTAAGTAGATTATACCTCTGTTTAAAATCTCCACATAAAATGATGAATGATCATTAAATAAAATATGTAAACACTGAATAGTGAAGTACTCTGAAAGCAAGAATAAGAAGTTTGCCAAAGAAAGCAAATCATTCCTTTGTAAGGATTGGTTGTCAATAAATAATAAACTTTGTGCACACCTTAGAACAAACCATAAATTCAAAATTGTATGCAAATGTACAAAATTGCAATTAAACATTGAGTGCTGAAATCTTAGATGAGAGTGTTCAGATTTATGTATTTTGTTTTATGGCTCATGACTTTTTTACTAATATTTTATTATATTTAAA
Source organism: Epiperipatus broadwayi (assembly GCA_028023455.1). Classification (NCBI taxonomy): domain Eukaryota; kingdom Metazoa; phylum Onychophora; class Udeonychophora; order Euonychophora; family Peripatidae; genus Epiperipatus; species Epiperipatus broadwayi. Next base: position 3,015,990 of record JAQFVV010006206.1, read on the forward strand.
TATCTGTTTTAATTTATTATTTAATATTTAGTGTTTTATGAATATTTAAAATATTAATATTTGTGGTTATTCATTATGATCATAAATTTGTGTTTTAATTTGAGAGAAGAAATGGGAATATTTGACTTGATTATCCATAATTTATTTCTTTATTGTTTATCTATACTTGGAATCATTATGTTAGTGTAAACTATTCTTTTGGTAGAATGTAAGAATTTTTTTTATATAATTATTGAGATGATGTATATCATATAGTGAATCCTTTATAATATTTGATAATGATTATATTTTAATTTAAACTTAATATTACAATATAAATATTGACATGAGCTAACACATTTATTAATTATTTAGCTTGGTAAATGTTCATTTATACCATGTTCAAATTTTATTAAATTATTTACTTTATCAAGTTTAAATTTTTTATATATATTTTTATCCTCAATTCCATTCCCTATTTGTGGTATATCAGATTAGTAGATCTATATAATAATCAATTATTAATTTCTATAATCAATTTCTAATCATAAATTATATTCAAATAACTAACATTATGGGAAATCATAGTCTGATTAAGATTACAATATATTAATTATTGAAATGATTGTGGTTCTATAATAAAGATTATAAGTGCCATTCACATGACATTATCCCCAAAAATATATAAAAATCATCATCACATTACTCTTTGTCTGATTTTTAGTGGGATGGTTTGATGATTTAAAAATTTTAGATGAATAGATGAGCATTTTTAGAAAATTTTTATCTAGGAATTTGAAGATATAATTAAAATCACATAAAAAATATAAAATCTTCAATTGTAATGATGATCATCATTTATCCAGTCCATGCCATTTGAATACCTTGAAATTTTCAATAGAAAATTATTTTTATAAATGTATACTCACTCTAATTTACTTATATCTCGATATGCATAGCAGTTATATTTCATATTCTTTTATTTTTTAGATATTAAGATGATTGGTGAGCTCTCTATTCAGTTACATTTGAAATAGCAATTTATATTAGAGATAATATATTATATTTACATTACAATAGTTTTATTTTCTATCTGCATAAAGTTTTATTATTTATCATCTTCTGAGCAATTTAATTAAAATGAAATCCATTTATTTCTACATATCATTATTTTCTCTCTTTAATTAAATCCATTTATATATATATATATATATATATTGTAATGGTAATTGCACTTTTATTTTAAAAATGCTAGATTAGTAATACAAATATATAATGATAATCAGCATATGATATTTGTAAATTAAATTATTCTAGGGGGATTATGAATATCTAACAGGCAACTAAGTACATAGTGGAATGACTATACTATTTTTATTTTTAATTAGCTAATTTTGTCACAGATAACAAACAGATAAGACATGCACAAAGGCAATGCAGATCTAGTCATGTTTCCTGACTGTTATCCTCTCCATATTAATAATATTATTAAATAACAAAATAAAATAATCTACATAGAAACTTCAACTACATCAAAAATGATATATCCTGGTTGTAGGACTTATGGTTAATTCCATGCATTATCAGAGAATATTATATATATATAATGTAACCATTAGAAACTAGCCAACACTTAGACAATCCCAATATAGATAGCAATCAACAATTTCAAACTGTTGTCAAGGTAACCTCCTTTTAACAATATGTATAATGTTTATATTAATGTGTGTTATGTATACTGACTGATAATATATTTTTTCTATTAAAGGTTTAAAAAATTATCTTCTTAAATATACATTCTACAATAATCTTTTTATAAGAAGTAAGTAGATAGTAAATAAAACATTACCACTCCTGTGATCATGTTTTTACTGCTCAACTATTTTTACCATTATGAAATTTTATAAGATTTCATACCATATATATATATAAACATATATTATAAAGTTTGACCGTTTATTACTTTATGCATCTGTGTGCATGTGTTGATGAATGTGCATTCACAATTAATAAAGTTTTTAAGTTCTGCCATTTTATTAATGATATTATGAAGCCAATAATTTCTGAAAAGCAATAACCACAGAATTAATCTCTTTGAAAAACCTAGTATATTTTGATTTATTTTGTCCTATACAAATAATCTTAGCTTCTAGAAACGCTGACCACAGCAAAGTTTGTGGTTAAACATTTATGAAAGAAAGACACCATTGCTACCCGTTTGAAAGAAAAAAAAAGGAAAGGAGGGGGAGGACTTATATATATTTTTTCATTATTAATTTTTCGTCGTAAAAGTATGAACAATAATTAAAAAACAGTTCATTCTAAATTCTTACATTTCCAAACTTAGTTTAGCCTCTGATTTATTAATATATAAAACATTGTACTTCTTTGTTTTTTTTTTAAAAAAAACTTATTTATTACTTAACTAAATCTGAATACATTTAATATGAACAATGTGTGTATATATTATATTCACAAAGTATTGGAAATATCGATTATTTAATGTAATCTGCAAACAAAAAATAAAATACATCATTATATACAATAACAATACATAAATAAATATGCAAAAATATTGTATAATTGATTTTCTCTCTCTTTCTTTTTGTAATATTTTGCAATTATGGATTTTTATTTAACTTATTTTTTCTCATTCTCTCCCGCTGCCCCGTTTTCACAACTCGTATTATATACTGAATATTATATAACTGGTTTAATTAAAGGTACATTTTATAACTTTATGGAATCTAATATTACATTTGAGCTACTTTTTTAAAATTGCAGATATATGAATACGTTTTCCCTTTATTTCAATATTATATGTTCAATTATCTTTCCAAGAACTTTCTCTACTTATTTGTTCTATCTAATAGGAATTCTAAGACTAATAAAAATGAGTTCTTTTAAAGAAAAAAGTGAATTTGTTATAAAATATAATTCTATGTTGAGGTTTTTTTTTTATACATTTTATTTGTGATTAATATCTGTGTATATATATATATATTCAATCTTTAGGTATTTACATATTATATATACTGTATATTTAAAAATAAGACAAGTGAAGATAATAACGTGTTTTTTAGTATATACATATATACTTTGATTTTAATATTTGATATTTTACAGTAGTTTTAAAAAGATACATTTCAACAGTGAAGTCTCTTCAATTAGACCATCCTACATAATTTTTTTAAACGTCATACATAATTTTGGCATTTATTAATGTATATTCAAAACTTTTACCTTTTATTAAGTATGTTAGTAATAACAAATTTTATTTTTTTGATATTAAATTTAAAATCTCTGACATAAATATAATAATTTCTAATGTAATAAAGATTATTGAAAAATGGTAGCTATGAATAAGATAATGTAATATGCTTCAGAAACTACAAAAGAAGAGTGTGGTGCTTCATATATTATATGGACTTAACTGAAAAGATTTGGTTGGTTGAAATGCATTTTAGGAGTAGATAGCGTATTATTCTCTTATTATCTGCAGTTGTATGTTTGAATGTAAGACAAAGTTAATTGTAATTTCTAGAAATATAAGATTATAATGCATGAGTAAATAACAGTGAAAAGTTAAAAGATAGAGATTATTGATAATAAAGACTATTTATATATTTTTAAATAAATAAATGAGTATTGAATATCATGTTTTGTTCAATTAACTGGGCTATGAATTACATTACATTTTGTTCCAAGCCCCCCCCCCCTCTGCATTTAAACATTGATTAGAATAGAATACATATTTATTTATTGAAATACAAGTGTACAACCCTTTTCAGTACACACATGTATGTAGCATAGATGCTTTTTTATAGATACAATATAATATATACATTAAAATTATAATCAAAATTACCCATTTGATGCAATACATGAGCCTAATATGTTTTTCATTTTTCAATGTAGTCTGGAACCATGTGCAAAGTTATTTCTTTTAATACTTATTGTGTTTTTTTTTTTCACCATTTCTAAGTCCATAAGAAAAAAAAAAACATTGAGGCATTTTTTCATTCAAGATAATACTAAAAAAATCACACAATATAAAATTGAGTGAATATGGCTGATAGATAAGCTGGGTCATGCTGAATTTAATTAAAAAGTGCTCCACACTCAAGGTTTTGAGAGATGACACTTTGTCAGGATGAAGCTTGCACTTTTTACTTTGCTATAAAGTAGGATGTTTTTATTTTGCTGTACCACTTAAAATGTTTCAGAACTTGCAGATAAAATGCCTGACCACTATGTACTTAATCCAATAGAAAAATATTATTTGTATACAAGAAAAATCAGTGTTGTTTTGACTTTTGATTTCACTTGTCATGTTTTTTAGGGACATAGTGAATTTAATATTTCAATTAAACTACTCATAAACTTGGGCTTTTATAAGATTGGCTTGCTTGTAATCTGGTTCAACATTACATTTATTTTCCCTGCTGTTTTCTGTAAATAAAAACATAATTTTTCATTGTTCAAACATTTCAGTCATTATAAAAATTGCCAAATACACAAAACATACTTTACAAAAAAATGTGCTACAGGCCACTATGATTTTACATGGTGACTCATTTGGCACACTGATGCAGAAGGGTTTCTGCAAGAAGTATGTAATGACAGAAGCATATACTGCAACAGGTACTCAAACCAAATAATGATTCTGTTTATTTTTGGGTACACCCTCATTTGCTCAGAAAACATTTTATAATACAAAGATATTATATATCAAGTTTGGAAAGGGTAAGAAAGCAGTAATAAAATTTTGAGCTTTCAACATAAACCAAAGAAATTTTATTAACATACATATAATTGTGTACAGTGGAATGGCTGCTTGAATATCATAAAATGTACAAACTTTAATGGTTTTTTTTTTGTTGTTATTTATTTTTTTTGTTTATTGATATTTTTCTTTGGATGTCATATAATTGAAATTGAGTAATTAGATAACTTGTGGATCCACAGCATATTCATGGTTTAAACATAGAATGTTTCAGATATTTATTTTCATGAATTGCCCCCAAGATCTTTAAATAGATAAAGAGCAAAATCAGAACTGTAACAGATTAGATTTTTACTCTGCCTAAAAGTTTTAAATAAACTTCATTTAAAAGTGAAGATAATCTATTAAATGGGATTTATTTAAAACTTCTAGGCAGATTAAATATTGGATCAGTTACATTTACATGTTTTCATTTTTAGAGCAGGATAAATGGTGGAAATGATCACTTATCTATAGAGATGACTTTGGTAATTGATTGTGGATATTTTATTGATTTATTATGTTTTGGATATAATGTTGTAAATTACATTTCAAGCACGTTAATTATTGGCAATTTATAGCTTAATATATAAAATATGCATACATGCAAATACTGTATCTAGATATACTTAGTTGAAATATTTATTATAATTTCAATATTTACATATATAAAATCCACGAAAATCTTTTAATTACGTATATTAAAACAATAAGTGAAAATAATTGAAATGTACAACCAAAATTATTTATCCATTTTCACAATTTTGAAATAGTCATAACTTATTACTAAGTAAATGAAATATTTACACGTGTATATAAACATAAAAATATCAGTCTCAAATAATCACATATCAACTGAGATGATTAATTGACTAAAAAATAACAATTTAACTTTATGTTAATGAGAATGTTTTGGAAGCAAAATTATAAAACAGTCAAAATATATAACTGAAGTGATTTGTTTGTTTGTTTATAAATGTTTATCAATTTATGTTAAAATGCATACTTAAAATGGGAAAAATTGGGTAAAAGTTAAGTAAGTTGAATGTCATTAAGGTAACAATGCTTTATAGTTATAATTAAAATAAATGAAATTTGTTTATTTATGGATAAATAAACCGTCTCCAGCCTCTGAAATAAAAGCATTCTAAATGTTGAACAAAAGATCAACAATAGAATGAATCCACCTATTTCTTATAGTTCTGATGTTTATAAGCATACCTTTGTTAACATTGCTAGTAATTCTGAATGAAATTCATTTATGTTTCAAAGGTACTTTATTCATTATTTGTAAAAAAAAATATTGGTTACACTTATTTATTTATTTTTACAACATTAATTAGATACAACAAATCAATCACCCCCCCCCCCAGATATTATTATTGAGGCAAATGTATCATGCTATACCCTGTATTTGGAAACTTTTTTATCTCTTTCTCTTATTGTTTTTACTTATTTCTAAAAGCAGTTAGTAGTCTTCTAATGCATCTTGTGCACCATATAGCATAGAGAAGAAAGATATTAGCATGTATGATCGAAAAAAGACCTTTACCAAATTCTTTTTATATTTTTATTCTTAAATATGACTGGTATTTCTGCCCTGATCTAGTCAGTGCTTGGACATGAGAAATAAATGTGAGATCGGGTTTTGGATTCCCTTTTACAAAGACCACAATAATCTATTGATTGAATCTGTCTTTTATATTTGTAAAAAAAATTGATAGGTAATGCTTCTAAATTGATCTTAACCAGAAAGTCAAAGAATTTAGACTTAAATGACCAATATCTAAACTTGTGACATAGTTGTTTATTTGTAAGTTCAAGTATAGACATTTCATGAATTTTTATAACTGAGGCAAGTCATAAATATATTTTCCAGTATTGATATTTATCCTCTGGGGGAATATGGACAACATTTTGTATTTCTAGGACTAAATCTCTAATGCCTTTAAATATCCTGTAAGCAGAGATGGTCTATCTGCATATGTGATTTTAAATGCTACTTCCAGATAAGGAAACATCTCAGTACATCCTGAGATGATATTAAGTGATTTTATATTTCAAATACTTTTATTGAATGCCCCAGGCCATCGCTTGCCAATGGACCCTGGAGCTTTCTGATTGAGATTGACAAAATCCTTCTACCTCAGAGAAGTTTATAACTATGGTTAATAAATTTCTTTGTAAATTTTATTATTGGTGTATAATATATTACTCTAGTCACAATTAGCATGTTGTATAGTGATATGTTGGCATATAGAGAGAGCTAAGCTTTTGTTAGAGAGTTAATTATATGTTCTATTTTATTTTTTAGTTGGTTTTGAATACTTGTTCTCATTTGTGTAGGATTTAACTAAAAAGGAAGACCTAAAAAAGCCTGGGTTTTCCATATAAAACGTGAGTTTGAATTTTTCAGTGTATTGTTTTAGCAATTTTATTACAAGTGGGATTTGTTTTCTGGATAAGAAAATAGCAATATTATTTATATAAGCAACACACTTAATACTGGTGTTTAAGTCTGGGATATATGTGTGTCATTTCTTTTGCAATGATTGCTAGTAAAGGGTTTATGTATATTGAGAAGAGAAGTGTGCTCAATAATGAACCTTGAAGTATAGGACAATTGGATATAATAAGCAGTGATGTTCATCCATTTATAATTATATGTATCTCCCTGTTCTGAAACAAATTTGTCAAGACATAAAGGTAAAATTTAGATATATTTGTTTCAGCTAGATAGGAACTGTATCAAATACATATTTAATATCCAGCTGAATCACAATAGGACCATATTTTTTCTAATAGCAGTTCTAAATATAAAGGCTGCTTGATTAATTGATGAGCCCTTTTTTACAAGTTGGCATTTAGAGAGCATAGGTAAAATGTATGGCTTCATTCTATCTTTTAGAAGTCTTCAATACCTTGATCTCCAATGGACTCATTGAAATTGGTTTTAGTTTTTCCATGGTTGATATATTTCCTTTTTTTTTTAAAAGTACTAGTGATATAGGGTATAAATTTTGTATTGTGTATATTTCTTTTGATAGGAAATTTGCTAGATTTGCTAGGTAATTGGAGGTAAAGAAATTTAAATGTTGATATACAATGTGAGGTATCTTTTGAAGGCTGGGTTGGCAAAATTCTGCTATGGACTCCAGTTTCCTTGTGAATTCATTTAGGAAGAATTTATCTTTCTTTTTTTTTTGACTTGCCAAAAGGCTTTTTTGCGAGGTTATAATATTTGCCAGATCAATTAATTATATTAAGTATATATCAATAACAGCATTGTGGACAAATAATTATTTTTATATTGGATATTCGACCTATATAAATTATATTTAATAAAATATACTAATAAAATTAGATTTAATGTATATATTAAGATAAACTATTTTATGATCATAACTTGATAAAATATGTATGCATATACATTTAAAGTTAACATAGGAAAAGAAGAAATGAACTTATATAGACAAAAGTTACTTATATAACTGATAATTTACAAATTAATTATTTTGATATTTTGAAATAAGGTATTTAAAATTAAATTAAAAAGATTTTTCTGATGCAAATGAATTACATAATTTTATTTCTGATGCTTACAGAAATTTAAATTTTTAAGTAAAGAAAAAAAATTTTTTTATGAATCTTTTTAAGGGAATTTACTTTAGGGAACATGTAATTATGAAAGTTAATTTTAAAGCATTAAGGGAGATTAAAAAAATAATTTAATTAAGAAATTATTTATGAAAATATTTTATTTTGATGAGTATAAGATAAACAACAACCATGATATTACAATTACCTTGTTTTAATGAATACATAATTTTAATCCTTCTGCTTATCAATCTGTACTTTTATTAGCATATTCTATAAATACTAGAGGTTAGTTTAACTAGGAAAACTTTCCAGATTCTAGAGAAAAGCTGTTGATAACAATTGCTGCACTGGTCAAGTTTGTAGCCATACCTTTTAAAGATGATCTATAATTCAATATATGTAGTCATAACTTCTTAATATACCTTAAGTTTAAATAATATAGAAGGTAAATCTGACCTGAAAGTACCAGCATTTATTTTATATGTTAACCAGATTATGATATATATATATAAACAAAATAATTAAAAATCTCTACTTTATATTCACAATATTCTACCAAAACACCGATCAACATATTTTCTTTACATAATCAATATTATATTCACTATCTCTAACTATAATTCCACTTTCAGATCATGATTTCAACTATTTCTATGTCATGAAAACAGGAATAAAAAACTAGATCTAAATACAAACTCTAGCGTTTATGAAACAATCCCCCCCCCCCCCCCCCCCCCCCTTTCTCCTTCCATTTTAAAAAATTTTATTACCAGGGATTAAAAAAAAAATAACAAAAATACAATTAAAAAAAATTTATTTTTATATCTCTTTTTTTTTATAAGCAATCAGCAATAATACCATTTAAAAAGAAAGAAAAAGAAATTATTATGAGAGTTAATGAATAATAATAAAAAAAGGGTAATAAAAATAAAGAAAATTTATCTGGGGATAGTTTAGGGGGGATGTTTATCAAATTAAAAGCATAGGAATTTTTAAACATAACGCTTTAGGATATTATTTAGTAACTTTATAGTTTTTCATAAGATTAATGAGTTGGGTGAGTTTAAGTATAGAGGGGAGCGGTGCTACAATAAGATCGATAGAGCACACATATATGCCACTTTAAGGTTTGGGGAATGCCATGCAAAAATTACGCGACTAAGATTAAAGATTACAACTACAAACGTGAGAAATAGGTTCAAAATTTTTTTTTAGAATTTATTTTTTTTTATTTTATTTTTACCCAACATAAAAAAAAACAAAAAGTAAAGAGAAGAAAGAAAGAGAAAGATAAAAAAACTCTCTCACATATAAAACAAAAAAACACGCGGAGGGTGTTTGGGTGTGAATATATATATAAACAGTCAGGTTTTCAACCCACTGTTACACCTACTATATATGTTATATAGTAGTATTCATATACATATAGATACCATCAAAACCTCGTATATTTATTAATAATAATCTTAAGAAATCCTGCCTAAATTTAAATCTAAATAATACAATCATGTATGTGTGTATATATATATATATATGTTTAAATATCCACAGAAATATTCATTTGTATAGTCATGAAGCCAAAATACGCACATATATAGATTGTTAATAATTGCTAAGTGAAAAGCTAATTGTATGTGTAACTTTAGATTACATATATGCAGGAATATAAATGTTAATAGGAGATAAAACATTGCGTTTTCTATAATTTTATATATTTATTAAATTATATATATTCCAAAGTTAATAATTCTGCATATATTGGTAAATTAGAACGGTCAGGTTACATATATAATAAAATGTTTTTCCAAATCTTAGATTTGTTTTTTTGGACAGAGTGTCCCAGCATAATTAATCTTAACTGGTATAAGATTAATTAAAATTTATATTTAGAATAAAACTTAGAAAACTGAATAAATTACTGCGTGTCAATGGGTTTTTTTTACCTATTTAATATTTGACACAGCAGGCTCCCGCTATAACTGGTGATTATCATAAGGGTCAAGAAAACACTTCTAAGAAAATAAAATAATGAAGGAGAGGGGGGAGGATACTGATATAAAAGCAATAGCAGCCATCTTTGAAGGGACATTTTCATTTGACTCACAAAATCCCAGTTAATTCTTTGAATTGATATTTGTAATAAAGTGAATAATCAACATGTCAGGGTAGTGGGCTCGAAATCTAGCCTTCTGCCCAATGAAGAGCCATCTAAGCCAAAAGAACATGAGTTGACCACCTCCAGAACCTAAAGATGTCATGCAATGCAAAGAACTTGCCAGCAAAGAGAAAGATCAAGATAAACAATGGTAACTACTCCTTCCAATCTAAAAACTTCAACTAATTTCAAATTTAAATGCTAGCTTAACCTTAAATTAATGGCCATTCTAATATTGTAAATTAAACTTATGTATATTTTATTTTGTTACATTTTCAACCTAAAACTTGCCTAAATTATAAATGTTAATAACTATGTTTAAACCCTAAAGTCTTGCCTGATAAAAACTAATTTAAAAACCTGATTTAAAATGTCTGATATGATTTAATTGATATAAGTTAACTGATGCAAAATGATTTAACTGATCTAAATGATTTATGATTTATTATTTCAAAATCTAAAGTACTCGCATTCACACACATTTCTATATTAATATGATTGTATGATTTTATGTATTGGTTTACTCGTAAAATGATGTTTGATTTAGTTACGTATTAATTTGACTCTACGTAATTAAATGCTATCTGTTTCAATTTTCTATAACATAGAAATTAAATGTTTTATAAATTTAGTAACATATAAAATGCAATAAGCTGTTTAAAGTAATAATTAAAATTTCTATGCTAACTTATTATTGTCTTAAGTTAATGATAATGTTTGCCATCATTAATTTTAGAGATAGACTTATAAAACTAAATCAATCATATTTTAGCGAACATCACACAACTTTCATTTAAAATGAACAATTTTCAAATTTCACTTACTTGAAATTTTATTATGTTTTAAAATGAATTTCTTAAGTTAATCTATGCCAAAGTTTATTATTATTTAGTTACGTTATATTGTTTATGCTATAAAACTTCAAAACCGAGCTTTATTCTTAATTAAACTATTAGCGAGAATTAAATAAAGATTCTCTCGCATATATATGTCAGTTCGCATATATATAACACGTATAATTATATACAAAATAAAAAGCACTGTTTTGAAATGGATAAATATTTTGAATTAGATATCATTACAAACATGCTATTACTCTAAGATAGATTTGCTTTTAAGTTAATATTTTAAACAAATATTTAGTTAAAGTGATAAAATACAGCATAAATCTATAAGTTTATATTTTAATTTCCCCATATGCTGTAATCCTCCTTAAATTAAATCAAAGCCTATATAGATAGCTTTGTAGATTGGATTCGCAAATTCCCTTAAATAGTATTATTAAGAGTACTATAACATGAACTGATATAGGGTAGTTTCATGAAGAAAACTTTTACTTTAGCATATTAATTTTATAAATATGATTATGTAGTCAGTGGTGCATATGTGTCCTTATGAAACACTACGGCGTATTCTTATTGCTGCTTCTTTAATGGTCGTATATCCATTACCTTTAGTTTGGGCAATTATCCTCTTCAGATGTCGGATGGGTTCGCACCTCCACATTCTGCATTCGTAAATGGAGCATCAGACTTACACAGAGCGAAAGACTCCCATATTCTTATATAAATTGCTCGATCAGCCAGACTAATAAGGCCTCCTATACCACAGCAATGAGATCGGTCACAGGAAACCATTACTTGGTAAAAATCCCATGAATAAGGCACATATGAGATGCAAATAAGACTCAGAGTTATATATTTTCTTTACACCCTAGTATCTGAAGTCTAGCTTCCGTTAATCAGTTCAGCCCGCCATTTTAATTATTAATTCAGCATTGATCTGACATAGAATCCAATTTAAATTGCATATTACTGTGTAGAGAATATATTAAGTATTCATGCTAGGTAAATTATGTTCTTTACAAAATTTATTATCATTTCCGCTAATATATGGCAAATCTAAATCTTATTATAGCATAAACTAGGCATAGATAACCATGAGCAAAGTCAAATCGTTATAAGTTCATAATAAGCTCATGCAAAATTAACTGTATTATAATTTTATCACCCGCAAGTGATAGACACATATATATAGCCAAATAAATAATTGGTTGTAACCTACATACTATCACCTGTATGTGATATGAGGCTATATACATATATATGTAGAACGGAAATGCAAAACCTCCAAACTTTATTAATCATACTAGAAAGTTAAAATCACTTATTAGCAAGCTACCCTATATATGTAAACCAAGTCACGTTAACCTGTACATCCAAAATTATTACTGATAATGCATCACTTAGTGAACCCCATTTAATTGTAATGTCCCTTAATCACCTGCATGTGAAATCAAAAAACTTACTTTCTATAATATTGTTTTTGAATTATTGTTTATATTGAATTCATTAAATTGATTTTAAATTTACTCTAGCTTCATGTCTTTGTCTTGCTCACTGACTCACTATTATTTAACATTTAATAATTAGCTTTATGATTTATTGAAATTTTATAAATAATTAGTAGTAATAAGGGTGCCACATGATTCCTATATAAATGTGCTATATACAACAACCATTGTTACCCATCTTATGTTCTACTGCTGGCATGTGAAGAAGAGAAATCCTGCTGTGATCTCAACTGTGTCATTTGTAAGGTCGTAAGTCTATGAGCAATGGTAGAGGAACTAGGGTTAGGCCAGATCCGTGGCTTCCACTACCGTAAACCTGGTCAGCCTTAGGATAAATCTATCAGAGTTCTAGATTTTGTTGTGCAAATGCATATATTTGACCGTTACAATATATATATATATATATATATATATAATACTGAATATATATATATATATATATATATATACTGAATTGAATATGAAACATTATATATATAAATTTAAGACCAATCTAACCAAAATGTTTATTTAAAACACTGTGCATATAAAAACACATATAAAAAATACTGCTAATAAAAATGGTCAGATAAACACATATATGCATATTATTGAAAATTAGTTTTAGTGGTAAGGAAAATACAAGGAAATTTTTTTTATATCTGAAAAGGAAAAATATTTCACTTATACTAACTTGTGTTAAAGAAAAAATGATAAATAACTTCCAATAGCCAACCATTTGGAAAAAATTAATTTTTTTCTAAATTTGCAGAACAAGGCAATTGAAAATTAAGAGAAAAAAAGAACTGAAAATTTGCAAAATTTATTTCATTAAAATTTTATTTTTTATAGGCTTGAATAATTTAATATTTTACATAATATTATCACATATTGTTTGTGTTACTGAATGTTGAATTTCTGCTATAAATAACTAGAATTTATTTTCAATTTTTAGCAATAGAAATTTTAAATAAAAAATGAATTTTAATTATGAAATCTCAAAGTGATAAGCTACTGGTATAAAACATTCTAACAAAATTAAGTACCTTCCATCAAAAGAAATTAAAAAGTTAGCTAATAATCACATTCAATTGAGTTAAAAAGATGCTAGATCCATCACAGATTCTCAATTAGGATGTTAGAACTTCTTACCAAGAAAGACAATGTATTCACATATTCTTAAATAATCAATTACTTTTCATTAATAAAGTTATTTTTGAAACTAAAAATGTTTTTTTTTTATATTTATAATGCAAATGTTAAACAATACATTTATGTGAAGTCTCTTTATCTTTTTATTATTTATTTTTTAATAATATTTATTAAATTTTTGTTTCTAAATATGTCACTACTCAAGTAAAACTTTTTTGATAGCAGAGGCAAAAATAAATAAATAAATAAAACTTTCTATTAAAAGCTGTCAAACTTGGTAAAACAATATTTCATTAATTTTATATATATATATGTTTAATTTTAACTTTGAAAAAGGGATTTTCATTTTTTGAAGTTATGCTTTAGCAAGTTGCATATGAAAAATATTAAATGTTAGAGGAATCATTTATTTGTTCCTGAACATTTTTATAGCCTGCAGGCTAAAATGAAACCTTTTGGTTTTGATAATTTATATATATATTAGTCAATTTTTGAGTGTTTGTGAAGTTAATATTTTTTAGACTAATTTCATTTATTGAATTTATGATCAGAACTAAAAATGTAAATGTTACTGAGTGATAGTAGAAAACAATACAGTCTTAATTTCTATAATTCAACCAAAAAATAATCTAAAAAATATATTTTGAACCAGGTCTCTCTATATATACTCTTTTAATATCTTTTGGCTTTAATTCTTTATTAAACTTTTGCTTTGTTATACTTAATAAATAACTTCTTGGTAATTATTATTTTATATCTTTAATACTATGGGAAAGAACCAGCCCTTCAAGCAGAGGGAAGAATATCATTGATAGCATGATAATCAATGGTACCCATGGTCAGATCAGGTTATACAAAGCATAACATGATCACATTTCCTGACCATGGCCCACTGCTAATTCTGGAACAAAAACCATGCCTTCCAAAGCATTTTATTTGTTTTGAGAATCAAACTCAGGCACCAGCTGACCATATGTTATATAGCCAGCATGTTTGCATGACAGGTACACAATCCATTGCTTGAAATATTCCAAGCTAACTCTTACTCTTAATCAGGACATCCAGCACATTTAACTTAACATATACAAATTATTTATAAGTTTAAATTAATTGTGATGCAATGACAAGAGAGAGAGAATAGACCAAAAAATAATTAAGCAAACATTAGTATTTATTCATGCACAGTCATTAATATAAAATAACATAATAAAATTATAAATTCATTAGTTCAGGCTAAATTTATATAGTCCTTCATTAGATTTCATTTTATTTAAAAAATATATCAAAAGTCTATAGACAGTGATCAAAATATATCTGCCTAGGTTTTCAATGATTAGATGACACAGTTCATTTGGTCTTGGTTTTTATTAGTGTTACTTTTCAACTAAATGGCTTTTTGGTCTCCATTGATGGTTTCATGGCTTGTTTTTCATTCTTTGGCTTCACAATGGGAGAGGGAGTAGCAGCAGCATCTATTTCCTGACTTAAGCATTGTTTCTGGGCATTGATTCCAGATGTGGACAGTTGATTTTTGCAGAGGACTTTGGGCCTTGAAACCTAGTGGAACACTTCTAAGCTGATCTAGTAATGTATGTTGCTAGTTCTACAGCTTCTGTAATGATATTTTTTACAACAGTAATGAATGGTTCTATTCTGTCCTTAGTTTTCTGGATCTCTGGAGCAATGAATAATGTAACAGCACAAAATGAAGATCGAAATGACGTACAGACTCAAGAACTGTATAAATAACAATAGTCAGTTACAACTTTTTATATCTTTTTTCTCTCCCATTGTTTTCTTCCTTATCATAGTTTTAATTTTATCACACTTTAAAGCTATTTTTTAAATTAAATTTTACATTTTTCTTTAATTTAATTGATTTTTTATATATTCTTTAATATAATCTTTTTTCTAGATTAATTCACTATTTCTCACTTTTATCCTGAAGAGATAGATTACATAATTTTAAATTATCACAATTTCAATGTCATTATCAGCCAGGAAATTTTTTATTGGAATTCAAAAGTTTATTTTCACTAATTAGTTAATCTTTTCATTTTCGATTTTTTACTAATATTTATTTTTACACATTTATTCTTTTAAGAAGTTAAAGGTCACTTTTAACACCTTATTTACATGATGTATGACTATTATATTTATGGGTACAATTTATAATATTATAGGTCCAAGAGTTGAGATGATTTTTTTAAATATCTCAACAGTAATCATTGAATTAGCATTTTAAATAAATATACAATAAACATTATGTTATATTCATGTACTAGCATTGACGAAACATTATTTAAATTTGGTTGATGAAGAGATCATTATTAAAAATAATGAGTGGTGATAATTTGGCATCTTTTTATATTTTTTCATTATTTAGCTTGATATGCTAATTATATGTATATGAGTTCATCTGTATTTGTGATTGAAATTTTTATTATTCAGTTACAAATGTAGGCTCAATATAATGTATGTTGATCATCATTACCTATTCCTATTTAACTGCAGTAATGTGTCATGTTATTATATATCATTAAAAACCTGTCAACAGTTAGACAATCCCAATAACAATCGATCACACACACATATATATTACTCTTATATTTAGGATTTGTCTCTTTTTTTTTTCATTCCTTTAAAATGTAGATATGGAAAAGAAATTTAGTTTATAAAATAAAACAAGATTTATAAAAATAAAATCTATTGTGATAATTATTTATGTGCAGTATTAAAAAAAGAAACTTACAGTATGATATTTTTAATTGATTGCTAATTTGCCCTACTATTGCCTCATTTCTAATAAGGAAATGATTTGTTATTTGAAGTAAAGAACAAATTGTATGCGTATTTATTTTAATCCATATTAATTACTAGTTTTTATTAAATTTTTACAAGATTACCATTTTTAAAAACTTCTTTATATTTTTTTATGATAAATCTTTATTATAGTGGTAATAATGCCATGATGATAGCAATGAATATTTAGTTTTATAAAAAGGATGCTCCGTTAACCCTGTGAGTGTGTGGATGGGTGTGTTTTTTATCTGAATAATCTTAATTGAATTCATTCATTTCAAGTCATTTTATTATAACGAACATTAAAATAAACTTAGCGCAATATTATAAAGTATGATTTTCAGAAGATGGTAAGCCATCTTCTTAGAAAAATGTGCTTTTTTTTCTGTGCATCTTTTAGAAGCCTTTAAAGTAGCATATTGAAAAAGAGGGGTCTCAATAGGAGTCTTATTGAAGATTAGGCAGGGAGAATTCCCTACTCATTATGTTTTTTCTAATTGCTGGCTAGTAAAAGTTTGAGCATTTTACTGTCTTTGTTTTGATTTCTATCTGATTGTTCACTAATATTGGATGGTTAGTTAGGTTGATTATGGCTTTCTATTTGAAAGAAAAATTTTATTTATTGAAATTTAAAATCTTCAAGATTTGAATCCAGATTGTAAAATTTGAAAAAAAGATACGCTATTTCTATAGTAGAAGTCTTCGCGAAAAATTTCTATATTTTTTTTTAAAAGAAAAAAAAAGTTCATTCTCTATATTTTGACTATTATACACAAACATATAATACAGGAATAATTAGAGCGCTGTTCATTTTATAATATAGTCACGCATATGTATGTTAATGCGCTAGTAGATAAATTGTAAGTGTTCAAATAATTATATCTTTTTTTTTTGTTTATTTTAACTATAAATGTGGAAGAGTATAATTTTTTTTTTTTTAAGTCAATTTGTAATTTTATTAATACTGTAATTATAGTTTAAAGTGTAAATCATCAAATAAACAATTAAAACATTTACTTCCAAATGATATGTTACTAAACCAGTTTTGGCCTTTTAGAGTTGTTAGGGAACCATTGGGGTTCCTTTTCAAACATGTAATTGTAGTTGTATTCGACTGAGCAAAGTGTTTTTAATGTATTATGTTTATTTTAATTGGGAAAATAATAAGCTTTTCAGTTCTTGTTTGTAAAGAAAAAATGCATTGACTATTTTTTCTTCTAACTCTTTTGTTCCACGTGTAGTCGTTCAACTCAACTAAAAGGTCCAGAATTGGATTATAAAAGAAAAAGGAACTTGAATTGTATTTTGTATGTGTATTTATGCCTACATATATGTATTTTATCTATCAGTTTTGTCTATAGAGACATTTTTATTTTGTTTTCATTTTCTAAATATGTATAAAATAAACATTAAATTCAATACCGCTGTCCACATTTAATCATTACAAAATCTAAATCATGTAAAAAGAGAGCAAGTATAAAATATTTCAATAAGAAGATAATAATATAGTCACTCAATCTTTCTTTTTATATGTAATAATATTTCAAGAGAAATAATCTTTAGAAGACTGTAGGAGAAAGTTTTCAACTAATAATGGAATGATGACAATTATGTTCAAGAATAATATATATCTCTATATAGTTATATCTCACTTTGCCTTCAATTGCACATTCATCGCCAAAGACCAATAACTATAAAAATAGATCAGATATATCTTAAAGCAGAACCAGACTAATGGATGATGATGTTTAGTGAATTCGATTGCTCTTGTTATGGATGGGGATCTGACTATATATAATCAGTTAGGTTGGAGATAAATTTAGACAAAAATTTCTGTCAGAACAGAATGGCAATATGCATGTTGTTCACTACATAGTTAAAGCAGTAAGGTAAATTTACACTAGATCTAGAATCTGGTAATTATAACAAGACATGAGAAGAGTTGTCACAGAACAGCTGTAAGTATCATCATACCTGTACACAAGGCATGCTGGTACAGTACAGTTGGAAGTGTTATGTAAATCTAGAAGAGTACCTGAAATCTCTTACATTAATAGTTACATAGCAATTAAAAGCTATTCCTGGGTTAATGTATCAACTTTACAGCAAATCAAACATTATTTTATGTATATTTGTAAATGTATTATATATATATATATATATATATATAATACATTTACAAATATATATATATATATATATATATATATATATATATATGGCTGCAGAAAGGAGTTTTGCTATTAACTGAAAGGAGACCCTTTGATTCCTCTTGGAGGCCTTAAAGGAACCGAGCAGGGCAAATTCCTAATGTCCACTCCATACGTTCTTGTCGTTGCAGCTGTTATTACTATGTGATTATTCATATAGTATACAAACATGGATGGGCTGCTCACCAACACGCATTAGCCAGTGTGGTGAGTTTATTGGCTTTTTACCTCTGAGTTTTAGATCAAGAAACACCATGGTCTTTCTTCTCAGTGCCTGATAAGGCAGAATGAATGTTTGTGTAAATGATAAATATTTTCCCAATACATATATACAATTATGAATAAGATTGAAGTGGAGTTGGGCTGGACATATTGTTAGAAGAGATGATAATAGATGGACAATTGAAATTTTAAACTGGATTCCAAGAGATTGTAAAAGACCCAGAAAGAGACCACATGTGAGATGGATGGATGAAATAAGAAAGTGTGCAGGGGTGTTGTGGAGAAGAGAAGCTAAAGATCGGAGAAGATGGATTAAACTTGGAGAGACCTTCATCCTGCAGTGGATTGATAATGGTTGATAATGATGATGATGATATATATATATGCCAACAGAATTGTCAGTATACATATATACATGAAATAAATATTCTAATCATATTTATACGAGTCTGTTTATTATATTCTCACATAAACACAACACACACACATATATATATATGAAATTGAAATGGAAGTAACGGCTATTTCCAGTAAGTTATACTTAACCAGTAATCAAACATCTATAATCTATTAAAAGTATGGAATGGTAATGTCAATTGTTTTAGCTCATTTAGTTTTTAAAATTAGTTTATTAATGTTGCTATAAATCAAAGAGTGAAATCTGCAACAAATATGCTCTGAAATCTATATTTAACTATTTAGAGGGCCAAAGCAGTGCTTTGGATTTAACAACTCCCAAATATCAAATTAAACATCAGTTTGGTAAATGTTACTGTAAATAATCACAGTTAAATGATATGAAATAGAAATAACTGCTACTTCTAATTTAAACTAGCTTAATCAATAATCATATATCAATAAACTATGAGAATTTATGGAATAATGCTTAATGAAGAGTTATATATTAATAAACTATGAAAAGTATGGAATGATAGAACCCTTTGATTTAGTTCTGTTAGTACTAAAGCTTAGTTGTATGTATACACATGTATTTGTGTATCTGCATTCCATTGAGTACTTTAAGATGGATATGAATAATCCCCATCTACTAATCATCAATTACCAAAATGTTTAAGCTCCACAAAATCAAATTGGTTGTAATTAAGATATATAAATAAAAAAAATCATATCCTCTCTGTGTGGATAATCTGGTATTAAAAATCTCTATCTCATCTGACAAATAAAGTTTTCTTATGAAATGCATTCATGATGTAAGATATTATTCTGAGAAAGTTTTCACTGAATGATGCATAAGATTAATAACAGGTTTGGAGAAGGAGTTAATAAATGTGAAAGGTTTGGCATACTAATTCATTTATTAATGTATATCCAATTCTGCACTTTATCTTTGTGTATACTCATATATAAGCATTGTTTTTATTTATATTTTTAATACATTTACAATTTCAAGCTATTACATCATATATTCAGTATTCAAGAATCTAAGGGTCCAGGTTAGATTCCAATGCTAGTACTGTCACTGGTTATACCAGCAACACTTGAAGAAGAGGGAGAATAATAATACTTGAAACACTGTGCACATACTAACCTATGTGCTATTACTAATAGTTGAATGTAATTGAAAATTTAAATAAAGTTAAATTTTTCTAAAGACATTCAATATTTAATATTAGATGATAGAAATAGTCACATATATAAATGCAACTAAAATGTCATCATCACAAACCTTCAAGAAAAGTTTATGTAATATATTAATTTGAGGAGATTTGAGTACAGACTTTCAAGTTCCCTTTAGTCATCCATTCCATCTTATATAACTGATACACATGACCACATACACGTGAATAAGATAAATGAGCACCAGTATACATATTTCATGCTGAAACAGTATTCATCAGTTAGTCTAGATCATCTCATATATATTATAACGTTTTTCGTTTTGCTAGGCCTCTACACGCTAATATAACCTGCGCGTGAGTTGATCAAGCTATGTCAAAAAAGAAGAAAGTTATATTTCTATTCTAAAAACATAGCTATATTTCCTGATCAACTCGGCCTATTAATTGTTGAGAATTGTGCTATTGATGAAATCAGCTTTTAATTTATTTAATCTGGGTGCCAGAATTCCTAAGAATTCGCTGAAATCGTCATATAACATCTCACAAATAAAAAAAAATGCTTTTAAACTAATCGGTATTACATCATACCGTAACGAGAATTAATTTTTTAAGATTATTATTCCTGGGCTTATTCAAACATATTGGCAAAGGTAAATTACATTTTTAAATCTTATTAAACTACTAATAGATTTAATAATAAATAATAATAACTATTATTAATAACGCACAAATGAAAATTGGTATTAGAAATATTTTTATTCTAATAGATAAAAAATGTTTGAAATAAATTATTTATCAAATAAATTGGAGAGAACACACTTAATTCTGACATGAAACATTAATAATAAAAAAATAACTGCTGAATAATTAATTACAAAGTTCTTGGTTAAATAAGAGTCTCTATCGGGATCCTATTATAAGCTTATTTTTAAGAATTGTTTGCAAACGTTACTTTTGTCACAATCAGGATAATGAAGCATAACTTACCGGTAAGTTTTGTGAATTCAGTAGTAGATAACTATGCATAGTTTTTCGGGGTTGAAATTCAGCTCACGGCCTTTGATTATTAGTTGATCTTGGTGCTGGTTCCATAGGCTAGTCGCATAAGCTTCTCTGGTGTCCATCGGTAATGATGTCAGCTAAAGCTCCGGTCTACTCTCGTATGAATAACTTTTTCATCGTAGAGTGGTCTGGATTCTCTAATCCAAAACCAACCAAAAGAATATCAGCTAAACCAAGACGTTCTTCAAACTGATCTCTGCCTTTTATACTCTCTAGAGGCCCAGTTTTCCGACTTCTGCGCATATCTTTTGTTTGTCAAAATATCCGTTGATAATCTTATATATTCTTTACAAAATTTATGTTACAAAGTCTCTATTTTTTTTTAATCAAGTTTTTCGGCCATGTTTAATTAGCTAAAATATTTTTCTTTTAGCTTATCTTTTTACTTGCTTTTGGAATTCTTTTGTTCTCTCTAATTCTACTTTTATTTCCAGTTAAGTAAAAAAAAAATACGAAAGAAAAATTTAACTTTCATTGTACGTTATTTTTTTAAAAAAAAAAATTAGTCAAAAAAAAAATCTAAATTTACTTTTATTTTTTAGCTTTTACCAAATGCCAATATATTTGCAACGTATATAAATAAACATTACAATATATATATATATATATATATATATAATACCCATTATAACAAATATTATATATAATATATAAACAAACAATTTAGCGTTAAAAGAAATATTATATTTTAAATTCTTTAGTAGTGCTTTCAATTATGTAGTAATCCTCATCAGCTTTAACTGAATTTCAAATTTTAATGTTACATAAATTTCCATAAACTGTGTATGGCCGTACTTAGCCTATTAATAACATTATATTTATATTTATCTATTAAAATTGCCTCTTTAATTTTTTTCTTTTTATGATTCCTTTCTTCCATTAATATTTTTATTTCATTAATATTAAATGTAAACCTATAATTACAAGTTTTTTCATGGTCAAGCTTGTAATTATAGGCTTGACCATGAAAAAACTTGTAATTATAGGTTTACATTTAATATTAATGAAATAAAAATATTAATGGAAGAAAGGAATCATAAAAAGAGGAAAATTAAAGAGGCAATTTTAATAGATAAATATAAAGATAAGGTTATGACCATACACAGTTTATGGAAATTTACATAACATTAAAATTTGAAATTCAGTTACAGCTGATGAGGATTACTACATAATTGAAAGTGCTACTAAAGAATTTAAAATATATTTCTTTTAAAATTAAATTGTTTGTTTATATATATATATATTGTGGATGCTAGTTCATCAAAATATCGGTATGTAATGGATTATGACACATGGTTTAACCCAAAAAATAATAATTTATCTATATCATATAACTGTGAAAACATTAAATATAATATATATATATATATATATATTATAACAGTACGCATCCTCTCAATGAGATACGTTATGGCAGTCACATCTTACTATAATCAGATTTAAGGTCTTCATATAGGATGCCATGAATGATGTGATTTAATTTTGATATAAAACTATTTCTATTCCAAATAAATAACTTATTATTAGACTATTAATATAAATTATATCTAAACCACATCAAATCATTCTTCATGTTAATAGATTTAACCATTAGACTCTTTCAAACTCAGGGAAATTGACTCTCTTCAGGGGTTCCTATCAGTATACTAGAGTAATAATAATAAATCTCATTAATTCTTTAAAATGGGTTTCATGAAGTTAATATAATAATCAATAATGATTATATATTAAATGTTTGATCTTATCTTATAAAATAAATAAATAAAATAAAGACTTCATTTTAATTTAATATAAAACATAATAATTATTTATATATATACTCTCTTATATCTTATATTTTAAATATAAATATATTCTATTTACCCACGGTAGATATATTTTTTAATTTATAACACTACATGATTTTATCATTTATATAAATTATATATATCTAAATATTAAGCTTATATTAAAATTATTATATAATAATTAGATTACACAAATAATTATTTGAATATAATGTTTTCATCCATTAAAATGATTCTATGTAATTATGATCATTAATTATACATATATTTCATACCAGTGTTAATTATTTATCCAACTATAATAAACAATGGTTATTAGATTATTTGAATTAGTACAAACAAAGTAGTGTCATGTCATAAAAAAAAAATGTAAATTAAAGAATAATTGAATTTCTTACCTCTAAGTTCACTCTATCCCTTTTATATTTATATACCTTTCCCATGTTAATATTTCTTATCCCATATCTAAATTTTTATTAAATATATAAAAAAATATTTTAAATTATTAATCTTCTCCTCTTCTTCATTTCTTTAATGAAATGAATTCAATGATAAAGGAAATGAGATTAATGTTCACCAATTATAATTTTTAAAAATTAAATGGGATTATGAAAATTAATGCAATAATCCAAGATGTTCCTGGAATTTGTGAATGAAAATCCTTCAAAGATACAATTCTTAATTTCTTAGTTGTTATGCATTGAAGAAGATAATATGAGATCTCAAGTTGACATTTAGTTTCCTCCTTGCATATAGATAGCAACTTCTCTTATACACAGTTCTTTTATTAACAATTATAATTCCATTTTGAAGATATAGCTTATATATAATTTTAAAGGCATTTGGCAAAAGTTGTTATTCACACACACATATATATATATATATTTGACTAGACAAGTGCATTTTATATATCCTACAATAAAACTGGTGTTCTATTCACTTTGCATTTTTCTTATACTGTAAAGCTCATTAATTTAATTTACTTGAAGTTTTTATAAAAATGTTATTTTTTTAAAAATGATTTTTATATTTAAAACTCCAACTAGAACAATATTTTTTATAGAATATAAAAATTCAAATTAAGTAATTTGGAAATTACTTTTTTTAAAGAAATATTAGAAATTTCTTCTAATAAGCTTTTTTATTAAATCATTCAAAAATAAAGATTTTATCCTATACACTGTTCTTTTAAATCAAACACAGTATAAATCCTTGTGAGTATATTACTGAAAAAATAGAATCTTTAATCTTTTCATAAAAAAAAAAATTGATTTTTTTTCTATTAATTGTTGCATGAGCTTGCTAAAGCATATCATATTATATATTGTGATATTACAATTCTATATTAAATCATTAAGTTAATTTCATTCCCTTTAATTTGATAAATTGCATGTGAACTTAGAGGTCATCACCTTGTCAATTGTCTCTATTAATGAATTAGTATTTCAACAATGGTTTTTCATTTTAAAAAATGAAAAATACTAATTTACTATATATTATATTTATTTTCATAAATATAATAGAAATAAAAATATAATGCATACATATATTAATTATATGTATGTATGAGTAATATATACTTATACATATATATATATAATCAGTGCTTGGTTTATATTAAGATAGCAAGTCTTTAAACTTCAATGGACACACTTTAATCCTTTCCATTCTCCAACTCTTCTGCCATCCATATCATTGAAAATCTGATGATGGAATGCTCAAAGCCCTTGTTGATATCAACATTATTGTCATACCCATGTTGAACTTAAGTCACTCAGACTCTTCATATATAGGACCTTAATATGTCCATTTAAATATACAGAAGGTAGATGAGCTGGATTCAGACTGAATCTGTAATATTTGAATGCAATTATAATGTATATACTTTAAGCTAGATTTAATTAAAGAGAATACAGACACAGACTTTTAAGCTACCTTCAGTAAAATCCCCTTTAATTACATCTAGTTTAAAATGTGTGTACTATATTTGTATTCAAATATTACAGATTCCACCTGAATTCTGTACATTCATCTTCTGTGTGTTTAAATGAACATATTAAGGTTCTATGTATGAGAGGGCAGAGTGACTTAAGGTCAACATGTGTATGACAGTAATGTTGGCATCAACAAGGGCTTTGAACATTTCATCCATCAGATTTTTAATGATGTGGATGGCTGAAGAGTTGAAGAATGGAAAGGATTGAAGCATCTTAATATAAACTGAGATCTGATTATGTATATGAATGAGAGGACCAACTGATGGGTGCTCATTCAGCGCAAAGTAGGTATAGAAGATCAGTTATTTTTTTCATGTGTATGTGGTCATGTGTATCAATTATATAAGATGGAGTAGATGACTGAAGAAAACTTGAAAGTCTGTATTCAATCCCCTCTAATTATATCTAGCTTAAAGTATATATACTATAATTATATTCAAATAACACATATTAATGTAAGAAATACTGTAACAGAGTTTAAATATTAAAAATTTATTAAGATTTATTGTACAAAGTATACTTTCAACACTTTCACATCATATTCATGGAGCAGACTAACCCAAGACTAACCATGAATATGACATGAAAGTATTTTTGGTACAATAAATTTTTAAGATTTAAACTCTATAATGACAGAATATCAAAATGTAATTATATCATATTTATATATTAAATAACAAAAACTCTACAATATTCAAATTTTTCACTAACAGATTCAATAATGATTTTAGCACAGTGATCAAGTAGTTGACTACAGGCCTAAAGATGTCAGAATTGATATGCATAGTTAACAGAGTAAGCATTGTTCTTAATAACTACTTTTAAACATTATGTGATCTTTTGAGCAAGTATCTATCATGTAATTCCTTATCCCTTCAGTCTGAATTGTAAAAAATATTTTTATATTACCATAACAATGAGTTACTTTTATGTTTTTAGACATTCTATAATACTTTATTCCCTTCTGAAATAATTGTACATTATTAAATTATTTGTTTTTGATAAAGCTTTTCATGAACTTCTAAAATTGTATAATTATCAAAATAGTTACTAACATTTATATGTTTTTTTTTCTGCCTATAAAAAAGTTCTACAGTATAAACAATATTGTTTAATCTGATATTTCTTTGAAATTCATGCAACATGCAATTTAGCACCACAACCTTCTAATGACACACTCAAGAAACTAGGATTTTTGGATTGAAACTTGATATTTCCTTTGTCACTTTTGTTTCTCAAATATCATGTCTTAAAGCAATTATTTAATCAATTATTTATTGAGACTTATTTAGTCGGAACTAAAAAAATCTTGTATAGATTTTATCTATTTGTTCAAATATTTTACATAAGAATTATGTAGGTATTTTAATTTTTTATTGAAATGATCTCATCTTGATGAAATTATTTTGTCCCTGATATTGGTAAAACCTATTCATAATCCAAATTCCTGGTTCTAAGGCTTTCTTGGATTTGTAAATTTTTTTAATATCAAGAATATATCTTTAACCTCTTTGTTGTAAAGTCTCATTAATATAATTATATATATTTATTGAGTTGTTTTTTTTTTAATTTTATTTGTAAATAGAGGTACAAGTAATATATTTATTGTAAAAAATTAAAGATTATTTTATATATATATAAATTCAATAAAATTACTTTATTTCTTTTTCTTTTCAAAAACTTTTGGTACTTTGGTATTAGTCCTGCTATAACGTATTACTCTGATGACATAATAAGTTTGTGATGTTTAAGATAACATTTTCTAGTAATGTGCAGACAAATTTAATTGATAAAATTTGTCTGTAGATACCATCGAGGTGTTATTTTAAACATATCACAAACTTAGAATGTCATTAGATGTAATTCATCATAGCATGTGTCATATGAAAAAAATAATGGAGACATATTTTAATTATGGAAAAAAGGCAAAAAGATATTAAAAAATTAAATAAACAAGTACTTATTAGTTGTGCATTTATTGGATGATACTGATGTTTCTGAAAACATTCTTTCTCCTCCCTGCATGCTGTGGCACTTTGCATCATTATAAACCATGTGGTCAATCTAAAAAAAATGAAATGGCAAACTGTAACTTTAAGGCAGTAAAGTATAACTTTAAGGTAATATTTTAAAAAATATTTTGAAAAACAAATATTTTTGTAAAAAAAAAATATAAAGAAATAAGAGCTAAATATAACAACATTTAACTAAAAATGTAATTTTAAATTTAAAAAAAAATTACTTACAAATGATGAGTCACTGTGGTGAACAGAACTGTGCTATGTGTTGTAAAATGGAAAGGAAAGTATCTTCTTTATATATTCACCTCCACATGAATTCTGTCAAATATGAATCCAGATATTGCTGTGATATTTCTCTTTTTTTTATTCTTCCATTTGATTGAACCCAGTAACTTTTCAGTATTTTGTGTGTGCACACTGGTTAGGGGTCGAAGAAGTTATATGTGTAATTAACTGAAAAATTTTTATAACTACCATCATGTGTTTTAGCGCATTTTATATAATTAGCCACAAAGTTTAAACTTTTTACTTATTTTACTTCAAGTGTACAATGATCTGTTTTATTCATCTGTGAATATTTTTCTCAGGGTTCAAGTTTCTATTTTTTTTAAAAAAAAATTCGAACACTCATAAATCTTATATTAAGATCTCTTTATTTATTTATGTTTACTGATTTTAAGTTGTTATTTGCAATGAAAAAAAATTGAGCTTATTAACAAAAAGAGAGTTTATAATATTTTACACACACTTCTCATTACTGCACACATAAATGTGATTTTACCAGTGTTCACAATTTGTAAAGTTTATCTGTAACTACATATTCTACATTATTGTTATGCAATTTAATGCAATGATAATTGACTGACCCAAAAGCTAAAGGCTTCTGGAAATATTGTCAGTTGAGTAAAAATAAACTATTTTGTTTTCTATTCAACTGTTATTCTAATTAATTAACCACCACAAGACACCTGAACAATTAAGCATATGAAGATTACTAATTTAAGATCATTTAAATTATTCTGACATCATTTATTATTTTTATGAAAATAAGTAAATACAAATATATGATGAGGCAAAATGATTAAAAATAGCAACCTATTTTTCACTAGCAAATGGCAAAAAACATGGCAAATAGAATTACTCTATTGTTTCTATCACAATAATATTTAATAAAAGCCTAAAGCTAAACTAATCAATAATGTAACTAAAATTACCTCAAATTCAAAATTAAACAAGACTAGCCAAAGAAAGTAAATTCTAAAACATGACCAATGGTTTTACTACCAAAGAAGACTTCTCAAGTGTGAAGGACTAAAAACATATCAACACACACACACATATATCAGAGTCAAAAGGTTCATAAATTGAATGGAATGAGTGCTTCTGTAGAAAAATTCACTAAAACACCCAAAAGCTTCAATTAAAATTCCTTTTAAAAAATTCACTAAAATATGTACATATTCAACCTCACAAAATCGATCAAACAAGTTGCAATACAGTAGTGTAGTAAGAACAAAAAAAAGTATCTAAACTATTTTGCCAAACATAAAAAAGAAGAATGATCAATTCAAACTCATTATTTTTTATATGGAATTTCCATTGACTTTCAATTTTTTTTTACCGACAGTTGAATACTTTTTACATAAGGCAAATAATGAGTTTGACCATTGAATTATTCACATTTATTGATTATAAGTTCAAATGATGCTAAAATATAATTTGTAGTTAAAACTTTAGAATGTTAAAAGCATTTGGAAGATAAAAATTATATTGATAGTGTATTATCTTTATTTAAACTAATCACTGATTAACAGATAAAAGAGTTGCATATTTTTTTCTAAATTATTTTGACAAGCATAAAAAAGAATAATAATGAATTCAAACTCATTTTTTGTATGCAATTTCTATTGACTTCTAATTTTTTTTTTATCAACAGTTGAATTGTTTTTATGTAAGGCAAGTAATGAGTTTGACCATTGCATTATTCATTGATTATAAAAAGTTCAAATAATGCTAAAATGTAATTTATAGTTAAAAATTAAGAAGCTTAAAAGCATTTAGAAAATAAAAATATCTTGATAATTTCTTTGATTTACAGATAAGAAACTTTCAGATTTTTCTAGATGTGTGCAATATATATATATATATATATATATATATATATATGCACACATCTAGATTTACATAAGTGTCTAATATATATATATATATATATATATATATATATATATATATTAGACACTTATGTAAAAATTGACCCAGTGATCTCCACCACTGAAGGTACCAAAGTGAAATGCAGGCCACTATATTATTATTATTTTGTATGCCATAAGGTCAGAATATGTAACTATATTACATCATAAGTATAATAGTATAAGTGCAATTTAATTCATATGTAGCTTGTAGGAATAAACCTCAATTGATATTAATTTAATTTAATAGTGTTATGTTTATTCTGTCTGTCATTCCACCCTTGCCATGACTGCAAATTATTGTGTGTGAATAGTATAGATCAATAATAGATTATTTTGCTATGGAAGAATGGAGGATTGAATTAAAATATAAAAATTAATAATTTCAAATTTTAATTATAAGATAATATATTGTATCAATTAACCAATGAAATAAAACAGATTTTGTTTGATATGATTATATTGTTTATTTATATGAATTCATTTTACATAAAATTTTAAACTATGAATGAAAAACTAGTAAAAATTGTTGCCACAAATGAAATAAAAAGATTATGTAATATTTTTCCATTCCTAAAAAAGTCATGTTTCATCACTTATATATATTTATATTATATTTTCCACAATTTCCCATTATCATACAAAAAATGCTTAAACAAGTTAATTGCTTCAGAATCATAAATTTTTAATATTAAAATTGTCTTCTTTTTGTTTCATTTCTTTCAAAGAAAAAATCTTAGCCTCATCAAATTTAATAATCTGGTCATTATTGTTTTCATGGATGTATAAAGCAGAATTAAGATATTTGTTTTTAATTCTACTTTTATGAACTTTTGAATTTTTCATTTAAGTTCAAACCACTCTTACTTATTTACAAGTTTTTATAAAACAATGAACAATATATAGTATACCATGATCTCTTGTATTTTTACAAAGTTGTATATAAGTTAGAGTAATTTAAGTTTAAATGAAAGAATAAAGATTCATAAAAGTTGAGGAGGGTTAAGGAATTAACCAAAAGTACTGCAGATTGATAGACTGTATTATTTTTATTGTTATTATGTATTTATATTATTATCATTATCACTATCATTATCATAATCATTATTATCATCATCATTATTATTATCATATCACTATCATTATCATCATTATCATCATCATCATCATAATTATTATTATCATCATTATTACTATCATTATCATCACCATCATCATCATCATTATTATTATTATCACTCATTATCATCATCATTATTATTATCACTATTATTAGTAGTAGTTGATAAATATTTTCAAAGACAAAAGTGTTTTGATGCAAAATACTAGGAGAATAGATCATATAGTAATCTTATAATTGAAGTTATACTCAAAAATTAGGATTTTGTTCCCTTTTACTGATGTTATTTATAACATGCAAATATAAATTCAAAATAATTGCAAACTACTAAGTTGTAATGTCAGCAATGAATAAAATACAGATGAAATAACTATTACAGTGAAATGTATCCAAGATATAAATGTGTGTCTCCTAAATATTTCCCCACTAAGTTTGCATTTTATTATTTAAAATTAGTTTTCTTATTTTGATAATTACTACCAATTCTAAATAGAATTATTAAGTTACCAGTAGTGATGAACTCTGCAAGTGGTATATTATATAGTTATTAATTTTCAATACTGTAATTTAATAATAATTTTTAAATTGAATAGGTGTCTCTCTCAATACCTTCATAAATATGTATATATTTTTTAAAAATCAAATTAGTTTGAATTTAGTTTGAATAATTTTAAATTTTAGAACCCTCTTTGTTAGAGCAGTATCTCATATTGCTTGTAGTCTAAATGGCTGTAAAAAAAAATTCATCTTTTCAAAATGATTGCTTTTTTTGTTGCTATTTTTTTTAAAATAAATATTATAATACTAATTGTAACTAATGGCAACAATATTAAAAAATCAATTTATTTCATTATAATTAATAATAGGAAAGCAATTGATTGAATCCAGTTAAATAAAAAATAATTTTATTTCTTTATTTTTGCAATTTCATGGCTGCATTTTTAATTTTTTATACAAATATTTTAATATATATATTGTCAATAATGCTTATAATAAAATTAAATTTATAATGATATTTATAGAAAATAATTACTCATCTAGGAGTGGTATGAAGTACCACTTCTAATCTTTTGAAATTAAATTTAAGATTGAGGGTTTTTTAATGTTATATTTGACATATAGTAACAATCAGAGGTTCAAATCTTATATCATCTAATAAACAAAATGTCAACTATCAAACTTATAATAATAGAGTATTATAATGCTGAGAAATATTTAGTACTTGTAAATATATGTCATGTTTTCAGTGTTCATTTATTTTAACTTAATTTTTATGTGTATTTTAAATTGAATTTTTAATGGAAAAAACTTGTTCTCTGCTAAATATTTGTTTTTAACAAATTCTTTAAAAGTTGTATCATCATAAAACAATGTAATCTTAAATATAATATATTGACTTTACAAATAAACAAAAAGCTAATAAGAAGAAATGAATAATCTTACTAAAAAAATGTATTTTAATAATAAATTTTTTTTTTTTTATCAAATGTGCATAATATAGATTTTGGTATATCTTAAGATCTTGTAATAAAAATATTCTTTGAAATATAAGAAATTCAACTAATGATTTTATAAATATAATAAAGTATGACACTAATGTTTTTGACAATAGATGTTTTGTTTGATATTAGTAAATTATCAGTTGACTATTTTTTTAAAAAAAAACAAATATATTAAAAGAAAATTAAATATAAAAAAATTAAAATAAACAAATCAACAGATTATGGGTATTCATCAAAAGGATTTCATCAAAAATCATTATTCTACAAACACATCTTTGTCTAGGGAAAGATTGAACACTGGTTCTGAATTAACATTTTATTGATAGCTACCACCCTTTGAGTACTTTACTTGAAATTAATATTAATTAGAACTCTTTTAGATTGTGTTTTTGCCATCAAAGGAAATCTATCAACATCTTTTGAATTATTTTGAACTTGACTGCAACACCAATGAAGTAATTTATTAAAAATATTGTCTACATATTATTGCTATGCTGGGTTTTACAATGTGAAGATTACTTTTTTCTTGGACTTTTTAGAAAAATAATGAAGAATGAATGAGTTAAGTACTTTATATGTTTGTGACTGATTGATGATACTTTCATTCTTCAAATTTAAAATTATTGTAAATCATATAAATAGAAAAGTATGATAATTATTTCTGTGTGAATATTTCGATATTTCAAGTTATATTCTTACCTGAATTAATTTTATGGAAAATTTAGTTTTTTAATTATCCATAATTAAAGCAATACCTTGAATTCTAAATTTAAATTTTTGAAATTTAAAAGTTAAAATTTGATACAAATCTATTGTTTAATTAATGAAGACACAATTACATATAGATTTTAAAAAAAAAGACAAGATTAAAGAACATTTGAAAACACCCTGTGCAAGTTGGAATATCAGCACTGGAATTTTCGAAAACATGTTTTTAATAAGCTATTGGGAAATGGCATAATGAGATCCAAAGATATAGTCATAAATTTCAAATATCAGAGTTTAGACTTTTGGCTTTAAAAAGCATTCATTCAAATTACAATTTAAGTGATCTTTCATGTAGAATTTGTGGCAGGTAGTGAAATCAACCAAATTAAAGAATATCAACCATGTTTGTCTACTGGTTGTAACAGTAAATTCCAACTTTAGCAATAGGGATAAAGTTTATCCATAAGTTTTTCAGAAATAAGGAAGTAATCACCAGTGTTGAAAAATACTTTTCAGTATATTTCCATTGCAATGATGATAAACTACATTTATTTTTATATGTCTTCACATGAGTAGCTATGATTTCCTGGATATGGCTTGGCTCATTGCTTGTCAGTTATTCAGTGCCTAGGAAAAATGAACAATTTTCCAATACTTATTATGGAACCTTAAATTTTAGCCTGTTCCCTGCTGTATTAAGGATGTGTTAATCATAGCCTGGAGTTAGGCTACATTGATGTCCTAATGACTACTAAGCAATTATATATACACCATTCTAAAGATAAAACATCAGAAGGGCCAATTGGATAATACCTGGCTTATTTTGTCCAATCTTTTTAATATCTTTGAACTTGTCCAATAGTGTCTGTGTATTGACTGTAGAGATAACATGATAAATGTAGATGTGATTTACTGTTCTGAAGTACACATAGTTGTTGGAATGCACATACTGGTGTTATTTGGCATGAAGATAACTAATGATAAGAGAGATTAATGCAATCATACAAGTGTTCTCTGTCATGATGGAGTGTATCATTAATGTAAAAATTTTCTGAAGAGGAGTCACTGACAAAATTAAAGGAAATGGAATTAATATTTACTTGAATATGTATCTCTTTCTTTTATGAGAAAAAGAAATCATATGCTTAGGATGCAGTTTCAAAATATGCAATTATCTAGAAAGTATGAGTATAACAAGAAAATACAAACTTGTAAAATGATAAAAAGTATAAAATTGGCACAGCTTAAACTTAAAGTAAAAATAGGAATAATTGCTCTAGATGTAGCAAAGGGATAAGTAGCATGAAAATGATTATATTTTATTTTATTCAATGAGGATCATGAATTGGGTCACAGTGACAATTTAAATATAAAACTGAAACAGTGCAAAAGTGTGAAGAGCTTTAAACTAGGAAAATAACTTAACATAAATGTTCTGAGCTATGGCATTATTCACAAAAGGTTAAACAAAATATATATAAAGATATAAATCTCCAAATATATATGCATTTGAGATAATTTTCTTTCCTTATTTATTTAATTATTTATAGCATTTTGCCATTGAAAAGATTATTGGGTAGATTATTTTCAGAATCATTCAAGGTTGGAAATTATACAGTTTTCGCAATTAATATTTGTACAATCATTAGAAGATACATACATTTTATACTATGTGCTCAACAAAGCAATCTAGCTAAAATGCCATCACTTGCTTCTGTGAATAGGTGAGCACACAAAAGCCTTACCTCATAAGATATATTTGATCAAATATTTACTCAGACATTTAACAGATAGAAGTGATAGAAATTTCTGGTTTGGTCCACTGCAATGTAATATAATATCTTCAAATTACAATTTTTAGTTTGTGTAAAATTAAAAATATTAAAAGCTATAATTTGAAAAATAATCTACTGTCAATGGAAGCTACCGGTAATTAAAAATTTGGAAGACAAAGAGAAAATGTTAGAGATGTATTTGAAAAGTACTTTGTGCAAATGGAAAATCAGCTCCTGATCTCTGGAAAGCATTTTTGTCTGTAAAAAAGTAGTGGTAGCAGAAAATTTATAAAAGGCATGTCAAATATAGTTTCACAGATATCAGAGTTCATGCTTAAAAGAGTAATTTAATCAAGTCTGAGTTTAACCATTAAGTCATCTAGGGATTTTACTACAGATAACAAAGTTGCTTAAATAAAAGAATGACATCAATTTTTATTAGCAGATTTTAATAGTAAAATATTATTGCAGGAATAGAAAAAGGAAGCAAACTGTTAGTGTGTAAGAATATTGTTTAGTATATTCCTAATACAATAATATTAATCATGTTTATTCTCATATTTGTTTCAAGAAGGCAGCAAAGAAACATCAGATCAGCATGTAATACCTATGAAAATGCATATCTTGGCAAAATCTAGTACAGTGTATAGAATTTTAAGTGGTTGCATGTTATGTTTAAAGTTTTTTAATGCTCTGGCAAAGATATTAACAACTTAGTGATACTAATCTATAATGATACTGAGGATAATTCACAAATGGATTTGAAAAGAACCATGCTTAAAAAGGGAACCTGTTGTATATTAAAAGTGAACCTTTTTGTTCAGGAAATGATCAGCAAAAATATTTGGAAAATTTCAAGAGCAAATGTATGTATACGGTTGTTACTATTAATACTAATAATATGTGAACAAATCATTTAAATAAATAACATTGATAAGAATTATTTTAATTTGAAAAAGTCTATATTTGAAATGCAGATATTTTTTATCTTTATAAAGGATTTATTCTTTTATAGCTATAATGCAAATATTATTTTATTTTGAGAGTGCCTCTTGTGAGGATATATCAAGATATTATACTTGAAAATGAAATTTATTTATTTTTTTGTCCGAATATTTTTTATCTTCTTTCTTTCATATGCCATCATTTAATTTTTCCTGTGCTAGTATTTAAACGGTTAGATGGATGAATCTGAAGTGATAGTCATATATTGCCAAATCAATATTTTAATGAATAATTATCTCCAAAATAATGTCGATAGTAATGAAGTAAAATAAGAATTAAACTACTACTTCACTAGTTTATCTGAAGAATGTACTTATTTAAATTATTAATATACAACTATGGAATTTTGATTTCTTTATTTTATTTGCATTACTAAATATGTTGTTATTAATTTGTTAAAATAATCTATTCAATTTTATTGTCATTCCTATATGTCTGTTTTTTTCTCTATGGATAATTAGTTAAAAATAGTTGATTAGTGTGTGATCATCATTCTTATTGTCTGTGCTTTATGCAAAGTTAAAATCAAAGTTCTATTTTGAAGGTCATGCTCCATATGAGATATGAATAAAAAGCTATCTATTAGATTATAACTTTTATCAATCATTTAAGTTTTAGAGGATGCAGTTAATTTTAAATAATACAGAAAATTTGTTTTAACAATGATTGTAATTTGAAAATAGTTTTTGTAATATTGCATATACCTGCAAGCTATTATTTGACCCAGTTATCATCCTGCTACTTTGATTATTCAATGTTAGGCATAATTCTCAATCAAATGGTATTTACTTACATTTGTTAATTTTTTTTTTATAACTGCTGGTACCATCTTCTCATACTATATATATATGTGTGTGTGTGTGTTTTGTTTTAAAAAAGAATTTAACAATACTGCAACTACAATTTCGCTAGTGCATTGTGGTGAATTATACTGGTATTATCTCTATTAAGCCATTTATTTCATACAGCTAGCCTTCAAGATTGTTTCATATTTTGTTTAGTGAAAGAATTTTGAGCTTGATATTTTTATTTATATTTGCTAAAGTACACTAGTCCACGTCTTATGTTGACAATTTCTCTGTTACCATTCTGAAAATTAATATATTTCTGTTTGATTATTATTTCAATGTGTTAGTGTATACATATTTACATAATAAGGCACTTGGTTCAACTGGAGAAAATGCAATACTGTCTTGCTTTAACCCAAGACTATTGCCTAGTTTATTTTTTGGTCATATTGCATTATATAAATAAAATGATTTTCAGTAATAAAATATCTTATTGTAATTTCTTCATATATTATTAACTACTATAGAATCACTACATTGATATTTCAAAACCAGCAGATTTAATTACCTATATGGGGGGAGGGAGAACAGGGTGCCATTAATTTTTTTTAGAAATGCATCAATTTTAAATGTGTATACCTGCCTATAAAGTAGAATAATATCAGGAATGCAGAAATATTATTGTGGTCACTCTTCTAGCACTTACATCCATGACAGAATATAGTTATATTTTGAATTTGAATATTATAATGGCCTAGAAGCATGAAGATAATGATGGTCACAATTCTCTTAATCCTAAGAGCAACTATGGAGGATTTTGCTTGTGTGATAAAATAAAATAAATGGTCTAGTTTTAAAAGGAAAAAAAAATATTTTGCTCAAGTTGGCTAGATATTCCATGAGAATGACCAATTAGTTCATGAAATAATACAAAAATAAAATAAATGCTAGTTTTATTTGTACTCTTGAAACTTCTAAAGTCACATCTACAGTACATGTAAGTATTTAGTGAAGAGAAAGCATTAAATTTGTGGCTGCAACTTATGACCAAAAGAAATATCCCATATACTAACATATAGCATTATCAAAAAGATTGAATCTATATGAAAATGTTAGCAGAAAGAATGTTCTGTGTGAAAAATGTTCTGTTAGTACAAAGTAGTATGAACATTAAAAACATAATGCAAGTATTATATCTTGTGCATATTGTCACCAATCTTTATGACAAAAATAGTGCAATGAAAAACATTTTTCGAGACAATGATCTAGTGATTATATTTAGATTTTGGTTTAGTGCAGTATATAATTATCTTCCAATTTCTTTATTATATAAGTAATTGAAATATTTCCTAGCAATCACATAATTTTTATGAGAAAAAATTGAACCATTTTCTCTCATTATCTCATTCTTTTTATATACAGAAAGTTGTATATATTTTTATACAGAGTTGTCCAATCACTTATGCCAGAAAAAATAAATAGTAAATCAATCAGAATTTATTTCAAAGATATTTTAAATTGATTGATTTTATTAATTGACATGTCTGAGAGTTTTCTCAATTTAAATATTGTCTACAACCCAATGAAATTATCCTATATAAAATACTTCCATAATGTTTGGAAACCATTCATTATCACTGCTTTCAAAATAAAAAAAATCATGAAGATCTTGTACATAAATATATAAAGCTTTTATTGGCTTACTTTAGACAGAATAACTTATTTGATTAGGACTTTAGTTTAAAATTTAATATTTATGAATCTAAAGTTGATTGTTTCAATTCTCATCTATGCTGTCATTGCTCAAGCCATCTACATCTCTGTAAGAAAAGAAAATAGTACAGCTCAAAATATTGTATTACATATTAACCTATATATTATTACTAATAAATGAATGAATTAAGAAAGATATAAATAAAGTTTGAATTATTCTGAAAACATATAATGATTTAATTAAATGATAAAAATATTCTGGAAAATAACTATAAATAAAAGGCTCATCACAAACAAACTCATGAATAATTTTGACTAAAATTCACGCAGTGATTATGACAATTCATGATTTTAGGTATCCACACAAAGATTGGAATTTAAATGATGTAGGTTCTACAATATTTACTGTATAAATTTTAGCAGTGTTTTTAAAAGCTATATTTTATGTTTATAATATTAGCATGTATTATTAATTAATAACATCTGCTATTTTTTAGAGTAATTATTTTTCTTTTAAATTTGTTTTTTATTTATTAATTAGATGTGTATTTCTGTGTGAATTGTTATTTATTAATTACAAAGCAAATAGTATGGATTCCATGGATAATGCTAATCAAAGATCAAGCTCACTCATAAATAATGGTAAGGAATCTTTTCTACTTACTTCTTTAAATGAAAAAGTTAATCCTAGTGAAGATATTTTTCTAATAAATATTAATTCTAAATCAAAAAAAGATAAAGCTTTTACAGACATTGTTAAAAAAATAGCGTTTTTAATAAAAGTAATATTAATAATGTTAATAATGATAGAAGGCCTGTGAAAGCTACAGTAACAAATAAAAATTCCAAAAAATCTCCTACAAAGTCCAATGATTTTTATTTTGAAGAAAATTCTATTACCTCTGAAATAGGTGAAGAAATTATTAAAATGAGTTTCCAGAAATTCAAAAAGATAATGATAATGTTAGAAACCTTGAGGAAGAGATTGACCAAAATAATATTAGGACACCATGCTTAAACATCAGTACTCCCAACAAAGATGAAGCTTCTTCTTCATCTACACAATCTATTATAAATGAGGACAATATGCATAAAACATCCTATGCTAAAATAGTCCAATCTTCATCCAATAAACCTAGTTTGCAGCCTATGAATAAATATCATACAGATAGTGATTTATTTAAATTTATTAAAAGAGGATATGCCTTGTACAAGCCTGAATCAATCTGAAATCATTAATTTAATCTTAGATTTTAATGCTACCATTCCTGATCAGTTATATAGATCATTTTTGAAGTATCGTAGTGAGAAAACAATCATCCTTGCAGTTACAAATAATCAAAAAAACCTATTTACATTCCCACCAATGACCTATGCAAAGTGATTTACATCTAAGAATTTATGGATACATATACACAAATTACTCTGGCACTCTAACAATAGGTACATCATAATCGAATGTCAATTTATTTCAGAAGCAAATTGTGCAAAATTCCCTGAAATTCCTGAATGGCTTGGTTGTGGTTGCAGTTGATATGGACAGAGCGATCATATTGTCTGGCCATATCAGAAACTGTTACTTGAATTTTGGAAAGGTTGATTTACAGAAACTGCTAAAATCCTATGGCACAATCACAAGATTTAATTATATCCTTGAAGAGCTCTGCTATTTTTTCAATCACTCTAATCAAAGAAACATCTCCATTGGCTATTCCTACAATTCACTACACCAAGTCTGCCCTGCTGATAATTTCATTTCAGGGCCCACCACAATGTTTTTTTTTTGCCAATTGCATAAGCATTTGGTGAAAGATTATGCAATCATTGCAATCTTAGAAGACCAAAATACCATCAATGTGATGCAACTGCTCCAATGGTCAAGCACACTAATTTACACTCTCATGAAGATGCACAACAATCACAATCAGATGACCTGCTTGTGTTAGATCACTCAGAACTAAACAAGATGCCAGATTTGCAAACTCCAAAATATACGCTATCTCAAACAACTAATCTCCTGTTATCAGACTAAACCAATTTAACAGAAACTTCATTGACTCTAAGTTCAGATATGGGAATTCAAGAAACCAGATTGATTTCTTCTGGCATTGAAGCTGTTTCATCACACATTGAACAGTCATCTTTGTTGTATCCCAAGTAAAAAGGAAATCAATAAAGGGGGAAAGAGGATCCAAAAGCTCACCATCCTTCCTTTCAGATGCAAGCTCAGACTCAGATAAAAGTTGTGCAGAAAAAGATTAGTGTAATTTGAAAATGAAGGTAAAAGAAAGTTAAATCAGGTAATCACAAACTAATGCTAGTTTTGCCTCACTTATTAAATTCTGTGGATAAGAGCAATGAAAATCAGGAAAATATATTCATGAAAACTGACTTGTGTGAACAGGACCCTTTAAAGATACTGGAAAATGAGGAAATGCAAAGTGACAGATATCATCAAGATAAGGATGTAGAACAGAAAATTAGTGAAACAGACGATCTTGAAATGATATAGGACAATCTAAAAATAACAGATTTTAAGGATGACGTCGAGACAAAAAGCAGTGCCTACTTCAATGAAGATAGAAGCCTGATCATTTGTGACAAATATAAGGATGGATACTGATATGAAGTATGGCTTGGCCTCATCATCTTTAAGTGAATAACAGATAAAGGAATTAAATGTGAAATGCAGCAGAATTACATTAGAATTTTAATTAGGGGAAAGGTAATTATGAAAGGAACCCTATAGCATACCATTCATCCTGGTAGGGTGTGTTGGTCCATATCAATGCAGAGAAAAGCCTGAACAGTTGGCATATCACTAGTGCCAGCCATAGGTGACATATGGGAAAACCTTTTTACTAATACCGCCAGTCTGAACATTCAGGTCTTTGAGCAACTTTATGCTTAAGATCTAGATTATATGGAAGATTACTGGTTTATAGTAGTTTTCAAGCAGGAGGAGGGTGCCTTAAAGATACATACCAAGCTAAGTTATTGTGAATACTAGTTTTAATAAAGTATCTCTAATTTAAACATATGATTGTCACTAACAGTGAATCTTATCATGAATAAAGATGACAAAATACTATGGTCAAATATTAATCAATCATCTTTAAAATTCGAGTTTAGACTATGTATATCAAAGATTGCTTTCTAGAACTTGAGATTAACTATTGAATGACATTTATATTGGATTTCTGAAATTAATAAATTATTCCGAATTGTAATCATGGACTTGTATCAGCAGTTATTCATCCCACGGATTTATGTAACATGACAATTTTGTTTTTTATAGCAATTAATCATTTAGATATAACAATATACACTTAATAAAATCACAAGTTAATATTTGTATAACACACGAATTAAAACAGAATAAAATTTGAAAAAAATAAAAGCTATTTTAATTCTTTAAATTAAATTTGTGCACTTTAGCTGATTCTAAATATATATTTATTTATTTATTACATTCATTTTGTTTTAAAATTCATCTATGCATTGTTTTCAAATTCTATATTCTCATTTACTCGTTGAAACCATATTATTTCATTCAATTCATAAATAGTTTTACGCATTTTTTTAAAAATAAACATTTTACGTCTGTGTTATTGACATTTTTCTGATATTTTTTAAGATTTCAGATTTGGGGGTGGGGGTGGGGGGCAGGTTTACAAAGTTTTAGTTTTTTTTTTTAATGTATGCTTTCATTTTAAGGCACTTTAATTCAAATTTTAGAATGTTTTCTAGATATAAATTTACTTTTAAGCAAATACTAATTAAATACACCTCTTGTATTTTTTTAATAACTTATTTTTATTAGGATTTTATTAATTTAGATTGTTCAACTATCTACATCATTACTATAAAATACAATTATATTAAAGTATTTTATTTTTGATTTATATCATTATCATTTTCAGTTATTATTGGTCCATTTCAGGATAAAAGTCTCTAAGTTTAAACCAGTTTCTTTGATCCATAGGTTTTCTTCTCCACATCACATCCTCATTTTATCCATTTGTCTCACAAGTGTCTCTTTGTATGTCTTTTAAAATCTTTTGAGACCTAGATTAATGCTTCAACTGCCTATCTTTTATTCTATTTTCTAGCAATATATTCAATCTAGCTAATATCAGTTTTTTAACTCTTTCAATAAAGTTAGTGATTCACATTTTCTTATACACTAGTAAATCATTCTATCCTCTTGTAACTCCCAACAAACATTCCTTCATATTTCATTGAATGGTCTAAAGTCTCTGTATTGCTCTTCTATTACATGTACAAAACTTAGATCCATAAGTCAGAATCAGTAAAAAACATCTATTAAAACATTCTTTTTCAAATGTATAGACATATTTCCTTTTAATATTTGCTTCTACCAAAAGAACTCTATCCAACTTTATTTCTATGTTTAATTTTTTTTTTTTTTTATTTTTATTTTTAAATTTTTTATTTTTAATATTTTTTAAATTTTTTAAATATATTTATTTATAGGACTACATACCCCCACCCCCCCCCCCCCCCCCCACCCCCCCACACAACCCCCACCACCTGACAAAAAAATGTAGAAAAAAAAATATACACCAATCAAAACAACTACACAATCAAAAGCAACCCCCAGAAGGACCCAGAGACCAATCTCCAAAATAATATGTTATATGTGAAAAGAGATATGATAAGAAAGCCAACAGACAAACCTCAAAGCATACCTCTCCAACCCCCACACCCCCAACCTCCAACGCGACACAAGAGAAGATAAGGGAAAGGACGAAGCCAAGGCCACCCCCAAAGGCCCAACCTCCGCGAACCCAATTGGAACCAAAGCACTCCCACACCCAACAAACAAACACAAAACAAAAAAAAAAAAAAGAAGAGGGAGACGGACCCCCCTCACAAAAAAAAAAAAAACCACCCAGGGGGATTATATAGCACTTGTATGAAAAGAAATATATGGGGTCCAATAAAGTATGAGGTTTGGCTATCTTAATATATATCTGAGCACTTATAGCATATATGTGTAGAGATGGTAATCTGGACCAACTGATGATTGCTGGTTTAGCATGAAATATGTATATTGGTGATTATTTATCTTTTCAACATATGTGTTCAAGTGTATCAGTGTTATGAGATAGTGTGGAGAGTGGTGGGTCATGTGAAAGTCTGTGCTCATATACCCTATATATTACAGATATAGACACAGGTATATAATAAGCCTTTGTGTTTCAGTTATTACATAGTAGAAATATCTGCTCATCCCTTGTATATGTATTAAATGGATTATGTCCTGTACATGAGTGGTCAGATTGACCTTAGGTCAAAATGGGTGT
The DNA here is from genome assembly GCA_028023455.1 of Epiperipatus broadwayi. NCBI lineage: Eukaryota > Metazoa > Onychophora > Udeonychophora > Euonychophora > Peripatidae > Epiperipatus > Epiperipatus broadwayi. Next base: position 3,059,787 of record JAQFVV010006206.1, read on the forward strand.
GACAAGAATCTCGGCCTCAGGGTGGCCTTGGAATATGGAGTAGATTGAAGCATGTCCATTAAAGTATGAGGATTGGCTATCTTAATATATATCTGAGCACTTATAGCATATATGTGTAGAGATGGTAATCTGGACCAACTCATGATTGCTGATTTAGCATGAAATACATGTATTGGTGATTATTTCTCTTTTCAACATATATGTGTTCAAGTGTATCAGTGTTATGAGATAGGTGTGGAGAGTGGTGGGTCATGTGAAAGTCTGTGCTCATATACCCTATATATTACAGATATAGACACAGGTATTTAGTAAGCCTGTGTGTTTCAGTTTAATCTTTTTAGTATTTATTTTTAGTTATTCTTTCTTTTATTTGATAACTCTTGCAATATTTTTTGAAGCTCTAAAACAATATTTGATAAAACAATCACATTATCTGCTAAATCTAGATTATTTAAATAATCTCCATATACTTTTATGCATTTAGCTTTCTATTTTAATTTGCAACATACCCCTTGTAACATTTTAAATAAAAAGTTTTGGGAGATGAAATCATCCTGCTATATTCCCATATGTTAAACTTACTAATGTCATCATGTAATCTAATCATTGTTGTTGTATTTTGATAAATATTCTTCAGAATATGACAATATTTTGAGTCTGCATCCTGATGGTCCAAAATTTAATCACTGGAGAAATATTTATAGAATCAAATGTGTTTTCACAATCCATAATTCCAAAGCATAATGACAATTCACATTGATTGTTTTTTTCAATCACTTCACTTCTTTCAATACTTGGATATGATTCACTGTAATAAAACCACTTTTAAAGCTAGGTTGTTTTTTTGGTTGGTTTGTAAATGAATTGTATTTATTTTGGCAAAAATTTTATAAAGAACTTATATAAGACTGATAAGATTGTAATTTTTATTATTTTCTTTATCATTTTTAGTAAAATATCAGTATTGTTGCTGCATTCTTCTAATTATCTCATATATCTTTATGATTTAGATATTTGGTATATAGTTTTATCAACAGTTTTCCTATTTCTTTGCTGCTTTTTTCAAGATATCGATACTAATTTTATTATTTCCTAAAGTTTTTTCCTACTTTATGGATTTAATTGCATGTTTTATTTCTTAATTTAATGTGTTTGGCAATTAAGAAAATATAGTAATTATAAGAGATATTTTCTTTTTATTTTCTTCATTACTATACAATTTTTTTATAAGTAATATGTAGTATTTATATTAAATTACATTTTTTTTTTTAGAAAATTTTAAAACTATTGGGATTATGCAATTATTTCTAAAACTATTCCATACATTTCATGATGTCATCTCTCTTTTTAGTAATAGTTCCATATTTCCTTTTTTAATGAAATAACTTTTATTCCAATAACAAAATGTTATTTTATACTTTTCAAACTCATATTATTTTCTATAGATTTTCTTGTCAGTTGGCAGTTATAATTTCTTATATCATTATTATCATATTTTTTGTAGCATTTTTCAGAACCATAGATGTTAAGTTCCTTTTAATGACTCATTCATAAATTGTTTCATATTCTTTCTTTTTTATATACATTTTTATTCATTACCTGAAAATGTATTAAATAAATCTATTTTAATTTGTGGCAATTATTTTTATTGCAGTTATTAATGGAATGTTATTTATCTTCTTATTGATCTCAATTAAGTTTGTACCACCTTCAAAGTCTGTCAATGCTTTAAAATGATTAGAAGTTATAATTCAAATACATTTGAGTACTTTTGAACATTAGTGATATTAATTGTCAATTTTTTTAATAATTTGCTCTTTCTAGTTTTGCATGAATACATATCTTAAATTCTGTTGTAGCTTTATTTGGTTTCTATATCCATTTTTGTTTAATATTTTTCTCAAAGAAAGAGTTCGTAATATACAATTTTTTTGTACATTTTTCAAATCTGTACCTTTTACCATTTTTTCATCATAGAAAAATTTATCCATAGTACTTTCATCTTTGAATGGCTTCCATTTCTAGCATTGACATCTTCTACAACAATTTTAAAATGTCATTTGGTCTGGAAATGAGAATTATGAACATCTATATGAAAATATTTTTTATCACAATTGAGAATTTACTTTGGAGCATAAATATAAATTATCAGCATTTGGTATTATACATTAATTTGTCTAAACTTGACACTTTTATTTGATATACCACTAACTTCCACAATATTGTTTTTTCATATTTCATTTATAATGATCCCCCTCCATTTGTGCTTCAAATAGTAGTGGCTTTGTAATAAATTACATATCCACTTTTTAAATTGATTGTCTTGTCACCTTTTCTTTTAATTTTACAAAGGTCAATAAAATCCCATTTAATATTATATCATTCTTCTAATTCATACAATTTTTCTTCGTTTGAAAATTTTCTGCAATTGTAGGTAGTTAAACAAAGAACATAAAATTTTGATCAAGAGTTGGAATAAACAGTATTAAAACATTTTTTGAGATCTGCTATAGGTGTGCAAGTGCATATCTGTAGAGAGAGAGAGAAAGGGATATAGATTTTAATTCTTTGTTTAAACTTTTTAAAATATTAAAATATATAACTATTTATGTTTCAACAAAATAATTTTGCCTTCATTTTAATAAAAAGATGTAGTATGATCTTTGCAGTGATATAAAAAGTTGTAAAAGTTTAATTCAGAATTGTAGTTAAGAAGTAATACATATTAAATTATGGAACAAAATAGAACAAGTTAAAAACTATCTTTTTTGTTAAATCAAAAATAAATAAGTAAATATAAAATAAGTACCAAATTTGAAGTGACAAGATCTGATCAATTGGAATAAAATTAGTTAATGATTTTTATTAATTGAAGGAAAATGTCATTTTTCTGAAATAATAATAGTTATATTTATATAAAGACTATTTTTATCATTTAATATTAAATATTAGATTGTGAAAATATTTCAACTAAAGCGCCATCACGACAAACCTTTAGACAAATACGATTGTAACTATACATTTTAATATTTTATACATTTTGACCCAAAGGCTACTATGAATTATAATACATTTTTCATATGCAAAAATCTTATTCACACACACACACACACATATATATATATATATATTAGATAATAATGTTTAAACTTCATTAATTATGTTTAGTAAATTTTGGATATATATGTTGACATATTTTACAAATATGTAATTATTTATTCTTTGATGTTTTGGTTTTCCATTCAGCTTAATACATTTTTGGTATTATAGTTCATAGTATTGAGCTAAAGGGAAATATGTTTATGGTAAATGGCACTAAAAATGCTTTAAGCTGAATAGAACAACAAAACATCGAAGAGAGAATAATTATACACTTTGTAAAACATATCAACATTTATATGCAAAATTTATTATATAATAGATAGTAACTATATAAATTTTTTCCATATAACAAATTAACTATATTATTAATTTGCTACCACATATTTAGATGTGACTAATATAAGTGTTTAATTTAACCAGAATGAAAGATGTTTGGATTAATTTTTATTCATTCTTGATTATATCTCACCATATTTTTGCATTGATTGGAATCTGATATTGTGGAGTGAAATAAATATAGGCTTGATCTGGTGGTTAGTAATATTTCTATTTACATACTTTGTAGTGTTTTGATTAACCATTTGTATTACATACATATATACTAATTTTAAGCTTCTTTATTCAGACTGTTGATTTACAGGTAGTGCTACTGAAATTAAAGAATGTTGTGTGATACTGATAAGATCTGTTTTCTGTATTTGAATCAGCTAGTGATAAGCAGTTTTTTTTCATATATATATATATATATATATATATATATATATATATATATATATATATATATATATATATATATATATATATATCCATATATATTATATGTAGAATAGTAGTGAGTTTTAAATAAAATTGATAATTAAAAAATTTAAGATTAAAACTAGTTTGATGCTGCAAATAAATTTTATTTTATCTTTTTTATTAATAATATTATTTGAAATTGATCAATATTTTATAATGAAGACAAGATTATGGGCAATTTAAAATTGAAAATTAATCATTTGAAATGAAATGTGTGTATGCATATTTATACATACACAGATCTTGTCTTTATGTAATTTTTTTGTTTTATTTTATAATCTATTTAATACAAATATCTCATATATTTACATATATAGAATACATCTTTATAAAATAATGTAATAAATTTGTATTTTACAATCTGAAGAAGGCTGTTGACAGTCTAAAATATTAGTAAAATATTTTGATGAAAAACATTATCAAAAAAAGTTGCAAAAAGAGGACTGTTATGTTAAAAATATAAGAAGTGCAGAAATATAGGAAGTAAACTAAATATCTTATCAGCTTACCTTATCTTGATTAGTAAAGAAAGATAAAATGTCTCTTAAATATTTTGCTGCCTCAAAAGGATTTCTTCAACAGATCATCATAGAGAAACAATCAATGAATTTTTTATTAACATGCTTCATCTTTCACATAAGAATAATTAGATAATCATTTACTAACCAATATTGGATGATCAAATTTATTATTATAGTGTAAAGCCTTTCTTTTGATTAATAAGTGATATTTTTCCATAAATAATAAAAGAAGAGATAATCATTGTTTCATTTATTTACAAAACCATTTCTAGAAAATTTCACTGATCATTTTAGAAAAATTTTAATCTTATCATTATTTTTCTCCTTCTAGTAAACTCTAAATATTAAATCTTCCTTAATAATTATAGTGCTAATAATAATAATAATAGAAAATCCCACAAATGTTCATAAATGTATAATGATAGTTTAGATTGTATGATCTAGTTTGATTTAATATTATTATATTTATGTGATTATTTAACCATAATGACCCATGTTGTTTTGATTACAATACTATATAAGTGGTGAGAATAGAAATTACATTTTTTTTTGGTGAGAAAAACAGAGAGCAAAAAAATGAATAAAAAAATATCAATATTTAAAATGGAATATATAACAATAGGATTTTTTAAATATGACAGACTTCAGAGTCATAAATAATCATTCAAGAAAAAAAAATTTAAATAAGTAGATAGACAATACTAGTAATAATGGATTGAATTTATTAGTATATCACTTCAGTAAAGTTCAGACAGAGTAAGCATTGATATATCCTTAATGGAATTTATAATGACTTTACCACATTTATAGTTTGATAATTTACCATGATAGTCAAGTTCTTTGATGGAACTAATAGTCAAAGTAAATCACTAAGTACATACTAAAGTAGGAGCAAAAGAAACTGTCACTGGATTCATTTTTTAAAAGCATTATTTAAAATTTTTTGAATCTTTAGTTTCATTGTGCAATAAAAATGGAATCTCGTTATTTTGTTTTGATATTATAAGAAAGTAATAAATAACTGTGCAAAAATGATGCTTAGAGAAAGGGACTGGTGTGGATGCTTCACATATTTTTGATATTATTTTGTTTTATATTTAAACTTTAAAATAATTAAATAATATATAAGATTTTATATTTGATTTTAAATATAAAACAAAATTGTATAATGATTTTTAAATTATATGGTAAATGTCTGGTCAATGTTTTATGATTTCATACCTTCATAACTTTAAAATCTGGGTACTCCTCTTTCATTACATTTTTTCATTGTATTTACTTTATTTCCCATTTTTAGTCTTGAACTTTATTTTATATCTATGGTATTGCATTTTCTATCCAAATGGTTTTATCTACAGTAATTTGAATTAAATCAATCATTTTTTGCTATTAATATTTCCCTATAGTTCTTTTTTTAACCACTATCTTCTAGCTTTATTTTTCCATGTCTCACTTCTTTATAAATTTTATATATACTCCTACTCTATACAGACTTTACAGTTTTTGATCTCTTACTATTTTATTTATTATGTCTCTCAATCCCTCTTACTTCTTTTATTATCCATTGCCTCAACTATAGCATTTTATTAAATATTTATTGAATAATTTCCATTTTTTATTTAAATTTACTTTATCAATTGCAATACTATTATTTATGCTTTTTTTTAAAATTTAATGTCTTAGAGAATTGTTATCAAATATTTCCAATTATACAAACAGGAGTAAGACTATTTTAGCTGTTAATGTGTATGTCAGTGTATCCATCTTTTGTATTTATATAAATTTTGATCATTTTAAGTAGATATTACAAACATAAAAAATAATTATTTTTATCATCCTTATTTTTTTATCTCAGTTACTTATATTTTTGAAAGTTATTCTTATACTAAATTGTATTTCAAATCTATATTCCTTCAAGGTCAGCACATGCATTTTTGAATCCTTTTTTAAAATCTATTTTGAATCAAAATATAATAATAATTAAAATTCTTACTTGTTATATGGAGTAAATGTTTTCTTAGAATTTTAAACCATATGTTCATTACTGTTGTATTATTTTCTCTACAAAAACTTATCACTCTTTATTCTTTTTTACCTCCATTTCAAATTTTTCAACAATTTAATATCTTTTCTTATCCTGCAACAGCATTCCAATTCTTTATTATCATTATAAAAATATTCTCATATTTATTTTCAGTAATTTTTTTAAATGTTTTTATCATGTTTCTCCTTCATTATCATTAGTATGCATATATAAGTAATAACTAGATCTCTCAGAAATATTTTAGTATAACTATCATTAATCTATCCCTTATTGGACATTTTAAGATTTAAGGTAATGTTTACCTCAGTATATTTTTTATCTTTAGAATATACATTTTTTATTTTTTTGTCAGTACCTTGTCCACTTTGTATCAGACTTCTATAATATCCAATTTTTTTAAAACATTTTATTTAACTTGGAAATTATGTTTATTTGTTTGTTTATTTAAGTCAAATCTTCATAACTATCAAACAGATTTTTTAAAATTTTGTACACATGTTAGGTATCAATGACAATATAATATTTTAGATTTACCCAGCCTGACAATGTTGGTGGTTTAAATTTCAAACCATGTTAATATCAATTCAGTACATTTTTAGTGATATAAAACTGCAGTGGTATATTTTTAAAAATATATATCATTGAATTTAATGACTAATTCATGAACTACAGTGAATTGAAATAAAAAGAAAAATAACTGAAGAATGGAATCATAATTTCTCTTGATTATTTAACTAAATCTTTTTTTTTAAAAAATGTTGCTGCCTTTTAACATGTGCAAATTTCATTTCAAATATTGGAAATATGATGACATTTTTTACATGCTCAGTTTTGAAATTTAAATATTAATAGTTATAAAAAGTTCATTGCAAAATATCTGAATGCTAAAAGAAAATTATATATTTTATAAAATGTGATTATAAATTATTTAATTTGGTGAATAATGCATTAAAAATCAAAAATATTTTTTTTCCTCATCCACAAACTTGAAATAAAAATATGGGGTATCAATAAATTAATTTTTGGTTCTTAAATTAATTAATTAATTTATGGATACCCCACACTTTAATTTCAAGTTACATATCATATCCACAATTGTAGTTGAAAAATATATATATTTTGGTTTTTAGTTCACTATCAAATTAAATAAAAACATTTTTACTAATATATATATATATATATATATAGTAATATCATAAATTTATTATATATATATATATATATATATATATATATATATATATAATAAATTTATGATATTAGATTATTAACATTGAGCATTATGTGAATATTTAATTTAAAAATTAAATATTTTTCATCCATTTCAACTCTACTTTTTTAAAGTTTATTTGTGACACAAACATTCAATACCTTTTTTTAAGGAATATATAAATTAAATCATAAAATTTTTATGACTAATTGATTATATATATAAATCTCTTTATAACAGCCAAAGCTTAAATAAACAATAAAATATTGCCAATCCATTTTTTATTTGCTAAGATTTCCTTAACTACATGTTGTTGATATACTATTGATTTATTTAAGTTTTTGCTATTGTAAAGTAATATATAATCAAAACAATACATTAACAAAAAATATGAAATTAAGTATTAATATGGCTTAGAAATGTTTAAAGCATGCTTGATAATTTATTAATTTATTGCCTTGAATTATATATACAAGCTATATATATAAGTTTATAAAAATTCAACACTAGTATTTAAATAAATAAAAGAAAAAAACATTATGTTGAGTGTTGTATATAAAGATGAGTAGGATTTTGATTATATATTGTATAAAACAAATTCCATGCATATAAAATTTAAAAAAATAGACAATTTTTTTTGTTAAATTTATTAAATATATATTATATAAATCAGAAGAGGATTTAATCTATAATAATGTGATATTTAGTGGAATTTACTACAAGTAAGAGTAACAACAAAAAAAATAATCACGATTTAGATTATTATATTTGTATAAGGGTAAAAATACAGTAGGGTTGTATATATGAAAGTGTAGAATATAATCAAGATATATTTTAAATAATCATATATATTATCACCCACAAAATATGAAATATAATTTATGCATATTTATGTTAAATGGAGTGATTTTTTTAATCATAAATATTTGTCAATCATTCTATTAAATTAATTTGCACTTAACATTAACTTAAATTATTGATTAATGTATAGCAACATACAGAAACTCATGATGTAGTTTTTAGTGCATCTTCCTATTACTGTTAGGATTTATTGTTTGAATCAGTTTTGGGGAAACCTAACTTTGTTTCAGGTTCCAGACAAGTTTATGATTTTTTCCGCTCAATAGCCAACTGAAATAGTTTTCCAATATTAGTCAGTCCAAGAATATCTATTATTTTTTGCTAAGAGTAAAATGAGATTGCAAAAATGACAAGAAATATCATTTTCTCTGATCCTCTATGGAATAGAATGGTTGTTATAGAGACTGTTGCCTGCATTAGATATTTAAAGACCGTTTTATCCTACCTGTGTAACAATATATTGATAATGTACATATATAACTATAAGGGTTCAAAAAGTAGTTTGCTATTAACTGAAAGATAAATCTTTTATTTCTTTGTTAGGCTATAAAAAAAAACTAATCAAGCCATGTTTTTAATGTTCACTCTATTGTTATGTATCATTGTTCATATGGTAAATAAAAAGGGATGGACTGTTCAATAATAACAGGCACAAGCCAGTGTGGTGAATTGAGTCACTTTTATCTCTAACTTTAATACCAGTTGATAGTTCTGAATTGAAACGTCATTTGGGTTTTATTGAAGGTGAAGTGAATAGATGCATGTCTATGAATGATCATTCTCTTTTATATTTACAATCATGATTGACAAAATTATATTCTGACTCTATTTTCCATGAATCTGTAAAAGTATTGACCAAAGCAGTAGTTGATACCAAATACAGAGAATGTTAAAAATTCTCTGATTTCAGATTAAGGATGATGATTTTTTGTATTTAGCTATCTATAACTATATATCATTTTTAAGTGAAGGAAAATTATTGGAAGGAAAACTGTCGAATATTGAATGGTGAGGGTTTTTTTAAATGAAGAGACAATTGATTTACAAAGAAGCCATGCATTTTATTATAAAATCATAATTATTGAAATACAAAAGGAATGGAATTAAAGAATATTATGATGTGACCTAATATATTAAATTCAGTGCAAAATAATTATTCATTTTAATAAATGATACCATATAATTTAAATTTATCCTCAACAAGTTTTCATTCTAAAGAAGTAAAGGATGTTTATTTAGTTATATGTATTTTTAAATTGTCATATGATTTTTTAATATTAGAACAATTGAGAAAAAAATCGTAAGTGAAAATAGACATTAAAACATTCAAATGAAATTATAGTAGAGAATTGTATTTTGACCAACGTATATATATATATAATATTACAACATATTTAACAGATTCATTTTGAGGAACGTATATATATATATAATATTACAACATATTTAACAGATTCAACACAGGAAATGATAATCAATTAATGAGATGTAAGATATATGTTAAGGCAATTAGAGAGATAAAATTAAGAAGGACAGTATTAAGAATTAACTTTCAGAAATATTCCAATGAATTTCAGCCGGAACTTATAAATCATTTAAAAAATTAACAGGTTTTAATTATGCGTCTTAAAAGATAAATAATATTACTAAGATTAACTATGTAGATAGAAGACACAAAAAGGCACCAATTTAACAATAAATTGTTAACCAAGACAAATTGAAGTATGAAGAGAAGATCGAAATATGAAAATATTTATAAATAACAATGTAGAAGTATTACATAACTGGAATTTAAATCAAGGTAAAAAAAGATGATATAAGGAAATTTAATTTAATTGGCAAAGAAAGCCATTTAAAAAAATAAATGTGAGGGTATGAGTAGGAATGAACAATTTGAGACATTTGAATGGAAAGTAATGTCAAAGAGGTCAGAAGAAAGGAAGGATGATATTTATGAAGTTTGTGGAAGACTTCTATAAATAATTTTATAGTAATAATGAATAAGAAAATTTAGTAACACCAACAATTACAACATCGGCATTGCCAAATATTGTCAATGAAAAAGTGAGACCACTGATCCAGGAAATGATGGAATTATCATCAGTAATTTAAAAGCAACAAAATCAAACCTATATTTATATCACTCCAATTCTTTCATCTAATATAGTCTGAGCAATAAGTAAACCTCTATATATTACTTTACTATCCATTTCTGCAGATTAGTTTTTAGCTTTTGTTAGGAATAAGTTTTGGATGTAAATCTAATGTACTTGAATTTTACTAATATACTTTACTTTTTTATGCTGACAAGCTATTGGTCTGAAATTCAAAAACATTATTTTGAATTTAAGTCATCTAGTTTGCCTCATTTCAGTATCTATATATTTTGATACCCTCAATTTTTAATAATTGTAGGCATGTTGTTTCTTTGTGGTATAAAGCCAAACAAACATCACACATTTGTCACTGACACAATATTTTTCTAATTCATATTTATATAACTACAGTTCTACAATCTTATGCAATTAGACTGGCATTACTGGAGTTATATAGATATAAGATTTCTCCTGAAAAGCATTTTGTAAATTGTTGCAAAGTTATATACTAAGTGTCTTAATGATAAAATTGTGACAGGCAGAAGTTGATATTTGAAAAAGATGAAAAAAAAATATTAGAAATATAACTCAACTCTTATTATTTTATTAAGATCATTGCAACTTATTTATTGAGAAGTTTGGACTCAAATCAAGAAGATGGATTTAAAAGTCATTTTAGGATAGTAAATCTATCCAAGTGTTAAGAGAAGTTATAGAAAAAACTAACAAATAATAGTTGCCATTATGTTTTCAGTTTATAGATTAAGAAAACACATGACTATATAATTATCTCAATGGTGATTAAAACTTTGTAACATCAACATATAAATCCTAGTACATTGACAAATTCTGAAGAATATTTATCACATGTAACACTAGTTATTAGATTATGTTGTCCATGTTACTAAGAAGATTAATATTGATAAGAGTGAAACTGTATTTCCAAAACTTATGGCAGCAGTTTTATAAGAAGTGTTTTTTGGATTAAATTGGGAAGTAAAGTAAATAAAAATGAAGGGAGATTATTTAATTATCTTTTTAGATAATGCCAATGCATTTGCAAAAAATACTTCAGAGTTTCAGGAACTATTCCAAGAGTCATTAGATAAAACAAGAAAATAGAAGTAAAATTAAGTATGAAAAAGACTAAAGTAATGGTATGTAGTTTTTTGCATAAAAAGAAAATAAATATTGGCAATAATGAATTAGAAAAAGTTAATATCTACAAATATCTTAACCAGATTTGTAATACTAGATTCAAAGTTGGATGCAGTACTTTTGATAAAAAATAATAATAAAAGGAAATGTATCTATGTATTTTTTAATAAATATGTTTTATCAGTTTCTACATATAAATTTGAGACCTGTACTCTTAAAAGAAGAGTAATACAGAAACTTCAGATAACACAACTAAGTGTGGAAAGATGTATGTAAGCATCAGCAAGAAGGCATCAAAAGTGTAAACATGGATGAGAGGAAAACCACTGACATCATTGAAAAAATTAATAGACTGAATGGAACTAGGTTGGACATGTTTCTAGAAAAAATGTCAATAGATGGATTGTTGAAATCCTAACTAAATTCTAAGAGAATGTAAAAGAGTTTAAAAAAAGATCATATGTGAAAAGAATGATGAAATAAAAACATTTATTAGAGTAATATTGAAAAGAGAGGCTGTGAATTGGAAAAATTGAATTAAACATGGAGAGACATTTATACTGCAGAGAATCAATATTCTTTAAAAATAAATATGAATAATAGTTATAAATTTGCTTATATATAAAAATTTAGCAATGTTCTTTTTATTTAACAACTAGTCAAATAAATATTATATATATATAACATACTTTGCGGGTTCATCCATGTAAACTTTTAATTTAAAATACTCCAATGTTTCGACTTGATAACACAAGCCCTCAACTGGGAAATGAAAGCCATATAATGGTAGAGGTGATGTAAACAATGTTAATAAAAATAGTTGTAGATCCATTGAAAACTCTACAACTAAAAATATAATTTATTAATTTTTCAGTTTTTTCAATTTTATACACCTATATTTTTTGTTGTGGAGTTTTCTGTGGCTCTACAACTATTTTTAATAACACTGTTTATAGCGCCTCTACAATTATATAGTTTTCATTTCCCATTTGAAGGCTTAAATAAAAACGTTGGAGTTTTTTTAATTAAAAATTTTCCGAAATGAACCTGCAAAATATATTATTTATATCTACAACCCATGAAAACATTCTATGAACATATATATAAAGTTAGATTATTAAAAATTACATGTCTGGAGTCTACAGATTTGTAGTAAATGTGGTAAATGGTTTTTACATATAATAAATTTAAACTCGGGCCCCACTATTTTTAATTAATCTTGACTTAAAAATAGCAAAGGTATTTTATTCAGTTTTAACAAATTTAATTATTTAAGACTTAAGAGACGAAAATATGTTTTAAAATTTACAAATGTGGAAATGATTAAAAAAATATTCTGATACAGAGCATCAAATCACCAAAACTCACCAATTTTTTGTTTTATTGTATTCTTGTTCTCCAGAAATTGTGCAGTAACTTTAATTATTGTAAATTTGCAAATAGATAAATTTGTTTTACTCAGCTTTAAAAAAATTCATATTTCTGAGAGGAAACCAATTTTAAATCATAAAAAATTAACAATGTGGAATTGATAAAGAAAAGTTTCACAATACATAGTGTGCTGAATTTGTTTGTATAAGATGTAATAAAAAATTAGTTTAAAAAATAGGGGGAGATTCTTAATAATGACTACATGGAGATAGATGAAACAATAGAAATATGTGCATAATGTATTAGAGTATATATGTGTTCATGTAAATAAATAAAAAGTTTTTTTTTAAAAAAGGAAGAAAGTAATTCCACTAGCTTTTTATATTTGGAAGATACATAGTGTTATCTGTGATAGTTTCTCATTATTAAATTTTCCCCATGTGGAGGTATTGTTTGCTTCAATTTTTTAAAAAAAATTGAATTAATAAGCTCAAACATCTAATTAAAAGCATTTTTGTGAACTTAAATTGAATAATAGTCTGGTATTTACAGTTAGATAAATAACATTATCATCTATTACCAAACTGATAAGTTACACTAGCATCTTTATTCCACTTTTTAACTAATTACATAATTCAATAAATAGGGAAGATTTATTGCATAGGAAAGATTAAACATATGTAATTATTTTACAGCTTAGCACTGCTTTTGACCATGCTGGTCATATTTATAGCACAAAGGCAGATAAGTGGGAGAATGAATGTTTGGATTAATTAATATGCAAGTTTGTAAATTTAAATATACAGCTTGCAAGACAGTATAACATATGAATCTTTTTTATTTATCATTTTGGTGTTGTTTATGATAAACTATACCTCTTTGTATTTTCTCTTTCGACCATTGAGCTCAGCAAAATCACTGTAATGTTAAGTGGATTGAAATTGTGGCCCAAGTCAATCTCATGATCTAAAAATACTGATTTTATATTAGGATCTCTTTTAATGCATTTATATATATATATATATATATATATAAATGCATTAAAAGACATATATAAGTATATATATATATATATATATATATATACTTGTGTTGTGCTAATTTAGTGGCATTGTTGATTGAGATTAGGTGGTGTCCTGAAGGTAATGAGGCATAGTCAAGTGATAAAAGAGATTCATGCCTTGCATTATCATGAAAATGTTATATTTAAATTTACAAACTTTCATATTAATTAATCCAAATGTTAGTAACTTATAAAATTTACTGTACTTCAGCTTTATATTTATTTCATAGTGCATGCCTAGAATTGATAATGCAGAGTACAGTATTACATATAAGATGATCTAATGATTATTGTGATTGATTATTCATTAATATGTAAGAATTGTAAAATTCATGTTGAAAGTATCAGTAATGAATATATTTGATGGTACTGTTTTTATTTATAAATTAACTTATAGTTATTTTCCTTTTTAAAAAAAAAACTAAAAACAAAGAAGCAAACAAAATCCATGTGAGGAGGAAAAATTTTGGGTAAATTACTATATAAATATATCAGTCCATATTTGATAATTTGATTTATGTATTTTGCTTGATTGTCACTGCTCACATATCTGGTTTGTTTTAATTTTAGTATTTCTTTTGTGATCTGCAAATGTTCTTTAGCATGTCAATTTCAATATGTTTTTTTAGATGTCTTGGATTGTGAATATACAGGAAAAACTCATCTACTGATAAAGAATTTTTGATAAAATTACGAATATGATTATAATAGGTTTGTCTTTAAATATGTGCATATTCGTTTGGCTATGACTTTTTGAAATGGTTAATTTGGTACATAAATTTTTTTGTTGCTATCTAGCCATTCATTGTTATATTCAGTAATGATCTTTTTTGATTTATTAATGACGAAGTCAAAGATCAATACACATCAATATAAATACTAAGAGAAGCAAGTAATTCACTTCCACCTTCCTCACCTCTAAGTTTATTTATTTGTAGGAGCAAATTTTATTTCACAAACTGATGCCAATATGCCAAATTTCAATGCTGTTTTTAGACAAAGAAAGGTTTTTTTTTAAAAATATAATATCAATACAATAATTTTTTGTTGTTCTTGCTAAATCTTTATTTTATTTATATCAATATTATTAATTATGTCAGCTTATATATAATTTACCAACTATGTCTTAGTTTACTTATTTGAATACAATGTCAACTTTTTGTTTACTAGAGTTTAATTATAACTTTATATAATGACAACCTAATGGTCACTCATAACAATCTTTACTTTTAATGTATAATAAATACTCATATTTACTTACTTGTAAAAAATAGATAACCTCTATATACACTTCTATATGTATTGTTTTCAGTTATTGAATATTTTGTGAAATCAGAAGGGGGTATTAAACTCGTGCTAGTAATAATATTTTAAAAAATTCTTTAACACCCTTTTTTTTTCCTTTAAATCTTTTTTTTTAAATTTTATTAACCATTTTTTATTTCAGTTTTTCTTCAACTTTTCGACTATATTATATGAAACGAAAAAGTATGTTAAAGAATTTTTTTTTAATTTTTTTTTTGAATATATTAATGGATCACATTTGTTAAAGAAAATGCTGAAAGACTTATTGTTGGTTTTATTAAATGATAAAAATAAAGATATAAAATTTAAAATGAGTCTTTTTCATATTTTTAAAAAACACAGCTATACATTTTTAATTTTATTAATTCTGCTAATATATTTATCAGTGCATTTGAAAAAAAATATCACCCTTAAATAGTTCATATGGATCTTTCCAGCATCTCTCTACAAGATGTTAGAAAAATTAGTGAAAATTTTACCTTCAGGTTAATTAATCATAAGTTAATCTAAGTTCTTCACATCAGTAATACATGTACTTAAAAGGAACCTTAATTAGCACCCTGCAAATGTAAAACTTGATCAGATCTGTTTATAGAAGAAAAAAAAATTATGGTGTTGATAATATTCACCAGGGTAGGTGATGAAAATCTTTGCAGTTTTTTCTTTAGTTTTATCTGTTTTATTCTACTTAAATATTAATGTAATGATCAGCAAAAAGATAACTAGCTGATTGAATATGAGCTGGCTAGGTGAAAGAAAAATTCTAGCTTGCTGAAAATTTCACCAGATTTGATTGAATGTCTAGACCACAGTCAAAATATAAGTATTTGTATATACATAAAATAAAATAGAATGAATTAGGTAACATTAATGTAAAAGATTATTTATTTGTCTTATATTGAATAACTTTAGGAGTGAATATAAGGTATTTATTTGTCTTATATTGAATAATTTTAGGAGTGAATATAAGATATTTTTTTACAAAAGAATTTGTGAAATTAATATCTAAAGAGTAAATATTTAGAAACTATAGCTTTTGTAGATGAAACAAAACTGAACATATAATAATGGGATAATATTGTTTTTGTGAATCTATCAAAATCATGAGCAGCCCATAAGTATTTCATATCATGTTAAATGCAAGCACTAGATACATTTTACAGCAGAATACAACATCTGTGGTCTCACTCTATAAAATAAAATGTTCAATTTGTTTGAATTTATTTGAAGATGAATTAAAAGGACAGATTTAATATTTTTCTGGATAAAATGCCAAATACTTGATGCAATTTTACATCATAAGCAAATAAATTAAAATTTAAAGAAACAACAAAGAGATAATCCAAGTTATTATTTTTTTGACAAAAACTGTTGCCTTGTAAAGTGTAGCATGGTATTAAAATGCTATATTCAAGAACTAAAAGTTTCTGAATTGATTCCCAGATGAGCAAAATAAAATAAGTTTATGTTTGGTAATTGAATGAAATTGTGTGTTCACCCTATAATTAAATTTTTGAATATCATACTACTTTCTAAGAAACTAACTTTATGATTGAAATGTAGAAAAATTATTGATTATTACTGCTCATATTGCAATATAAATTTGTTCAAATTAATATAACTAAACTAATTGCTATAATATTTAAACAGCATTGAACTGTTGCACATGTGCTTTGGATTTTAAATATAAAATGAATGAATACTAAAATCCAAAGCACATGTGCAACAGTTCAATGCTGTTTAAATATTATAGTTTATAAAAAACATCGCACTATATAAAATAATTGACTTAAACTAATTGCTATAACTAATTGATGAATGAATAAATATTGTAAGGATCAATGAATTAAAATGCTTAACAATATTGAAATCCTTGTTATTTTTAGGCAATAGTCATTAATGACTATGGCTTTTCTAACTTAAGAAAAAAGAAAAGATATAAAAACAAAAAATAGAAATTTAAATGTAAATTCTGTGGTGAATTATACAATCCAATCTGTAATCCAGAAATATATCCATATATACCACCTTTTGATCCTTAAGTCTATTTGACATCTTGCAATGCTTGCTATCCTTTAATTTCTTTGGAATAAACTTTTTGAAAATTCTTTTAATATATTTTTTAATTGTATTTTGTCATTGCATTTTATTTTCAGCTACATTCTCTTTCTTTAATATCTTTAAGTTAATTTTTATAACAAAAAAGTTTTTCAAAGAAGCCATATTCAAGTTCACTATATAATATTTTTAGGAAGTTTGTTTCAATTTATTTATTTCACTTGTCTATTCCAAGAAAGATGGTCTTTGAATTAATATATTCAGTATTATTTAATCCAGAAAGCTGACCATCACAATAATTAGCTAATCTTGCCATTATATTTTCAGAATCTAACAGATCATCCTTAAAATGAAATGTTTCTGCTGTCTTTATATTATATAAAGAATTAGAGAATTGTTTCTATAAAGCTGGATTCCCTAAAATTTATTTAATTGGACCATTAAATTTTGAGTTATTTTATTCATAAAGTGGTATTCTACAGTACAGTTTAATGTACTTATGATAATAGTGAGCTTAAAACCTAAAGATTCTTAGATCAATTTCCAATGGGAAGAAATCTCAATTTATCCAGGTGAAAGTGTTGTTTTTTTAGGAGAATTAAACTCTATATTTTTTATATTAATTCTGATTGAAAGAAAATATTAGAACATCAGGTTAAGTACATGCAATTTATTCTTACATGACCCTATAACTTTGTGCAATTGAATTTACTTAAAGAAACTTATTTATTTCACCATCTTCATTCACTTTTTCAATTATTTTTCAACTTTTCTAATTGATCACATTTTTATGTGTTGTTATATTGGTTAATTTATGTTCATTGTACTTTTTTTTTTATTCCTATAACAATTCAGATTTGTTTACCTTGCATTTTTAACATTTTTGAAAAGTATTTGATTGTCTTTGCACCTAATTCAGTAGTTAGATTGTCTTCTTTAGAAAAAAATATTTCATCTTTAAAGAATCATAATTACAAGATTCCTAATAATTTTGTTAGCATCTAGCATAAAATGATTCAAAATACTCTAGTGAAAAGCATAGTTATTTGAAGATAATTACATAAATTGAGTTTCCTTAATGCAATTCTAAAATTCATTAGTTAAATCCTTATACTGGTCACTGATGAAACCATGCTTCACTTAAAGAAGAGACAATAATAATAATATCACTTGAAATGTTTTACACTAACTAACAATTGAATATATTTTGACCAGTTTATGGAAATAGTCCAACATACGAATACAAATAAATTGAGTTAACTATTTTTGTATATATATTTATTTTATTATATAAATATATAATTTTTTCTGCTAGTCTTATATAATTATTAAAATAATTTTCTTTATTCAATATTTACATTTTTATGATCTATTATATTTTTGAATATAAGAATTAGTTAATATTTATGATAATATTTTGGTTCTTTTTTTATGTAAGCATGGAAAATATTTTAAGGTTCTGACAAGCATCAAAATGGAATATGTAATTTTGCATAGATTATTGAGTTGTCAATATGCGTTATATATATATATATATATATATATATATATATATATATATATATATATATATATATATAAAAAAAATACAGGACTTGAACTCAGACTTTTAAACTCCCTACAGCTATCCATTCTATCTTATACAACTGATACTCATGACCACATACATGTGCAAAAAATAAATGATCTCCGATATACAATTTATGTTGAATCAGCACTCATCAGTTGGTCCAGAGTACCATCTCCCACACATTCGTACAATCAGTGCTCAGTTTATATTAAGACAACAAATCTCCAAACGTTAATGGACAAGCTTCTCAGTCTTTTCCACTCTCCAACTCTTCAGCCATCCATATTATTGAAAATCTAAAGATGTGTAATGCTCAAAGCCCTTGTTGATGCCTATATTACTGTCATACCCATGTCGACTTTAAGTCACTCTGACCTCTCACATATAGGACTAATTATATTAAATTTAGTATAAACAATATAAATGTATTTAAATATTATATATATAATTTTTGAGTATATTTTATTTATAAGCACATGATTTAATACAAATTAAGTCGAAATTACTTTAAAACAATCTGATTTAGAAAAATAAAGTACAAAACAAATTATTTATCTAGAGCAAAACATACAATTATGTATAAATGAAAACGCAAGTATTTTTATAACATATATTATATTCTAGTGTGCATAAAATGTAAAATATAAAATGCATAGATAAACATGTGTATTTAAAACATTAGATTTAAAGTGTATTGCTATATATATATATGCATAACAATGCAAAATGTAAAATACGTGTGAAAATTTGATAATTGAAAGCAACATTTTTTTTCGCGAACATAAACTATACATAGTTTAAAGGGAAAGATGCTGGTCATCTATATTAGTAACAATATTCTCCTCTAAACGTTTTTTTTGCCATGATTATTTTTAAAATTCATTTGTTTTTATAAACTTGTTAAAAAATAAAGTACATTAGCACGCTCTTAATTTTATATATATATGTGTATATATATATATATGAATATTACTTTGCATTTAATTATTTTACAAAATAACCACATTGTTCTACTAGGGAGTCTAAATTTTAGTTAGAATGAATGGTGTGAATATGCGCCTTATATACGGACTTTAATAATCAAATTAATTTTTTTTTTACCAGAAAATATTCTCTATTCGTTAATTAAATTCTTTAAATATTCAGACACCTAAAAATTCTTTAAATATTCAGACACCTATATATGTAACTATCACAAATGCACCAATGCCCATAATTTCAACAACTTATATCAATAAAAATTAGAAAGAATATACATGTACGCCTTTGTATTTACAGCACTTATATCTTCATTAATGTCAAAGATATATATATGTATTTCAATCTACAATTTAATAAGTCAAAATATTTTTTTACTTATTTAAATTGGTCATTTTTTATTTATAAAATATTTTTTAATAGCATTCATATTCTAAAAAAATATTAGTAATATATATGTCTAAATTAGATTTATGTATTGTTTTTCGATATATATTTAAAACAAGGACAACTCTCCATCCTTTGATATTTTGTAAAAATAATATATCTTTGTGTGAAATAAAACAAATTAATATATTATCACCTTAAAAGCTAAACTAATAATCATAATAGTAAAAATAATACTGGAAATAATAATAAATGATGATATTAATATACAATTCTCAACCAAAGCAATTAAGATATTAGAATAAAGGTAAAATTTCTTCATTAAAATAATAATAATCTTATAATTTTATATTTATATAAGAATTAAATTTGCACATGAGTGTATAATGTGTGTGTTTATATATATAAAACAAAAATATCACAAGTTTTGGAATCATGGATTTCTATTCTAGATTCTTCATAGTATAATGGTAATATATAAATATATTATCAACTATAGTTTCGAAAATGACAAAATTGTCAAAAGAACTCTCAAATTAATATTCAGATTTTAAAAGGAAAAACAGATTCTTAAATATATATTAGTAAAGGAAATCTGTACCTTTCTGCAGCTATAGTTATCTCTATTGTTCATTGACCTTCTGGATCTACATTACAATGTATTTCAATCATTTTATTAGTATTTTTTTTTTTGTAAATGTTTTGTTGGTAAACAAGATTTTAATCATATACAATATATATATACACACTTAGCATTTAAATATTTATCTATGTATGTACAGTTAGAAGATAAATCAAATAGAAAGATACAATAAAATTATATCAGTCTTTTAAATATTGAATTATTACAGTAAACAATGTCAGAATTATACATTTATATAATTACATAATTTTGATATAGTTATGATATATATCTATGCCCGAAATATATATGATGTGCACCTTTATGAGTATTTTTACTCGCACATACACAGAAATATGTGAAATCATAGTTATGTTTACATATTTTAAGGCAATATATTCAGAATTTATATTCTATATATATATATATGCTAAATTTGAAACTTTACATTGCATATTTTTTAAATAAATGAATATTCACATTAATATTATTTACTGATATACATTTTATTAATGTTTAATTAAAAGTAAAGTAATTGTGGTTTTAACGCTGATGTGTGTGTATGCGTATATATTTAAAATGTGCATATAATTTTAAAAAGTAACTACAAATTCTGCCCTTTTTTTTGTTAGCGGTCCAGAGCCCAAGCAGCTGCCTGGATGTAGGTCACATTATTATTGCATTCAAGGTTTTGATTCCGAAGGATTTTTTCCTTTTTTTAATAAAAAAAAAAAAGTCAAAATTTGTTTTTTTCATAGAGTCTGAGCACTTAGTGAACTACCAATCTGCACCTTTAACATAGAGTTTTTTCTTCTTTTGAAAACCACAAATTGAAGCCTTGTCCCATGATGCTTTCCCCCATGGGTCAAGTTTGACATTTCTGCTGTGTTAAGCTGTTTAAGTCTTCAATATGTTGAGATTTTGCAACCACAGTATATGTCTGTATTTTACTATCTAAAATTAAACTTGCCAAGTTTTTTTTATTTTGAGTCATCCTATCTAACCAGGGCATGTATTAATTTTGATGCCTGCAATCGGAGTACAGCTGGGGGCAAAGAGGGAAGGCTAGTGAGCCACATTTGCGAGCAGGTTTGACTCAGAAGGCTTTACAAAGAGTCACAGGTGTGAATAAATGTGCTCTTTGGGAACAATTGGCGGACATGGAGAAGGAGCTCCCAAGCTAGAAGAGATTGTCTGTGGTTGAAGAATAAAAAAGGAAGCTTTGTCCATACAAGAATTAGCCAGAATGCAAGCATCATAATACAGCTGCTGCTTGGTCCACTGGTAGTGCCCTGATTCCATCTCTGTGGTCATAGTGGTTTTCAAATCTATTTTTGAATGACTAAATTAGTTAGATGGATGGGAATATCAAAAATTTTAAATTTGTTTATATTTAAACAATTTTTAAATATTATAATTTACATATACTGACACATATATAATTTACTCTGTAAACATATGTGTATGTATATATATTATACACCTTTGAATATTTATATCTATATACAGAGGCAGCAGGAAATATACGTATATGTGCATGTATATACTATAAGTGAATATGTATAAATGTATTGTTATTTATACGTGTTTAGTGTGTGTATGCACATATATGTACACACACATTTCCATTTATCAATATTTAAAATTGAAAAATAATATATTGCATTCATATGCATACACGTATAAAAATTATATACATATTTGTATAATATGCGCGTATGTATACACATATATACGTGTAATGATAAATAAATAAAAACATCAAGTTCCAGTGCAGCATTTATATTTTTTATTATCTAGATGATATGACGTAAACAGAGGAGACAATGAAATGATAATGCTTACACTTGTCAGAGATAAACATAGTGAGATGTCAAAAAATGATTGAATATTTAGTGTAACAAAAGAGGTAGAGGTTCAAAATGATATTAACCATATTACTATAGATAGATTAAAAGGAAGAGTGACAAACTCTTGACAATAGAAAAAAGTGATTATAAAAAAGAAATTTCTATGAATTTAGAATTAGAAAAAGAACTAAAATTTATCAAAGAAAATATTTCAAAATCAGAAAAGAATGTCTGAAATTTGGTTTTAATTTAAGAACCTAGTTAAACCAATTGATATAACTAAAAGAGGTAGACAAACATTTAATAAGAAAAAGAATTCACTTTTTGGAAGAAGTGATGCATCCATTGGTTGATCAGTTTATGTATTATATATTAGGAAAAGAAACTTAAGCATTCAAGAACTATATTAGACATTTTAAGGCAGTTGTGGTAAAAATATTAAGATTTCCAGCTTCTCAACATATATATATATGAAAATTGAAAATTAAGAACACTTATATGAAAAATGATAGCAAATAAACTCTATATAGATGATTTTAGGAAAGATAAAGAGTGATCAAAATAAAGAAGCTGAATGGTTTTAAATTAAAGATAAATGTTAAACCATGAATGATCAATATTTATGATCCAATTCTAGTTTAATTTAATTAGCTAAAATTGAGGACAGATAGAATAAAACATTTTGGATACAAAAAGGATTATAAGTAAAGTAAAATATTATATTTAAATAAAAGGTTGTGGTCAGTGATGTATAGGATTGCATTAAGGATTCGTGAAAAGACATTTAAGATATTTTACAATGGTTATATATGATTTATAAGAATCAATTTTTTGGCTTGCAATAGTATCAATAGATACATACTTGTTTTGCTATTTTAATTAGACCTCCATTGAAATTTTAATTATGATTTTTTATTTATTTCAATTATTGCTAATCATGAAGCCAAAGCTCTGGTTAGAACTTTTCCTTTGGTATATCAATTATGTGAATATGTTTAAAATATGGTGCATCTTGTTATTTCCTAAAATTCAGATATTTCTATGAGAACATACATATAAAAAATCATATTGGTTATCATTTCCAATCCATACTCAGATCAAACCCTAATGAAAGCATTGGAAAGACATCAAACTTTTTACTATAAGAATATAAATTCCAAGAAATAGAATGCTGATAATATACATATAATATTTTATTTTAAAATGCTTTTATTTAACTAGAATAATGCATTAAAAACTAAAAAGTATTTTTTTTTCTTCGACCACAGTTTTGGTTGTTATATTTAATTTGAAATAAAAGATGTGGGGCATTCATAAATTAATTCATTCACAGTGATTGACCCAATACTCACACACATTTATTTCAAGTTAAATATAACAATCAAAATTGTGTCTGAAGAAAGAAATTATTTTTGGCTTTAGTATGTTACCCATTAAATTAAATAAAATTATTATTTTATAAAACATATATCATGAATATTTTGCAATAAACTTTTTATAGTTTTTTTATATGAGAATGTAAACAATAACACCATATTTATAATATTTGAAATGAAATTTTCACTTTAATTTTTTTTAGTTAATACTTTCAAATTCTGATATTTTTTATTGTTTCACCTGATGGGAGATTTTGAAAATGCTCACTCTTTCACATCTTTATAAAATCTTTATTTTATACTAAAACTAGGTAAAACTATTACTATTTTTTTTCTGAGCCAATGTAATATTCGGTAATTAAGGAATATACTCACACAAAAGGTAGTTTACAATATTCAGTTGAATATTCATTAATTTAAACTCAACAAAGTGAAGAAGTTGATTTCTTTTTAATTAAATTTTATAAATATATAATATATTCTGAAAACCATATTTTAATTTTATAAATATGTAAAAACAGAATTGTAAATAAAAACAAAGGATGTATACATTTCCAGTGATATTAGTGTAAATAAATTTATTTAAGTTGTTTTTTTACAATGTGAATGAATAGTTGTGGATGTGTGATAAATGTATTAAATTCTGCTTTAAGTGCTGATATTTGCTTTACAATTATTAAAATATTTGAAAAAATTCTAATACCATGTAAATTTTTACACATGATGATGTTATTTGATGAATTTCACATAAAGTATGATCAAGCCTACACCATGGTCTTTATTGATAATATTATAGTCAAGTTTATTACCATCTGTTTATAAAAATAGAAGTGTTTAAAATTAAATATGTGCATTCTTTTTATTTAGAGTGTAAAAATAATTAGAAATATTTAATAAACAAGCAAAAAAGTATATTTTTATCCCCAAAACTTTGAGTAAAATTGAGTTTACAAGGAACACCTTAAAAATATATATTTTCTTTGAGAACAATAGGTCAAAGATTATTGATATTTTTTAACTATCCATAAGGTACTGATCTTTTCAGACTTTTTTAATGTATAAAGTCACTAGAAGAAGTAAAGAAGATCTGGGTTATAAAAGAAATCCTAAGGTAATTCTAGTTATGATAATGGTAAAACAGTGATCTAAAGCAGCAGAATTGTCCTACTTTTTCTGAAGGAAATATCTTATGTTTTTTAATGAAGATAAGAGTTGTCAATCAATCGAGAGAAATTAAGATTTCATCCTTTATGTCTCATTTCTATTTTAATTAACTATAAATGTTTTTAATGAATTATTTATGAAATTCGATAACAGCACTTTTTAATATGCTGCTATCTCTTGTTCATCATTAAAAATTTACTGAACTGATATCAGTGTTTTTTAAATTTGTCTGGTTAGCACTTTTATTTTGGATAACTAATAATCCTGAAATATTGCATTGTCATTGATAGTTAACATTTGTATAAAATGTGAACAAAATCTGTTTGATAGAAGTCTGTTAAATTTTAATTACAAGATTTGATTGAAATAAATAAACAAACACAATATCTAAGTTCAAATAAAAGCATTTAAAAAATAGACCCATATTTGTCTGCTCCTTTAGATTTATATTACAAAAATCACTAGATAAAATGTGTTATTGAGAAGATGTAGAAAGAAAAAACTACATTGGGTAGAGTATCGTAGAATTCTAAATACAAATATAAAAACTGGGAATTGGAGCACATTTTTGTGTTTTCTTTAAGGCAAAATTTATTACATATACAATTGTTAAAAATATGAACATTTTAACTGCATGGCAGCATTTTAAAATTTATTATATTTAGGAAGAAACACTTACGTGATGTCTTTTATATTTGGACAAAAAGTCATTTTTCTTGTGAGGCATAAATATATTATCTGATCTAAAAAATAAATTGTCTTTTTCTTTTAATTCAGAGTATATTCAGAGCTAATGTTGATTTAATATACATACATATTTAAGTCAAAATATTTTTCTAATCAGGTAGCTGAAGCTATGCTATATATCTGCTTTAGTGTAAGTAGCACATTACTTGCAATAATAAGGACTTTGAACTAAGAGTGATATTTTATTGCATATATATTTCGTGCCATAATTTAAACTAATACGTTAAAGCCTGGAGATTCAATATTAAGTTTGGTGAGTAGATATCTAAATCTATTGATGTTTATATTATTTTTGATTGAATAAAAATGTACATTGCTTAACTAGATTATTTTAGGAGTTTGTTAGATTGGATTTTTTTCATTTTGTATAGGATGGTGGGAGGGGTTACAAAATTTAGAAAGTCATTTTAAATATATGTTGCCTACTCATTCTGGATCATACCTGTGACAAAAGGCTTTAAAACTTAATTTGTAATAGATTTCTAAGAAATATTTTATTTGGATGATATAATGAAATTTGTTGAAGAGAAGTTTGAGAAAAAATAGAAGCACTTATATGAAATTCATTCATGAATTTACTAAAATTAACATCAGCTAATAAATCATAGTATTCCATGGCATAATCATTGAATAATGTTCAATTTGCATAAACTTGTTATTCTATAGTATTGTTATCTGGCAAAGACGTTAATGTAACTATCATTTAATATGATTTTTATCACCTTTATATAGCCTGTAATTAGATTAGTGCAAAGCATGTTGTCTTTTCTTGATAATAAAGTATTAAGTGAAAACAAATGCATTGACTACCTGCAAATATTTTTTTAAATATTATATTTATGATTTTTCAGCTATATTGTAAAGATTTATTCCAAAAGTATAAAAGGCTAATAGATAAATAGCAAACCAAGTCTTTAATTTATTTAATCCATAATTTATTTATAGAGAAAGAGTTAATATTAATTTAAAGTCTGTCAACACAAACATACTTAATTACTGGTTTATTTTTAAATTGACCATATTTACTAGAATCTCCTGAAAGATGAAGAAATATATTGTAAAATATAGGAGAATCATTCTACTAGTAAAATTTATTGCAGAGAAGAATTAGATAATTGAATTATTGAACCACTTTCTTGTTTAAATTTATTTTAAATTTCCATGTTTACATCAGCAATAGAAATTTCTTAGAATATCAGAAATATGACATCCAATTATCTACCAGAAAGTCTAGATGTAATGTTCCTTTTTCCACATTGATAGATATTATGCTGCTCACATGGAGTTTTTTATCTAGTGTAAATGGTAATCAGGCATGATAAATTGTTAAGGGATGGGATAATATCATGAATCTACACAATAACATGGTCATTTTATGCAAGCTCCGCAAATAATTAAATTTTTGTTTTAAATTATTAACTACTGTTTTATAACTATTGTAATTAAGACATGTTAAAAGTGTAGATTTTACTTCAGTCAAATTGTTCCACATGCGACATCCAGGAAATTACTGCCATGCCATATTAAAACAGGTTACTTAGTAAATGAGTATATTTTGTAAAAACCTTTTAGGAAAGCAGGAATTTTAATAGTAAGAATATGATAAAGAAATTTGCTATATACATTCCAGGGTTATTGTAGTTGTTGTTTTTTTTTTTTTTTTTTTTATAGGTATGTTGCCATTTGATTTAAAAATGGGTTATGCTGGAAAATGGATTAGTAGTGTGAGTCATTTAATAGTGTATAAACTTTTAATTTTTATTTTTTGTATTGTTTCTCTCTCATTATATGGAAATAAGACATTGATTGCATTTATTTATGAGCAATTTGATTTTTTTTTATAATTCGCAGAATAAGACGAAGCTTG
The DNA here is from genome assembly GCA_028023455.1 of Epiperipatus broadwayi. Classification (NCBI taxonomy): domain Eukaryota; kingdom Metazoa; phylum Onychophora; class Udeonychophora; order Euonychophora; family Peripatidae; genus Epiperipatus; species Epiperipatus broadwayi. Next base: position 3,087,935 of record JAQFVV010006206.1, read on the forward strand.
TTTGTTATTTAACGTAACATCATTTAAAGAATTTGAGTCAGAAAGCTATATATTTTGACAAAAAGACAAATTTTAAGGGAGGTTTTATCAAATAATGTTTGGGCTCAATTGAGGAATGAATATCTCATTTGTATAAATAACTCATTTTTTCGCTTCTAGAACCATATTCTGAGCAGGAGGACATCTTACAAAGTGAAATTGTAGTTAATTATGCCCTACTGAGTCATGAAACTGATTGCGCGGAATGTTTAGCGATAATAAATAAACTTAGTTATATTAACTCTATATACATTTATTGGATGTAAAAGAGATTAATATATGTGTAAAAAAATAATATAACTAAAACTTAGATTAATTGGTATAGACTTAGTATACTTATTACAACTTTATTTTTTGTAAATAAATAAACAAAAAGAGGGGAGGTGGGATTAAGAAAGAAAAAAAAATACAAATAAGGAAGAGGAAAAGACAAAATTGTATTACAGAAAAATATTTTCATTTTAACCCAAAATTTTATTAACAATATATTGTAACAGCTTTATTAGTATTTAATCTTTTTTGTTAGTCAGCAGTGTGTGATATTATTTTGTACTAACGGAATGATTATATGATGTTTCTGTTGCTAATCTATATAATGCTCCAATTGATGGCACAGCAAAAATTTGAAAGTTCTATTTGTTAGCTCATATCTGGCCTGCATATTTATAAGAGCAAATCTCCTATGCAGAATTCTGTTCATCATGATGTCAGATGAGAAGCAAAGACAAAAAAATATATAATAAAATATGATTTAATTAATTAAAAAGAATGAAAAATGTTTCATGAATAATTTTTGTTCACAAAATTTTAAATAGTAAAAATTGATATATAAAAGTTGTCTATTACTAAATTATTAGAGGAAATTTATACTTAGCATTCTTCTTCAGTATTTTGAAATATTTCACAATTAAAATAACATTCTGATTAATTAGCACATCCTGAAATCATGATTAACATTACAATATTTTCAGCTTAGAAAATAAATAGTTTGATTATGACTATGAATCTGTTATCATACTTTCAGTTCATATACTTTAATAAATGTACATGTATGACAAAATTATTTTTCTATCTTTTAGTCATCATTTTTTAGTTCATTAATTTTTTGGGTTTCCATGTGCAGATTTTTCTTCTGTCAAATTTTATTACTCAGTTTTACATGAATCTAATGACTTTATGGAATTGACATGAACGTTTTTAAACTATTTTTCTCAGCATGTATATTAATATGAATAATAGTTTATTTGGGGATTGTTGAAACACATTAGTTAATTCAGTCAAAAGTTGTTCTATTAGGCATGTATGAGTGTTGCTTAATGGCAATAGCAGATAATCCAGTAGTAAAGTTGATTCATGTTTACTTGGAAATTTGTCAATGCTGTGTCTTGCTGACAAATTTTTTTAAGAATCTCCTCTGTAGTTATATATAGATTATGATGCTGATATCTTGATTTCCAATTGATTACAGCTTAGCTATATTCTTTCCTTCACAAGAAAAAATTAAAACTAAGGTTAAACTGTGTTTAACAGAATGATCATCAGCTATCTACTATCTGTCTATCTATTTCATCATCCATCAATCTATTTATCCATCTATCTATCTATTCATTTATCTATCTGTCTACTTGACATTCATTCAGTCTCTCTATCTATATGCTTACCTCTCTATTTATCTATCTGTATTTAACTATGTATCTGAATTTCTATTTATCTATCCACTCATTTCTCCATTCATATATCTATTTAACTATCAATTCATTTTCTGATCTATTCAACCATCAAACAATCTATCTATGGATCCATCTATTATCTATCTGTCTACCTATCTATTTATCTATCTAGTCATTTATCTAAACATTCATTTATTTAACCAATTATCTACTCATCTATGTATTCATCTAATAGCCATATATCTATCTACATACTTATCTATTTACCTGTCTATCTATCTATCTATCTATCTATCTATCTATCTATCTATCTATCTATCTATCTATCTATCTATCTATCTATCTATCTATCTATCTATCTATCTATCTATCTATCTATCTATCTATCTATCTATCTATTTATCTATCTATCTATTGATTCATCTATAAATCTATACATTCAGCTATCTATCTCTATCCATCCATCCATCTATCTATATATTCGTCATCTATGTGTTTATCTATTTTTATAATATATCTTTCTATGTATCTATCTAGCTACTCATACCTTCTATCTACCTATTCAGAATAAATAATGCATACAACATATATACTAAAAAAGGCTATTTCAATACATTAAAATAAAAATGTTTAATATATCAACATAATATGCTGAACATGCTTTCGATTAACTGGTCATCATACTCATAGCTACAGTTATCCAAGAGAATTGTGAGATTTTTAGAAGAATCATAAAAGGTGTGATTTATATAAAATTTAATTATTAGATGTAAATAAATTTATTTAAATGAGACATTTTTTTGGTAGGGGATACAGGATTTTTTCTGTTGATTAACTGCTTAGCTCTATATCTATGTAATAAATGATCTATCTATCTAACTTTTCATCTATCCAACCATTCATTTATTTATATTCTTCTATCAATATATCTAAATAAGTACAGATAGAAACATATGTAGAGAGATAAAGTATATTTGAGTAGACTAACAGATATATGGCTTAATGATAGATGAACGGCCTAATGAATGGATGGATTAAAATAGATAGCTGAATAGATAAATTGATAGATAGACAGATAGGTAAATAGATTTAGAAGATAGATAGATAAATAGATTAGATAGATAGATAGGTAGATAGATAGACAGATATATAGATAGATAGATAGGTAGATAGATAGATAGATGTTTTGATAGTTAGGTAGATAGTTAAATAGATAGATGTTGGATGGACAAATAGATAGTTAAATAGATGAATGATGGATAAATAAACAAATAGATAGACAGAAAGACAGATAGGTAAATATAAATAGATGGGTGTTTGGGTGAATAGGTAAATAAATGATTGGTTGAAAAAATAGATGGATAGACAGAAAGTCATATAGATAGATAGATAGGTTGATACATAGGTAGAGAGGTAAGAAGATAGATAGATAGATAGATAGATAGATAGATAGATAGATAGATAGATAGATAGATAGATAGATAGATAGATAGATAGATAGATGGATGGATGGATGGATGGATGGATAGATAGATAGATAGATAAAATGAATGGATATATAGATAGATGAATGGATGGATAAATTGATAGGACATATAAATAGATAGATGGATGAATATATGGATGATAGATGGCTACTTGGTTTGATGGATGACTGAATAGATAGATAAATAGATAGATGAACAATTAAATTAATAGGCATATATAGAGAGATAAGTAGATAAATAAGTTGATATATAGGTTTGTAGGTAAATAGATAAATGGTTGAAAGAAAGGCATTGATTTACAGATATATAAAATGCTTCAGAAGGAGGAAAATTTAACTGGCTAATAAAATTTTTAGTAGTGTAAACTTTCTATGCCGAGAAATTTCAAACGTCGTCAAAGGAGAAGATATGTAGATCATATCTTATTATTCAGATTTACATGTTAAAATCTTCCAAGAAATAGATTTTTTTTTTTTAAATGAGAATATAAACAGATTGGAATTATTTTCAAATGTTTAGCCTTGTACCAAATTCCACAAAGATGTATTCAACTTTCAACCCAAAAACAACAAGATATGTCATAAACTGAATACAACTTCTTTAAACATTAGATTTAAAACATGGCATTACATTATGCTATTTAAAAGTAATCTTGGACCATATATTCATCATCTATTAAAGTTTATATGCTAATTTTTAAAAACTATTTGCTTAAAAATTTGTATGGCTTTTCACGAACAGTTTTCTTAATTTTAACAAATTCTATTGTTGAACACTGCTCTTTTTAGGGAAGAGTCCATTCTAAACATCTGAATACATATTTAGTTTTATTCATGAGAAATATTACTAACAACTTTTGTAGCTTATCTTTTTTTTCATATTTCTCACTACATATATATATATATCATAAGATAAACTGCACTATATAGCAGGTGTATGAATTGAATTTATTTGTAACTCAAGACAGAGTTTCTTTATGTAAAATGTACCTTAAGTGTTTTATTTCACATACAACAATAAACTAATCGATTTGATTTTTTAAGGTTATTGGAATCTCATCAATCGATGTTATTGTAAGACACAATGTGGTGTGGTTAGATATAATCTATGGAAACATGTAGTTAATATATCAATACCGATTACCTTTTGGTACCTTAAAAATATCTATATGCTAAATATGTCAAAAAATAAGTTTATAGTTTATAATCTTTTTTTAATCATTTGTTGTAGATTATACTACAACATATTATAGTATTTCATTTTAAATAATATTATTGAATATATAATTTTTATATATAGTCTAAGAATTATATTTGAATTCACTCTATATTAATGATTTGTTGATCTTTTTTTTCCATCCATTTTTTTTTTTTAAAGAATACTTTTTTCTTACTATTAAATCAACATTTTCCATTTTTTCTTTTTTTAATAATGGAATGAAAAAAAGCTCGTCTGAAAGCTGTACTATATTTTCTATCCCTCTAGCAAAGAACTCTTCCACACCCTGGTTAAACAATCTTTTTATTGCTGGATTTCAGACATTCTGACCCAGATTCTGAGGTTCAGGAATAATTGATAGTAAATATTGTTTAAACATGTTTTATAACTATACTCTTTCATGAGAATTGTAAATACTACTGTTTTAATGTGAGTATTATATAGATTATAACAAGGTTAGCACAATCTTAAAAAACAACTTGAATTAAGAAAAACGGCGAAGTAAAAAAGGTTATTGAGTTCATTCAGCAAATATATATTTATATGTAATATTGTCTCTCGTGTAAATTCTTAGGACTTCAAACAAAGTGGGTCTTATTTTGCTTCACTGACAGTTAACACACGTTCTGCGTGATTTTTAAAGATATTTTGGTAGCGGTTGAAGAAATTTTATATTTCTACATATTTTTGTAATATCTATATGCAAACACATATAATCTTACTTGCAACTGTTCTTCAGTAATTGGATATGATTAGTATTATAAAATTATTCTATAAAATCAAAAAACTTAATTCACATTTTTATTTTAATATAAAGTATATTAATTATTATTATTTTCTTTTAAAGGAGAGTGAGGGGAAGACGGTTTATAAAATCATTGACGGAAAAAAGATTTTACTATTAAGGAAACTTTGATCTCTCTCTCTCTCTCTCCAGAGTTTTTAATGTAGTCTAATATTCATTTCATATGTTTTTATTGTTGCAGGTACCATTCTGCACTTTGAATATACGAATAGTCTGTAGTAAATGACAATAGACAAATTACTCACTAATACAGACTAGCTTGTGTAATAATTTTACTGACTTGCAGTCCTGAGTTTAGAAACAAGGAAATATCCATACTATCTTTTTTTTTTTTTTGAAGCTTGATTATTTATGATGGAAATTTGATTGAATATATATGTGTGGGTGAATGGATATTTTTTTGCACATACTTATGATAGACAATAAAAATAAATATGATCTTCATTTCTTTAAGGCAGTAAAGCATCAACTGAAGTTGGCAGATGATGTTAAAAAAATTCCAAATTTTAGATCTAGACTAGCATTTAATAATGACTTTATCTACAATTGTATAATTCTTATAATAAATTGTCCGATATTGTGAACTTAGGTGATCTGAAGAAACGATCTGAAAATTATGGACTTGATCATAAAAAGCATAAATGTTGTAAATGGATATAAAAGATGAAAGAACAGTATAGTGATAGCTGATAATATATTAGTTATTTGACAGTTGAAAGATTTCGAATGCTGATATTTTATGCTTATGCATAAAACAGAATTTTATTCTGATGAAGAAGCATTTTATATAGACCACAAAATATTGAACCATGTAATTTTTTTACATTGTCATGGAAGATTTTAATACTGTATTGGAAGACATTTGATAAATAAGTCTATTGGACATAATTTATATGTAGAAACAAAAATTTTGTAAAAAATGTAAATGTATTAGTTTTTGCATAAGAAAAAAAAGGATATGGTTTTATTACTCAGGAATTCATAAGAAGTTTGAGTGCCAGATATGTGAATACCAGAATCGATTCTGTGATCACCTGATCTCAACTATCCATGCCAAACTACACAGGGAAGAAAAAAAATAAACATTATGATATTTTTGGGAAAAATCCAAGTAGGAAATGGATATGGCAATTATATTATTTACTTCAAACATAAAATCACATCATCTATCCATTTATTCTTGTGCTACTTTTTAAATACATATAACTATTCCCTTCTATAAGATTATGTGTTAATTGTTTTGTTTTTAATTTATTTTAAACCCTCTACAATTCCTTCTAATATATTTTCCATAATTCTCTTGTCTTAAAATACATATGCAATTCAATTTGCAATTCTTTAATTTTTCTAAATAAATAGTTTTTTAAACTCAATGATAATGATAATTGGTGCTTTATGAAATACTGTGGTGCTGTTGCTGAGCTTCAGCTTTAAATCATTTTTTTGTAGCTATCTTTAATGCTCTTTCACCAGTATTACTATTCATTTGTTGATAAAAAAAATTGATATAAAGTATATATATAAATTCAAAAGCAAATCTGAAGAGAAAAACTACAGATGAGCTAACAAAAGTCTAGGAGCTGCTGATTGATAGATTCTTTGATCTTAGGCATATGAACAAACTTTTAAAATCTGATTTTATTGTTGTTAGCAATGAGAAATATGTAATTGCCAGTTGTACCTGGCCTAAATAGGCTTTATTTTTTTTAATTTATTGCTTTAATTCAAACTAAATGTAACATCTATTTTTTTCTTCTCACTAAATCACATTTAAACATGACTTTATGTACTGTAATCACATTTCATCGTGATTTAAATATTATACCTCTGTAGTTGAAAGCACATGTACTGATTTTTTTCAAGTATTTTTTTTATTAATGGTGGAATCTTCTTATTGAAATGATATATTTCTGGCCTCATATACATTTCACCTATTTTTTCTTACAGCTCCATCTGTGCTGTATTTAAACCCTCTATGAATACATATACATAAACATCAATACAGTTATTTATCTACCATCCCACATATATATGTGAAAAAATGGCTGTAATCTATATTACAATGTGAATATTTTATTTGAGATCAAATCTTTTAAATTATAGATTTCATTTGGTTAAATGAATTAATTTATTTTATACTAGAAATCACAGGTATATGTAGGAAGTTCATGTATCACCATGATACATATATAATGAAATGTTATTTAAAATTTTTTAATAAATTCTTAATTTTAAATTAAAATTGTAATAAATAAATATGCCACTGCACACCTGAGTCAGTATAGTATGTGAGCGAAATCTTAAATCTTTTGCAATAACATTTTTTTAAAATGTATTTTATAAATAACAAAATCTCCAGAGCTGGAACTATTGCCAGTCTTTAGAGAATCAAGATGACCCAAGTTAAATTAAAAACATCTAGTTTCAAATGTATACAAAAGATTAAACCAATTTTGTAAATTAAAAAATAAGATAGTAAACAAGTGCTAATAGATTTCCCAGATGTAAATCTATATTGTTGGCAAAATATTGGAGGATCCAAAAATCATTTATTCTAATTTTTTGACACTCTTAAGTTTACTCTGTAAATTAATAAGCATTGCTACCAGAATCCACGCTTGTTTGTACTTTGATAATGGTGAAGCAGAAGGCCATAGATTTTCTGTTTTCCTGTGGGAAGATAGTAATCTAGAACCTCATCTGGCATGCAACCATCATCATGGAGATGGAAGACTTCCAGCAACAGTCTGCTATATAAAGAAGACATCTTAGACCATGTAATCTATCCAGAGAGTGTGTCACTATGCCTACCCTCCAATGTTCCTGAAATACCAGCTGCAATAAAGAAGATTGGTAATATTTTCTTCAAAACTGCAGAGCTCATAACCAATTTTTAAACTTTAACTTTAATATTTATAGCTAGCTGATATAATGTAGATCAAATGTTTATTTTTAATTCTTAAATTTTCTATCTAAATTAAAATCATTTATAAAATTAAAGCTGTGTAAATCTTGCCTGAATTTATCTCTATAATATAGTTTTATTTTTCTGAACCATAATGACTGTAATCAGTTAACTATTTTATATGTTAAAATGGGACCACTGTATTAATAATAGTCTCATCCACTATGTAATGCCTGCATGTGTTAATTCATATATTAACACTAGGTAATTAATTTCATTTTTGTTTTGTTTGATTTAATTTATTGTTTAATAAACCTATTAAAATATAAACTTGTTTCATGTCTTTTTTTTCACAATCCAAATCTAATTCCTTAATGATATTTATATGTTGAACATGCATTATTTTAGTTAAGTTAATTAGTGTGTTAAGTAGTTTATTTAAATTCTTTTAGTAAAATTGTTAATTTCCCTTGACTCTCAGATTTTTTCCTGTTCAGAGCTGGCTTGTTGAAGAAATTGAGACTGAGTATAATCTCAGAAATGTCATTCATAAGGTGTTAATTCACAGAGTACTGGTAAATGAATTGAAGCTTGGTCAGATTTGGGATCTCACCATCTCATTCTAGTCAGATTTGCTGTATTTTGCCTATTCTCTGGATTTTGTTACATGAATGTACAAATCTGACTGTCACATTATAAACATAATTTTTTTAATTGATCATGAATTTGGCATGTGACAGCCTTATAGGTAAACATTCCTAATTCATCAATCAGACAACAGAGAAAATAAAGATTTTATATATAAAATTACATTTAGATTTTTTAAAAATATGTTTCAATTTTTTAAAAAAAAAAGTTAAAAAATTTGAATCATAAAGTTATACTGTGATATGTTATGTTTATTATTTTCTGTTACACTCCATAGTATTAAACTCGTGTTTTAAATTTAATAAATGTAAATGCAGTTTTAAATTTTAGAATAATGGAATTTTTAACAAAGATTTTTATTAATTCATTTTTTCCAATAGCATTATTATGATTAGCCAATAACAAAAAATAATTGTCCTTATTATGTATTTTACTTTGTTATTATTTTTTTTATGTTTGGAAATTTTAAGTATCATTTTTATGCCATTTTTTGTTTGTAGACTTATATTTCTAACAAATCAAGCCCAATTTATTGATACAGAATATTGAATAAAGGTTTAAATATTGAAATTAAAATGGTGAACTATTAACACAAATTGATAATGGAAAAATCTTTTTAGCAACATTGCTAATTATATCATCTTTCCAATTTATTTTTACATTTTTTTTCCAGATATATATCTGTAATATCTTATATCAATTCCCTTTTCCTAATTTTTCATTTTTTTATATTTTTTTATATAAAAATAAAATTTCAGAACAAAACATATCAAATATATTTTTATTGTAATTTTAATGAACAATAAAATATTCTATCTTAGTGAAAGACTATTTGTCTGTTGAAGTTCCCATTATAATTTCTTTATCATTTGTTCTATTGTTAATTTTCAAAACTATTCAAAAATTTAAAAGTAGCTAGTTATTTACTATTTATTTTTAATATTTTTATCTCACCACAATCTATGCTCATTGGTTTTCTTTTATTTAAGCTATAATTTTATGTAGTATTACTCATTACTTTTATTTTTACTATCCACAAGAACTACTTTTGCAAATCTGATACAATGAACATTTAAGCCTATAGTAATCATATTTTATATTTCTAATGTTCAAAAATACTTTAGTGAATTTAATATAGAATTTGAAAATCATTATAATTTTAAAAGAACTTTGAAGGTGGCGCAAAATTACATCAAATTAATCAAAAGATAATAAATACTCTTTCTAAAACTCTATTAATCGAAAGTATAAAGAGCAGCAATTATACAGTATTTTTTTAATGAGTTAAAAAGGAATATATAAAAGAAAAAAATATTTTAAAAAAATGTTTAATGATTTATTTATGAAATTTTATAAATACAAAAATGAGTTAAAATCAGTGTAAAAAATATAATTGTTAAATATTGAAAAAAAAAGCTGTAGAAAACTATAAAAATCTTGCAGATATAAAACATCATTGTATTGAGAAAAATTGATTTCAGTAATAAAAAGAATTTGGAATAATTACTATATCAGATATGACAATATGAAATCAGTGAAAAAAAATTATACAAAGGAGTCTATGAAAAAAGAAGATACAAAAATTAATGGAATCATCATAGATATTTCAAAGTAAGCAGGTAAAGAAATAAAAAAAAATGTTGGCAAAAATGTACACAAAACGATTGAAAAATTGTATTGGTCATACTAAATATTTATGAATGATGAAAAAGAAGTTATTAGGAACCACAGATAATCTTGTATACTTATATCTTAATGTTAAATGTTTATTTACAACATGGTAAATCATCAACAAATAAATTTAGATCCAAGCAAAATCAAAGAACAAGCTGGATTAGAAATTATTTTGACACAGTAAACAATATTTAATTATTAAGGTTACATAAAATATTAATAATTATATATTATAAGTTTTTAGATTGTGGAATGTACGACTTATAAGCATTTTTGTTGTAATCAAAGCTTTGGATTATCAAAACAAGCAATATATTGTCAAACTATGAACAAGATTTACCATAATTACAGTGTTAGTGATTGAATATAACAACAATAAGATTAATGTTAGTAAAAATGAATAATGTATCATTATATTTCTAATGTTAATAAATAATTTTATGGAAAGTATATTGTGGATTACAATAAGAAATAAAGAGTTTTAAAATGATAGGACATTACTAAAAGATTATATGGACTTTTTTTATATGATGTAGTAGTTTTCACAAACAATACTTCATAATTTCAGGAAATATTTTTATATAAAGAAAGCAAAAAATAAATAAAAATAGTGTCACTAAAAATAAATTCTAAATAGGTTTTCAATGAAGAAGAAAGTAAAAAGCAATAATAATAAGGAATTAGATGATGCTAACAATTATGATTACTTTTGTCAAATTTTTAACATAGTTGGAAGCATGATAGATTAAATTAATATAATTAAGTTTAGTTTGAATTATTTCACTAGAACTAGCTTAATGTTAATATGGCTAATGGCTTGGAAAATAATGTTTTAATAAATGTATTTTTCTAATTCTTACTTATGAATTTGAGATATAGTCTTTTAATAGTAGATCAGTATAGATTGCAGATAACATAACAAGGTATGCAGAAATTCATGTTAGAATTATATAAGGAAGAACAAATTAAAAACCTAATTTGAAAGCATAAACATACATTACTATATTATTTCGAGAATTAAGAAACTGGACTGAACATATTTCTAGAAGAGATGACATTCCAAACATAGTCATAAATATTATAAGACATAGTGCATGGAGTGGATGAATTTAAAAAATTATTGTAGTGATGGGAAGAGAAAAAAGTGACAGATAAGAAAAATTACATTAAACTTAGAGCATTTTGCAATAGTTAAAACAAATAATGATAATTAATAATGTATTTATCATAAGTTTTCTGTTTGTAAAATCAAATAATATTTAAGCACCAAAATGATGTAATGGGATATTTTTTTTGCCTCTTTGTTTCTTAACAAATTAATAAATTTTTATCGAAATTTTTTAATAGATATTTATCACACATTGTTTATAAATAATATCAGATTGTAATTATCAAAGAATTACATTATAATATGGATGTCACTCATTTTAACTGATACTGAAAAATCTGCTGGAAAATATATTTAATATATGAAACTATAACAAGTTCATCCAATAGTGTTTGTATATATGAAAAATTGATGCTGAGGTAATTTTATTGGAGATAAACATTTTTATTCATTATAACTTATTTATTTGTTATGGTTATTATTGTTTCCGTTTAATTTCATGTTTTGGCTCTGTTATCCAGAGGAAAGTATAACTTATTAGAAACACTAAAGGCTACATTTTCATATGGTACAATATATTTTATAATACTTTTATGGTTAATGTATTTCAATAGCTTGATTTACTTGTTACTTTTTTAGCTTAAGATGGTAAACTGAAAAGTGGAGAAAGTAAAAGTATATTAGTTTCATAATAGACATATTAGTCATTTATTGCAGTTTGTCAATATAAAAATTAGTTTTTTGTTGTTTATGAAATGCTTTACAGCAGTATTTGTAAAAAATTGCAATGATAAATTTCATTATCTGCAATATTCTTACAATGAAAAAGCAATTTTTTGTGTGTGTTTAGATATCACAAATAAAAAATTACTGTGTTAAAAGAAATAATTTTATTCTGAAAAAAAAAAATCAGAATTTTATTTTTTGCCATTAATGAGAAAAAAACATATTTCTGTGCATTAAAAGTAAGTGAATATCTGTCTCTTAGGCATCTTTTTTTTTTTTCAAATATTACATCACTTTTTGTGTTTGCTTTGGGAGAGAAGCAGTATTTCCTTTGCTGCAGAATGGCTTGAATAATCAAAGCACACTTTCACCCTACATTAAATTTAATCTTTTTTAAGTTAGAAATAAAATTTTAAAATGTGAGATGGTACAAAAAATATTCTTGCTTATTGTAAGAATAATTCAGACAAACTTATTGAAACATCACTGCATCTTCCAATAAGTGTCAAATAAAAAACTGCAACTTATTTTTAATAGATTCTCACACATGTAATCTATATTATTAAATGTATTACATTTAGTAATATTTTAGATGAGAATTGTACTTAGAATTTAAACTTAATTAAAATTATATTGTTGTGGAATATAAATTTAATAAGTATTATTGTTGTTTGTAGAGTATTAAAAATATGGGGTTCTCCTCTTTTCTTCCAAAGAGTAAGCTTGTGGTTTAAAGACCTGTAGAGGTCCCTACTATCGCATTTTATATGCATGTGCTTGAGGCTACAGCCTTAATGAATATTACTTACGTAATCAATGTGTGTTTAAATAAATTTATAAAAACAAAAAGAGGAAATTCTTTGGAATGAGGATGAATAATGTTATGCATTGGATTTTGAGATATAAAAGATAGAAGTATAAAGTAACAACAATTTTGATGTTATGAAGGCAGTAAGCAAAACAATATAAAAACAATTTAATTTGTTATGAGAAAAAATTGCATGATGTAATAAATATTATTATGATTAACATTCCTAACTTATTGTTGAACAGTTATTTTGACATCATGCTGCTAAAATCATTGTGCCATGAATTTACATAAATGAGACAGGAATCACTTTTAAGTTTATATTATTGTCTTAATATTAAGAATATAGGTCAGTAATTTCAACTCACTAATTTTTCTAGGAATTTTTTCAAAATAATATTTATGTTGTATGAATCTTTTTTTTTTTTAAAAAAAATGGTTATTTCACTTTATTAATTATATGCTTACTGTCTGTCAAAAATGTTTATAGTTTTTTCAATTTTAAAAAATACTTTACATTTAAGCTTCAAACAATTTTCATTATATAAACATATACAGCTATTAATTGATTGGAATTATTTTTTTTACATAACTCTTTTTGTGTTGAATTTTATATATAAAAAGTTTAAAATTGTCTCTATATGTTCCAATATTTTGACAAGTTTTAATAATCCCTAAATTTAAAATATTAGCTAATGTAATAAAACAAATGATACTTAACATTATAAGAATTCTTCAACAACTTTCATTTTGCTATAATTATGTACTATCAGTTCTTGTTTTTTATAATAATAAAATGCTGTAGGTTAGTGTTATGAACATTATATAAAAATGAGAGTATCATGATTAGATTACCATTTATGTTTGAAGAATATATTTACATTTAGAGTTATAGTGAGAAAAAAAACATTAAGCATCATATAACATTGTTTTTACATTATGTTTTGTTTATGGTTTTTATATTAGTGAGTAAGAGTTTACCAAAGGTGATACTAGAGCTAGATGTAATCTTTTTCACATGCTGATTATATTCCTTGTTTCATACTGAAACCTTTTCTTAATGTTACATTCCCTTATTTATATTTTCATTAAAATGGACTATATCTTTTTTTAACTTACTTATATTTCAGTTTTGCAATCTTTTATTTTTGTTTATACTTTATTAATATCTTATTATTAATATCTGATTGAATGCATTGATCTCAGCTGAACACAGTTATTGGCAGCAACAAAACATTTCTAACAATACAGAGTAAAGAAATCTTAACCTCTTCCCATATGATATATTGAAAATTTGCATGAATAAGCAGAATGCTATTTTTATGATTGTTTACAGTTGATGCTCCACATATTTTGGTGAAAATAAATAAATTAAAATTATGAAAATTAATAATGCATAAAAATGTACTCAGTCATTGTTAAACAGAAATATTAAATATATTAGGTAAAATTTTACTTTTTAGAAGTGTACTTTAAATTGGACAATTAAATTTATTTCATGACCTAAGAATTTGAAATTTCATTGACACACACAAAAATATTTTCACATCTTTTTGTTACTTTCTTGGTTGTTTAACTGTTTAATACATTGATTAAGATTTCAAGTTTTCTTTATGTATTCTGAATCGAGAGTAATATGTTGCTAGATTGATTTCTCCAATTGAGAAAAGTGAGCAACAGCAAAAAAAAATATTGAGTTTGAAATTCAATATATTTTGATGATCACTTTGATGCTTATATATTACTTGACCATACATAAAAATGAATAATATTGGTTGTCCTAGCTTTAGAAGATTATTTTTATATGCAAGATCACTAGTGCCACAGAATGTCTAAAAAATTCTAATACATTTGAAAAAGATCATTGTTAAGTTTTTTGTATATATTATTGCTTGAAACCTATAAAAATCTCAGATTAAACTCCCATTGATATACCTGAAATTATATTGAAGCATAGACAATAATAGAGTATGAATGCAATTTCTAAATATGTTTTAATAAAGTTAAGTGATAATTTTAAAACCCATTATATGATGAGAATGTTATTTTATATAAAATAGAGATTGTTTATTTGAAAGAAAAAAAAAGAAGTAATGGAAGTTATAAAATATAGGATTTAAAAGTATATGGAAAAGATAAATTGTAAAAATAAAGATTGCTTTATAGAAGCACTAAGAAGAAGAAACCATGAAACAGAAGAAGAAACATGATAGGCTTAGAAATAGAGAAATATAAAATATATGTTTGTAAAGGACATGTAGAGAGAGAGAGAGAGAGAGCTATGAAAAAAAAGAAACTGATTGATGGAGTAGTCATATATATTTGAAGAATAGAAAATGAGACTAATAGAAACTGTCTCCCATTAATTAAATTCTCCACATGAATTACTTATTCTAACTTTATCAAAATAATAATAGGTAATATTATTAATAATTATAATTTAATATAAGTAATGAATTTAGAAGTTATTCAATGAAGTGTTAATTAAAAGGTCGAATAACCAAAAGTTTGAATTAACTAACAGTCTATAAATAGGGCAAATAAACATATGCATATCTTGATGTCTTTTCAGTTTCCTCCAATAATTTTTCCTATTTAAGACACTTTATAAGTTCCTTCAATAAATAATTTAGTCTTTACATCTTCCAGTGATTTATTATTCTATGAACAGGTGGACATGTATAATAGGACAGCTTTACCTATTCTGACATTTTAAATGGACAACAAAAATAAATAATTAAAAATAAGATGAACAGAAAAACTTTTAAACTGAGTAAGTAAAAATAATAAAGATAATCTGTGTTTTATTTTCTGGTTTTTACTTTTTAAAAGTGTGTGTGTTCAATTTTTTGCCACAAAGTCTGTCACATGGTATAATTCAATCACTCAAATTAAGTATTAGGGTGGGATTTTTAACATAAGTGTAATTTTAACTTCTTAATTTATAAGGTTGCATATTTATAGACTTGATCTTGAGCTTACTAATTAAGACATTTTAAATATTTAGACAGTAAAATGGTTAACTTTTATTAACTTTATTTTAATTATTTAATAACAATTATTTATTTAATTTCAATAAAAATTATCTACTTAATTAAAATAATTTCTTCATTTTAGATTTTTTTTTTACTCTATTTAAGACTTCTATAAGATTATCATATTAAATCATTAAATATACTTTTATAAAACATTATTTTTAGTAATCACTTTTAAGCTTCTCAATCTTTCAATATACATGTACAAACATTTGCTGACACACATATAGTAACATAATTAATATTTTAAAAGCAATGAAACTAAACTTTTACTTACTAAAACTTATTTAAATTAAAACCTATTCCAAACTAGTTACCTTTAAGCTTAATGCCTTAATTCTAACTTTAAACAGATATTACATTAACTAATACTTTATGAAATACTATTGTAAATGTACTTTATTTTGAAAAATAGAAACTTTAACACAAATTAATAAGCCATACTTTACAAATTCCAATAAAAACTTTATCCAGGTTTAAACTATCAAATTTGGATTTTTAAAGCAAATATTAAATAAGTCAATTGATATTTTTTAAGCATTGAATATTAAAACATGTTTAATAAACTGTTTTATTAATAAATTACAATACTTAGTCAAGCCTTTGTATAGCTTAACAACAATGAAGTTTATTTATTACAAAGTTATGTTTATTTAAATTGAATTTTTTTTTTAAGTATTACCGATTATATTTAATCCCTAGGGGTTAAATATATGGTTACAATATATATATTCTGAATTTTTTTAACCGCTGTAAGGATATAAATACTTCTCAAATTTGCTATTCCAAAAATTCACAAATTTATTGCACAAAATTCTTCGAAGGTGTTTTTAGAAATTTAGTGTATTTATAGTAGATATTTTGATTTTTCAAGATCAACAAATGAATTAAAACAGGCGTTTATAATTTAGATATTTAAAAAGCATGATTTATTAATTCTTGAATATATAAATACTATAGATTTAAATTCTATCTTTGCATAAAAATTATTTAGCAGCTTAATTTTTGTTTTATCTTCTGCCAGTGTATTGATAGAAATATTCTATCTTCTGCTGAATAGAATTAAAAATCATGCCCAAAATGCAACTGAACAAGAAATTCTTTCAAAATTAGCACTAAGATGATAGAATAATATTTATTAACTCATTTTGCTCGATAAAGACAAAAAAAACTTTATAAAAGAAGTAATTCAAGATTTTGTAAAACAAAAAAGGGTTGACTTAATTTTTAAAT
This sequence comes from Epiperipatus broadwayi, assembly GCA_028023455.1. Classification (NCBI taxonomy): domain Eukaryota; kingdom Metazoa; phylum Onychophora; class Udeonychophora; order Euonychophora; family Peripatidae; genus Epiperipatus; species Epiperipatus broadwayi. The sequence continues at coordinate 3,105,291 of JAQFVV010006206.1, forward strand.
AAAATAATATCTAATAACTGCTTATAAATAAATAATTAATTGCAAGATAAAATTGAATCAGTCTTATAACATGGTAATCGTAATATAAATTTATTATAATTAAATAGTGGAAATTTATTCTATTTTAATTAGGTCATTGTTTACATATAATTGTGGAATAGAATTAGACAAAAAATAACTCTCACCTAGGTACCATTGATTTTAACATTTGAGTTTAAAAAAACTTAAATATACCATTTTATTTTACCCATACCTGAACAATTAAGTGGCTTTTTACACATATGCAAGAGATTGTTTCTAGATTACTTTGGCATTTTCAGTTCAATATTTCCAAGGATGAGCCAGTTTTACTCTGTTCTTGAACATATATCCTCAATTTTTTTAGGGTTCTTTTTGTTCCTTACAGTTCTCTTTGAATTTTATTTCTTTAACTGAGTTTCTTTTTTTTCTTTTCACTCTTAGTTTATATAATTTCCAGTTCTATGCAGAGTATTGGTGATAACTATGTGCAAGTGATCAGATACATCTATAAGAGAGAAAATGCATTTAAAGTGGATTGGTGCAGCTGGTACATTAGTTTAAGTTTAGTGCTTTTTAATAAAAGTTTTTTCATAATGCTATGATAATAAGTCTCTTTTTATTCTGCTTAAACTATCAGAAACTCCTTTAATTTTACAAAGTCTATTGTGTGTGTAACTACTTTTTTCCAAACTGGTGATCTGATCTGCTTTTTGAAACAACCTTTAAATACATTTTTAACTCATAGTGTAATTTTCAATCTAACAATAAATCCTTATTTTTTGGTAAATAGTTAATTTTACAGCGCCTTGTTATTTTATGTATTATCAATTTAATTGCAACTTATTCAGTTTTTTTTTTCTTTTACAAAGCAAATCAATTGCCATTAATTAATTTACAAATTTTATCAACAAGATAATTCTTTTTCAAATTAAAACTGTGATTGAATTTTATATTTTCATTCTTTCTTTCAAAGTAAAAAACCTACCATATTTCATATACAATCTTCATAAAAGTATTTAAAAAAATTAGAACACATATTAAGTTTGTCTTATGCAGTTACTTGCTTTTAACTCTACGTAATATTTGTTCATTTCTGTGTATTATGTTATTCAACATTAAATTTTTAAATTAAAAAAATTGCTCATTTATACCAAAATTACATAAGTTTATTTAATTATTGTTTCTGCACTGTTAATAGAGTGTGTGTACTTGCATTATATATATATCAATATATATATATATATATATATATATATATAGTTTTGGTTATATATATATATATATATATATATATAAAACCAAAACTGTCTAACACTATACTAGCAAAAAATAAAAATGCAAAACCATAAAACAATACAGTACTAGATTAAATTCAAAATTTTACCAAAATCCTTACACAACCATGGTTTCATCTACTACAAATAGACCTTCTCAAGTGAAAATCAACCTAAAGGAAAACATATATATATACAAACAAACAAACCTTCCCATAATTCATTTCAAACTCCACCTTCCCTTAATATCAAAAGAAGTCTTCATAAGATTGATAGCCTCAGAATCAAGGAGTTTTATCATCAAAGTCTCCTTTATTCTTCTTTTTAACTCATTCTTTTCATAAAAAATAACCGAAGCATTGTCAAACAATATTCTATGACCTGTATTCAATTCATGAATATATAAAGCTGAGTTAAGATACCTATGTTTAACTCTACTTATATGAACCTTAACCCTTTCCTTAAGACTAAATTTACTCTGGCCTACATAAAATTTACCACAACTACATGGAATTTTATAAACAATACCAGGAATAGACCTACTATCAATAGACTGCTTTGAACCATTAAGTAATGAATTCAAATCAGAACCTTTCCTCCATGCAACCTTCTTTCCACCTAACAAATGACTATTCCTATAAACCAAATTATAAATTGATGCTTTAAATGGTAAAGACATATAATCATCATCCTTACCAACAAAATTCTTATCATCCAAATCACGACTATAAACATTATTATTAAATACCACTTTTTTAATAAAATCATGACTATAACCCAATTCTACATATTCAGCAGCAAATTGACTTTTTTGAATATCAGCATCATTATTAAAATTATTAAGCCTTCTATTCCGACAACAAAAATTCAACAAAGACATTTTTTTATGTATAAAAGGCTGATAACTATCAGGCCTAATCATATTTCTCAAATTTTTAGGTTTTATAAAATGACTACAAAACAAAACATCATTAACCTTCTCAACATTTAAATCTAAAAACTTTAATTTTACAAAATCAAAACCACCCCCCTCAATTGTAAACTTAATATTAGAATCAAAACCATTCAATCCACATAAAAACTCTTCTAATTTCTCTTTCTGAATAACAAACAAACAATCATCAACATACCTAACAAATAATTTAATAGAACCTGAAAACATATTAATAATACTACACTCCAAATAATCAATATAGACAGCACACATCAATGGAGAAATGACATAACCAATAACCCAACCTTCTCTAATCTTATAAAACACATCATTAGACATAAAATACATTGAATCCTCTAACAGCAAAAGCAAATCATGAAAAACCTTAATCTTATCTGCAGAAAACATTCTAATTTTTTTAAAATTGAAAGAAAAACATCAATACTTATCGGAAATTTATGGAAAATAAAAAGATTTTTGATGAGCTACTTATTTAAATTGTTACCCTAGTGATTTTGTGGCTCCAAAGGTTTTCTTTAATTTGAAGTCTCATAAAGATAATTTTCCTTTGAGATGTATTTTTATTTTACAGAGGAATTGTTGATAAAATATCAAAATTTATTATAAGATATTTTAAGGATTACATAAAACTGGGTCAATTTTGTGTTTCTTCTTCCTTTGAAGCTTTTAAGAAAATAAATGGTTTTGTTTTGGATGATGATTGTGTTTTTGGTAGTTTAGACATTGAAAATATGTACCAATCGGTTAATAGATTAAAAAGTATTGATGTTTTTCTTTCAATTTTAAAAAAATTAGAATGTTTTTCTGCAGATAAGATTAAGGTTTTTCATGATTTGCTTTTGCTGTTAGAGGATTCAATGTATTTTATGTCTAATGATGTGTTTTATAAGATTAGAGAAGGTTGGGTTATTGGTTATGTCATTTCTCCATTGATGTGTGCTGTCTATATTGATTATTTGGAGTGTAGTATTATTAATATGTTTTCAGGTTCTATTAAATTATTTGTTAGGTATGTTGATGATTGTTTGTTTGTTATTCAGAAAGAGAAATTAGAAGAGTTTTTATGTGGATTGAATGGTTTTGATTCTAATATTAAGTTTACAATTGAGGGGGGGGTTTTGATTTTGTAAAATTAAAGTTTTTAGATTTAAATGTTGAGAAGGTTAATGATGTTTTGTTTTGTAGTCATTTTATAAAACCTAAAAATTTGAGAAATATGATTAGGCCTGATAGTTATCAGCCTTTTATACATAAAAAAATGTCTTTGTTGAATTTTTGTTGTCGGAATAGAAGGCTTAATAATTTTAATAATGATGCTGATATTCAAAAAAGTCAATTTGCTGCTGAATATGTAGAATTGGGTTATAGTCATGATTTTATTAAAAAAGTGGTATTTAATAATAATGTTTATAGTCGTGATTTGGATGATAAGAATTTTGTTGGTAAGGATGATGATTATATGTCTTTACCATTTAAAGCATCAATTTATAATTTGGTTTATAGGAATAGTCATTTGTTAGGTGGAAAGAAGGTTGCATGGAGGAAAGGTTCTGATTTGAATTCATTACTTAATGGTTCAAAGCAGTCTATTGATAGTAGGTCTATTCCTGGTATTGTTTATAAAATTCCATGTAGTTGTGGTAAATTTTATGTAGGCCAGAGTAAATTTAGTCTTAAGGAAAGGGTTAAGGTTCATATAAGTAGAGTTAAACATAGGTATCTTAACTCAGCTTTATATATTCATGAATTGAATACAGGTCATAGAATATTGTTTGACAATGCTTCGGTTATTTTTTATGAAAAGAATGAGTTAAAAAGAAGAATAAAGGAGACTTTGATGATAAAACTCCTTGATTCTGAGGCTATCAATCTTATGAAGACTTCTTTTGATATTAAGGGAAGGTGGAGTTTGAAATGAATTATGGGAAGGTTTGTTTGTTTGTATATATATATGTTTTCCTTTAGGTTGATTTTCACTTGAGAAGGTCTATTTGTAGTAGATGAAACCATGGTTGTGTAAGGATTTTGGTAAAATTTTGAATTTAATCTAGTACTGTATTGTTTTATGGTTTTGCATATATATATATATATATATATATATATATATATATATATATATATATATATATATATATATATATATATATATAAAATTTAGAAGAGACTTGAAAGCAGACTTTCAAGCTTCCTACAGTTATCCACTCTTATCTTATGCAACTGATATACATGACCAAATACATGTGAAAAAGATAAATGATCTTCAATATATGTATTTTGTGCTGAACCTCACTCATCACTTGGTCCAGATCACCATCTCTCACACATATATGCAATCAGTGCTCAGTTTATATTAAGATAGCAAATCTTCAAAGCTTTTATCCTCTCCACCCTCTAACTTTTCAGCCATCCATATCATTGAAAATGCAAGGATGGAATGCTCAAAGCTCTTGTTGAAGCCAATATTATTTTTATACCCAAGTGAACTTTTAAGTCATTTTGACTCCTCACATATAGAACCTTAATGTGTCCATTTAAATATACAGAAGTGAGATGGGCAGATTACAGGCTGAACATGGAATATTTAAATACATGAATATTGTCTATACTAGACTTAATGTAATTAAGAAGGTTGCACTCAGACTTTCAAGCTCCCTACAGCTATCCACTCTATCTTATACAACCAATACACACATACATGTGAAAAATATAAATGACTTCCAATATACATATTTTGTGCTGAACTGGCATTATTATCATCTCCCACACCTATAGATATAATCAGTGCTCAGTTTGTATTAAGATAGCAAATCTTCAAACTTCATTGGATAGATTTCAACCTACTCTGCTCTCCAACTCTTTAACCATCTATATCATTGAAAATATGAGGATGGAATGTTCAAATGCCTTGTAGATGCCAATATTATTCTCATACCTATGTTGACTTTAAGTCATTCTGACTCCTTACATTAATGTGTCCATGATAGTGATTTGACCAACTGATGAGTGCTGGTTCAGCATGAAATATGTATATTGGAGATTATTTATCTTTTTCACATATATGTGGTCATATATATCAGTTTCACAGGATAGAGTGGATAGCTGTAGAGAGCTTGAAAGCCTGAGTTCAAGTCCCTTCTTAATTACACTAAGTTTAGTATAGACAATATACATATATTTAAATATATATTTATATAGTAAAGAATGTATTAATTTATTGGAATCAATTATAATCGTTGCAGTATATTTAGATTTACATTATAGAATATACTTGTTATCTGTTAGTCATTCTACCACTATCCCCATTTATTGTTGTATTATTACAATACTTAAAAAGAGAAAAAAAGGATAATATAGTATTGATGCTTAATTACAAAACAAAATTAATCCAAAAGTAAGTAAAAGAATTGAATCAAATAAAATTTATCTTCAAAATAAATCTAATTTAAAATTATTTGAAAAAAAAAAAAAGCTGAAGACAGAAAAAATGAAAATTAAACACCGATTTAAAAAAAATTAACTTTTTTAAAAAGAATTCATTTGAAGTGACAAATTAAATATTTTTTTAACAACTATGTAGCTCTTTTAATATAAATACTTAATTTAATAAAAGTAAATCAATACTTAATTAAATGTGGATTTGCATATATTTTGATGTAATCAATAGTAAAAGTCATAGGTTCATCATCCATAGATGGAAAATGTTTTCTTTTATCATTTTTTTTTTTTATAGTTTTGTCTTTCCCTTGCAAGTTATGAATTTAGATTAGATTCATACTATTTTTTAATGTTTTATTCTATACTTTCATTCATGCCTGTGTAATACCAAAATTTAGTGGTTTTTAATCTCAGTCATATGAACAATAGTGGACTTCTAGTAAAGAATAGGAGATGAATGCTTCAAGCAGTGCAAATACAATTTTTTTCAGTGGCTTGGGTCATAAAATGGCAGCACTAATTGTTGATTCAGTAAATGAGAATTGTGAATGATTAATAATATTGGACTATAATCATACAGAAATGCCATAGTATAAATGAATCAATATATGTATTTATTTATGTTTTAAACATTATATATTTATTATCATAAAAACAAAATATTTTATAGAAAACATTTGGTTTGAATATTTATTTTCTTAAATAATAATATTTTAGAATATTAGATTTTCTGGGTGCTTCAAATGCATATCATAATCTTCTACTGCATATAAATCCAAACATCTATAAATTTCTCTCTATATTTTTTTATAAAATAATAATAAATAAATATGCTACATACATATAAATAAGTTTATACATATAAATAAGTTTATTTTTAAAAAAAAAAACGTTATATCGTTCATTATATATTAAATAGCTATGATTATAGGGTTTTAAAGATTGCCTCAAAGCAGCTCAGCTATAAAATTTTATTAAAAACTTCACTTATTTATATGGATGTAGCATATTTATTTATTATTATTTTATAATTTTAAAGTGATGTATATATATTATTATAAATTTTGATATTTTAACATAATTCTAAAGTTATATTTATACATAAACAAAAGAATGTTCTTAAAAAATCTCCATTTTTACTTAAGATGACAAATAAAGATTAGAATGGCCAAGTCAAAATATGTTGGAAATTACAATAAATAGTTTATCATTGACTTTTTTTTTCCTCATGTTTTCAAATACTGTATATGTTTAAAAAAAAAAAAAATTACAGGAAGATTGAAATGAACTATTTTTAAACTCAAAGAGTATCATAATAATTTTTTTATTATTATTCATCCATTTCATATATTATCAGTAAGATGTGATATGTTGGACTATTTTCATCATTTATGAGTGTATGTTGAATGTATAGAAAATTTTAAACTTTTTATTTAAACTTTCCAAATACAACTACTTGTTAGTAATAACACACAAATAACTTGCATTGTCTATTTGTGTGTTATTACTAACAAGTTGTTTGTATTTGGAAAGTTTAAATAAAAAGTTTGAAATTTTGTATACATTCACCTTACACTCATAAATGGTGGAAATAGTCCAACATATCACATCTTATAATATAACCTTCAGACAAATATATTATCAGTCTTTTACAAAATGATCTTTTTGAGTTTAATCCAGGTTTTCCATATATAGTTTCTCTTCTACATATCATATGAACATTAGGAAGTTTGCTGATTCTAATCATCCATGTTGCATGAGATCTTCTCTTTAGATTACTTACAGTCTTTTATAATTGTATTTTGAATTTTAGTTATTCACCTGTGGTCATTTTTTAAGTTCTATCTCACCTTCTACTCTATTTTTTAATTATTTTCAATGTATATCATTGATATATGTTTGTTTTTTTTCCATGTGTTTTTTATCTCTCCTTATTAATTACATTACATATTTTATAGATCATTGAATGGCCTGCTCTCTTCATTATTATCATCAGCGTCATCATTAGCAACTAGCTATTCATTAGCAAATATTGTTATTATAATTTCAAAAGAAAAAGACAAAGAATAAGTGATTGAGGATGAGTTTTATAAAGACAGTATACTCAATCCATAATCACAAATAAGTTTACATATTATTGTATGCTGGTCATTTAGTCATTTATTTTCAATATTCAAATATTATAATTTAATTTTTTATGTGACAAACTTTAGTTTTTAAATTACTTCAGATGTTTAGTCATGTATTTCTCCATTGTATTCATTTTTCAGTTACATCTTCCCAAGGAGATCAGTCATTATTGTGCTTTTTTAATCTATTTTTGAGATAATCTATGTAACAAATGTGTCTGCTTCAGTTATGAAGCATGCTTATGTTTACCATAAAATACTTATTTAAGAAATATGTTACAATCTGTTTGCTTCATGTGCCAAATCTAATGAAGATGTGCTTTTATAATGGCTGATTCTATAGAATCTCACCATGTATGTTGAAGAACATACCAACTTTCTATTATATTTTTTGAAATTTAGAGATTGCTTTTATATTATGCAGATAGGAATAGAATTAATAGCTCATTTACAAACAATAAATTGGTCAAAATGATAGCTCTAAATACAGTTAATTTATTTGTGGTAATTATTTAATGTAATGATTGTTAACTTGTCAAATATAGCAGCATCAATTTAAAGTTTGTGTTGCACCTCATTGCCCATGTATATATTTTTGCCCAACAAACTACCAAGAAGTTTAAATTGATTTCCATTTTTAAATTAAGTTTCCAAGTTAAAACTCATAAAGATTGGACTTGAAAGTTTGAGTATTAATTACTAAACAAAATCTATTTGTAGCAATATAAATATTAATAACATTCTGTAGATCATCTTTTGAATTCACAAGAATGGCTGATTATCAACATATTGTAAATATAGAAACCAAGAAAATGAGGATTTTAATTTTTTAATAAGTTTAAATTAAAAATTCCATTACTATACTATTTTATCTTTTATTGCCTACTTCATTAAACTACCTTTAAACTATAAAAATCATTTTCATAAAAAGAGAAGACATCAGCTTTCAATTGATTTGCCTTAAATTTTTTACTAACAATAACTTTTTTTTTTTGTTTTTTTATTATAAAGCTGAATAATATAAATAAATAAAAATCATCTGAAATTAAACTAGTTACACAATTTTTTTGATAAAATGAGTCATATGTCTTGCCCAAATCAATAAAAACATAATATAAATTGCACTAGTGCTTCTGATCCTTTTCTTGCATTTGCCTTTCAACAGAATCTTTGTCTTTAATTATTCATTCTCTAAGACCAGATTGAGTTTTGGTAACTATTTTGTTTTTCTCTGAAAGAAAAATATCCAAAACAATTGTTGAAATTCCTTTCGATGTCATGACCAATTATTGCACTTGTTTTTATCTCTACATTTATAAGTTGGTACAATGAAAACATCCATAAAATTAGATTGCACAACTTTATGTATCCATATATTTTAAAATTTCCCACTGGGAATTGCAATCTTTGTACTTATAAGATTATGAAGAGATGAAATCTTATTATCTGGCTGTCATTGTGTGATATATCCATTCTGCCTAATTTAATTTTTGTGTGATTAAGTTTTTTTCTCTAAATTCTCTGAATTTAATGTTGGATCCTAACCTGTGATAAAGTGAGCATGGATATTATTGCATAGAAACTTTTATTATTTGTAGCCTTTCACTAATAGATCTATAAATTTCAAAAATTAAAGGTGTCATATTAGATCAGCATACCAAATCCAAAGGTATCAATTATTTTTTTTTGGTCTTGATTCATTCAAAAACATTATTAATTATCTACCCATTAAACTTTTTTATTGTTGATGATAAATTTTATTAAGAGCAGCATCTATATCAACCTTAAATTTTAACATCTACTTTGCTACAAAATACTGTCTTTTATTTAAGTCTTTATATTTAGCATAGATTATACATTCTATATAACTATGTGTAAAAAATAAAATTAAAAGCATTATTATTTATAACATCTCATTCTGATTTAACATTGTTACCATTACTGATTTTATTATTATTTATTCTGCCTTGATGAGCATTTCACAAAGCATAGCAATATTGGATAGTCGACTTGAGATCAACTTCATCATTTTTATTATAGACAGAAGAATCCCTGAATAGAAAAAGTCATACATGCCTCTATGTGAGATCACAACTAAGTACTTTCTACTAAATTCATTCTCATTTTTGATTCACACAAAAAAAATCTTGGAGTAAGAATTGTTTGCATGTAATTAAAAGATAAAAATATGAGTATACAAACATTATCTCATTATCATAGTGCAGAAAGATAACTGATGACATTAAAAGATTATATTAGAAACAATAACTAACCTTTGACTAACAAATATCTTATAAGAGATTAGGAGGTGTCCTTTGTCAGGCTTATCATATTAGTTATTTGTGATTAACCACTCAAAAATGTTATCCCAATATCAAGCTTCTGTAGAATTTTTGAATAGAGTGAATTTATTACACTTCTAATAAATATCTAAGTCTTTGATTAATAAATAGATAGATATAAAGTGCAGAACATATTTATCAACTTTTTTTTTCAAGCAAAGATATTTTTTTATCAAAAGCAATCCAAGTTTATTTTTTATTTTTTCAGTTTGTTACTTGTATTAATAATTTGACAAAAATAACTATAGTTACTACATTTTTTTAGTTCATTGTTTTTTATTTTATTTTTGAAAAGTCTTAAATTTGTACTAAAAGAATAAATTTTCCTGTGGCCGTATCACTTGTACATTTTTTTAAAAAATGTAATATATTTTTTTTATACCCAGCACAAACTTACAATCTATTTATACATATTTTAAAAGTAAATGATAAAATTAAACGAAATAAGAAAATTGTTTTAATAATAAAATTAACTAATTAATGATTCAATTTAGATTTCATATTTGACATTTAGAATTACAGATTTAAATAAATAGGCATAATACTTTTATCGAAACTAAACTATATAATATTTTTTGCATTTGTGTGTTTTTCAAGAAAGACCTACTTTTAATTAATTTTTTAAAACCTAATAAATCAGTACATGCGTGAGGCAATATTGTTTTTGTATGTGAATATGTTCACTTTTTTATTACTATTTATTATTATTAAATTTTCATACCTTATATTTGTTTTAAATTTAGTAAACGATTTTATTTATATTTAAAACATTCTGATAATATAATAAAACAAAATTGATTGATTAAAATTGCATTTTAAAAAACTTTATACAAAAATTATCGTTCATAGATCAGTTCTAAGTGTATATTTTAATTCAGATTGAATAACATATAGAAAACAGCCTGTTCTTTATGTGGCAAAAATTGTTTATATTGTTATATAATACCTTTTATATTTCTTTTCTTTTTTTAATAAATGTTAAACTTTTACAATAAAACAGAGAGATTACCACTTTACTCTAAATATCAGAGAAATTGTTCTCTTAACAAATATTGTTGTTGTTTTCAATATATTTTTATTATGAAAATATATTGTTTTAAAAAGGTAAAAAATATATTTTTATAAATCTTCAGTTTAATTGTTAGTTATTGACAGTGTCATACACTGATTAAAGTAAGCCTTATCTATTACTGCTTTTATGTTAAGGATTACTTGACTTTTGTCATCTGTTTTTTTTTTATCTTCTTCCCCTCCTAACATTGAAGTGCTTATAATTTTTTTCCCTATTTATTGTAATTTTTCTTTCTTTTTTAAACCTGTTTTTCTTGTTTAAACTATAAATTGACATTACATGAATTACTGCATTATTCTACTTAATCGTCTTTATTATTTAAACTATTTTGAAATAGTTTTTTAAATTTACATTATAATTATGTATTGTTTTTTTTTTTAAAAAAAAAAAAAAAAAAAAGCATTATTTTATTGTCTTTTTGCTTGAAAGTCAATGTAGAATTAACTTTACGATATATGTGTGTATAATACATATATGTACAGGAACTGTATATAATTTGGAGCTCAATTAAAGACTGAATAAATTTAATGATTTGATTATATGTAATAATGGAATGATATAATAATAATATTAAATTATGTAAAGTAGTACTATATCAATTTATTTTAATATATAAATACGTATATTTGAATTTTTAAAAGAAAATATGCTGATTTATTTTTAGTTGTAAATATAGGGGATTTGAATACAGACTTTCAAGCACCGTTTAACTATCCACACTATCTCATACCACTGATACGCATGACAACACATATGTAGAAAAGATTTATATAAATATAGGGGATTTGAATACAGACTTTCAAGCACCCTTCAACTATCCACACTCTCATAGAAAAGATTTATCTTTTCTATATGTATTTCAAATCTTATAGTTATAACTAAAATTCAGCATAAACAATAATTATTGTCTTAACTTATTTTGGTAAACAGTGTTTGATTTTCAATCCTAATATTAATTAATTTTGTATTAACTTGTCCTTTGTGAGATTCCTCATAATGGAATTACATTTCTATTACTGTGCTATCCAATACAAATAAAGATATCCTGATTTTGCTACAGCTAATTAAAACTCATGAATTTTATTTATATAAAATTTACTACATTGCAGTTATGTAGTATCGAAAAAGAATGCAAATAGGTAGACAATAACTTCAATTAATGCCATTTATGGATATAAAGTCAAAAGAAGCTAGAAAATTATGTAATCTTTATTGTTTTTTTTATTTAAAATTTATATGTTTATAATATTTAATAAAGAGATAATGTGTATATTTAAATTTAAATTGTTTTTAAATGTAATTTGGGAAGCATGTAATCGTAGCTTTACTTTTAATTATATATACTGTTTTTAATAATAAAATCCTTTAAAATATTTTTATTTTTTTCACAAACAGACTACTTTATTGGAAAGCTATGTATGTGGGGAGGGGGGGGAACCCATCTTTTTTAGAAAATGGAAGATGAAAAAGAAAATACATGACAGTTGGATTAATTTAATTAATGTTGATTTTGAATTTTAAAACATCAAATTATTCTGATAAAGTGTTTTGAAAGTGTATAGAAAATGCTAATAGCTTAGTCAGTTAAAGTTTTGTAGTTGTTAGTAGAAGGTGAAAGTTTTAGAAAAGTCAGCAATTATCTAATGTGACAAACTTTGCAGTTCAGTTGTGCCATGCATTTTACAGGCATAATACCGTAGTTATTGCTGTACAATGTTTAAAATAATGCTTCATTAAAATGATTCTTACATTTATTAAAAATATTACTTTCTTCATTTTTGCTATATACATTTGGTAGATCTAATTATTCACTCAAAATTATTTAAGCTGTAAATTTTAATAATATTTTTATGAATGTTTTTAAGCAAAGAAGAGTTCCATCAATTATTTCATGTTTACCATTTAAAGCAATATTACATATAACTAAATTTGGGCTTATACTGTACAATTCCTTTTTCAGATATATGACCTTCAGTGTGAATAAATTATTTTTAACTTAATGATTATTAAAACATTTTTACAAATAACTAAAATATTGCTAATATATTAAAACAATTAAATTATTTTGAGAAATAAAATAAAAAAAATATATCTTTTTATTTTATTAGTATATTAATATAAAAAATATTTTCTTATTTCCTCATCATGAGTTTAGATTTTTTTAAAAGCATGATATAATTATAAAGTCAAAATACAATTTCTTTTTATTAATTCAAATATCTTTTTCCTTTACTAATAGAATATAAAGAACATGCACTATAATGCTCATATTAGCACTTGTATTTTGAGAATTTTTCTTTTAATTTCATCTGCCATTTAAGAACACATATAAAGAATAAAATACAGAATTTCAACAATTAGATTAAAATTATTCAATGTAAAGTTATTGCCAAAATGTTGACATAGAAGCTGAAATAATGCTTCTATGTATTGTTAGACTTACAATTCTGACAATCACAACATTTCTCTGTTATAGGGGCATTGTTTTAAATGCTGAGTTACTATTCATCTTTTGTATGTATGCTTGAAGATACATATCCATTATTAAATGTAACTGACAAGAAAAAATAAATATTATAAATGGGCATAGAACTGAATTTAAATTTTTAAGTTTGGATTAGTATAATAGATTATAAACTATTGTAAGCATATTTTGATTATGATTTCCTAAATATATTTGTTCTTTTTTAAATGCTTATCTATTATAAGGATAAATACTATATATATAAATATTATTGCAATTACTGGTCCATTTAATTTTTGTCAGCATTAAAAAACTTCAATAATAATTGTTATTTATATGTTGGATTATTTCCATCATCTAATATTAAATATTGAATACTTTTAATATAAATTTATTTAAATTTTGAAATCACTTGAAACATTGTGCTATTACTAATACTTGAAGGTAATTGAAAAATTTAAATAAAGTTTAAAATATTTCTAAAGGCATTCAATATTTAATATTAGGTAATGAAATAGTCCAACATATAAATACAGCTAAAATGTCATTATCATAAAACTTCATCTAAACACTCAAATTATAATATAAGAATTAAGCCAAGCTTTGGATCACATCAATTTCTTATATTAATATTCTGATAGTTTCGTATGTACCAAATATTGTTATTGTATTAATTAATTAAATATTATTTTATTTAATTCATATAATTTTTTATTAGTGATAGTATATTTGTATGATGAGTTTAAATTTGGGATATTATAAGATGGATGTGTGCATTATAGATTACTTTTCATATGTAACCAGTTAGCCTTATATTATTGTAATGCTCTATAAAGCATAATATGAAAAATTTATTTGGAAGCAATCAAAAACCCCTAGTGAGCCCAATCATGTTAATAAATGCAAAAAGTATAGGGTGGAATCACCTGTATTTTAGCTTGGAACATTTATAACCATTCAATTTATTGATGTATTACAGTGCTTGAATTATATTTATTAAGATAATTTCAGACAACTATAAGAAATTATGAAATTACTATAACTAATGAGAGGAAAAGGCTGAGCGTTTAATTTAACAATCCCTGAATATTAAATGAATCCTTCTGTTAAAAGATGTAAATATAAATTGTGATAGCTCAAATGTGGATGAAATTTCTGCTGATTAGTTATAGAGATTTCTGAATATAATATAGTTGCCCTGAAATTGCATTAGTGTACAATTCATGCTCTGCATTGTAATACATCGATAAATTGAATGGTTATATACAATCCAAGCTAAAGTTTAGATGGGCCCATTTTGTATTTTTTTGTTTATTGATAGAGTTATATTCATTTTCATATAGCTAATTGGGGATTTTTAGTTGCATCTATTATCTACTTTTGAACTATTGCAATTTATATTTACATCTATTAACTGAAAATTCATTTAATATACAGAAGTTGTTAAATACGGGGCTCATAACTTCCCCTCTGTTTAGTTATAGTGATTTCAGAGTAGTTCATAATTGCCCTGAAATTACATTAATGTATGTAATTTATGCTTTGCATTGTAATATATCAATAAATTAAATGTTTATATATGATTCAAAATAAAGTACATGTTGGTCCACTCTGAACTCTTTTGTTTATTGATGGGGTTATATTAGTTTACACATAGTTTACTGGGATTTTTCACTTGCTTCTGAATAAATTTCATCTGCCATAATTTATATTTAAAACATGTTATTTGTGTATTATAAAATAAAATGATGCTTGTGATAACAATTATTAATAATAACTAATTCATAAGCCCTATCCTATTTGGAAATATAAATCAACAAACATGATAGTGATAGATGTCAATCACATATATTTTTATTACTATACTGTGGAAATTGCAAGATCTAGGCATAGAATAAAATATGTAACTAATGAGATTTCAAGATTTAAGATTAATGTAGTTGCTCTTATAAAACTTGCCTTGCAAAGGAAAGAAGTGTAATGGAACATGTAGGTGATTTTATTTTTTGAGGGGATGAGTAGTTTATTGAGTAAAAATAGATTGCATGTTGCTTAATTTTTTAGTTTGATAACACGTTTTTGATGTATCATGGGAAACAATATTAATAATACAAATTAATATGTGCAATATTATTTATTTTCATTTTTTCATTGTTAAAATTAGAAAGATGGAGAAAGAAAACTTTTATTCCATATTAGATCAATTATTCATAAATATTTTAATAAAATACCCAACTTTTTTCTTAGAGACTTTAAAAATAAACTAACTAAATTAAGACTAATATTGAAAATTTTAATTATTCACATATGCTCTTTCAGTTTGAATCGAGTCTGTGACAAAATAAAACTTTTTTAGCATAATTATTATTATAATTAGAAAGGATTTGATCTCAGACTTTTAGCTCTATACAGTCTGAGTTCAAATTCCTTTTAATTACAATAAGTTCAGCACAGACAGTATATTTGTATTTAAATATTACATAATTATTATTAAAATTAATTTTATACATAACTAAAATAATGAAAAAATATTAAAAGTAATTAATTTATGTAAAAAATAAATAAATTAAAAATTGAATAATATGGATTTTTTTTTTATGTTTCCAAGACATATCTTTAAACCCTCTTAAAATATGATGTAATTATAAAAATTAAATTATCTTTAGAAATAAACTTTTTCTTTTACAACTATAATATCATAAATACAAGTATATTTTATATACCTGGAATCTAGATGCAATATAGGAGATTTGAACACAGATTTTCAAGCTCCCTCAGCTATCCATTTTATCTCATACAACTGATACATGTGATCACTCACATATAAAAAAAAATCTCCAATATACATATTTTGTGCTGAACCAGCACTCATCTGTTGGTCAAGATTATCTCCCACACATGTGTATAATCAGTGCTCAGATTATAATAAGATAGCAAATGTTCATTCATTAAGTGTGGGAGATGATGATCTGGACCAACAGATTAGTGTTGATTCAGCACAAAATATGTATATTAGATATTATTTATTCTTTTCACATGTGAATGATCATGTGTATTGGTTGTATGAGATAGAGTGGATTGCTGAGTGAGCTTGAAAGTCTGTGTTCCAATCCCCTATATTCCATCTAGACTCCAGATATATAAAATATACTTGTATTTAAAATATTACAAATTCAGCTTGTATTCTGCCCATCCTTTTCTGTGTACATGATAATGACAATAATATTGGCATAAACAAGGGATTTGAGTGTTTCATCATCAAATTTTCAATGAAATGAATGTCTGAAGAGGTCAGAGTGGAAGCCTGTCCATTAAAGTGTGAAAGATATTCTATCTTAATATAAACCAAGCACTGATTATATTTATGTGTGGGAGATGATGATCTGGACCAACTGATGACTGCTGGTACAGCATGAAATACATATATTGAAGATCATTTATCTTTTTCATATGTATGTGGTTGTGTGTATTGATTATATGAGATAGAGTGGATGGCTGAGGGAACTTGAAGATTTATGTTCAAATCCTTTATATTAAATATAATATCAACAAATGCTGCCATTTGGGTCTCTTTTTTTCTATAAATTAACCTTTGCATTAAATTTTATTTATTTTTTGTTGACATTTAGAAATTGAAAAAAACATTAAAATATAGATTCATTAGAGCATCAGTATGTAGATTATTCAAATGATATCATGAGTAAATTTTTGACCAATAAAATTTGAAAATGATATACTGTTAATGCATTTGTGGGTATGAACTGTAAACTATGGCTCAAAATTATTTATAATAATTGTATTGACTGGCTCTGTTATTAGTGAATTTTTGTAGAATGTGAATTCTTGGTTGTGATTTTTGCATAAAATAATAGAATCAACAATGACTTTTTAAGAAGGAATTTGGAACATTATTTGATTATAAACTTGCCCTATCCCTATAAAAAAAAATCACATGCCTTCCATAAATTTAGAAGATCTACAAAGGCCTAGAAATTATCTTTCTTAGACAATCTGGATGTTGATGTGAGAATATATGCCTAAAAATATTAAGCAATAACTTATGAAAAAAAAAGAGGAATGTTCAACAATTTTTATAAATTCTTTGGCATTTAATAATTTTTATTTGTACTAATGTAAAAAGCAGATCCTTCAAACTAAAGTCATGCTACTTAGACCAATATATATATATATATTTCTGTAAAAAGTGGTCCATTAGAAGCAGATTCCAATTTTAAAGCAAAAATATCATATGATGATGTATCTTCTTTCGTAACTAAATAAATTTCTCCAAAGCTACCGTGAGCAATAGATTTTAAAACCCTCCATTTCTTTTGAAAATAATCAGTTAAAATTGTTCCATTAGGTAAACTTTCGGGTATTTTATAACCTTTAGCAGCAATCTTTGGCCTTTTTGATGCTGGCTTCAGTACGTCAGTTCTTTTAGGCATTTTTTACTCTTAAGAGATTAGAAGTTCCTCAATCGAATTTTATGCATTAATTTTATTAAGGCAACATAATGGATTCTAATTTCCATCATATGAAATATATATATATATATATATATATATATTCATATGATGGATATATATATATATATATATATATATATATATATAATGTAGAATGAGGATTAGGGGTGATAAAGAGAATCACCTGTGGAATTTGAACTCGAGCTTACTATCTCTGCTACTACATTAAATCACATAAATCACTTGCGATTATATTAAAATGATGCAATTTATGAGCAAACAATTGTATCATATTTCCCTAGACTTTTTTCAAAATGTATGCTTTGATTATTAATCTAGTAAATTATGCTGAATATATTTTTAATGGACAACATTATTAAAATATATATTTCTATAACATGTTTTGCATTATAGTTAAAGTTAAATAAAAATGACTTAATTTCAGCCCACTTTGTACTTGATCAAGAAAACAATGATTATCATAATGTTATATTTATTATTGTTGTTGTCACTTAATTATTATATTAAAAAATATGAGAGATAATATAATAATGAATACTGTTTGTATCCTACATGAGTTTTTGAGTTTATTTAATAAAAACTATCTTAATAAAAGAAAGAAAGAAAATATTTTACAATAATATTTAAAGAGTTTTTTTTTTAAATTAAATGTAAATTTCTCATTAGTGATCCATAAAAAGTTAAATATCAGTTGTTAAAAAGAAAAAAAAACTTATTTTTAGAACGATATTTCTATTTTTTTTTTTTTTTAATGCACAAATCATCTCAAACTCCATTTTGGTTCAAAAATTTAGACCATCTCTTCTTAACTGTAAATTTAATTTGCAAACAGCCTTCACTAGACAGATGAGCTAGAGGTCATAACACCTGAATCTCTATGCTTTTGTTAATAATTTGATATTTTTCCATTATACCATTCTGTTGCAAAATAAGGTTTAGTTCTTATCCCCTTTTAGTAATCTGTGAAAGAATGAGTAACTGTTACACTGTAGAAATAATGTCAAATTGTCATCATCACTCCTCTCAAACTCCATTACATCATGACTATCCACCAAAACAAAAATTCATGTAATGTTTATGTGGATATATGATTCAAAAACTTTAATATACTTTTCAATAAGACAACAATGAAATTAAAATTTAACTCAGATATTATATCATTGTCAATTCTTGAAAAATGAATTTAATTTAAATATGTTATAGTTAATATATGATATACTACAATTTCTCTTGCTCCTATATTTTAATACATTTATAGTTATTGATTTTTCTTTCACTATTTTTGATTAATATTTTTTATTTGTCTTTATAATTTGTTTTTGTTATTAATTTTTTTTTCTTATATTTTTTTAACATGTATGCATATTTAAAATAATGCCACTTTTTTTTCTTAAGCACTCATTTATTGGAAAAGAAAAAAAATATTTAGATGTTAATTTATTGTAAATTGATATATAAGAAATATAGTTGGATGAAAGTAAAGCCGTGTAACAGTAAGCAGAGAAATTGTATTTAAAATAATGATAAAATAGTGATTAGCTTTTCTGGAATCATATAAAATGGATATCAGGATAATGTGATTGTTAAGGGATGTTGATGAAAAATAGCACAGTATGTGGTTAAGCCATAATTTAAAATTAAGAGATAGAGAAGATTGGGTAAACTAATTTTACCAAGATTTTGTTCAAGACATTTTATAAATAAAATGGCAAAGCCACAACCATGGTAAGCTCATAAGCAAAAGGACTTTGAGTAGATTCTTTGCTCATGTTTTCACTTTCATGTTTAAACAATGCATCCCTTGAATCATTATTTAAATTAATAATATGTATTTAATGGGACATATGGTTATCATTGGAATGTATTAAATATAGTTAAAATAATCCATGCAAATATTGAGTAAAAAGGATAGAAATATGGATTAATCAAAATGTTAACAATGACTATGGTTTTTTGGCAATAAAAACATAGAAAATTAAAAAATTGTGAATGAAGCATGTTTGATGAGTTAATGTTGGAAATTTTATATCGCAGAAATTGGAATGTAAAAAGATAACTGTCAAAAGAATGTTTGATTACTACCGATTTAATATATTGTCTTTTACAAAACGTATCACAGTCTCTGGTGTTAGCAATCATTGGCATTTGAAAATTGAATTGTGTTGAGTATGTAATCAGAATTTAGGAGCTGTTTATTAGAAATAAATATCAAAACACCATCATTACGTTTTTATTCTATTTATTTCATGTAATTATAAGAGGCTTTCTTCATTAAATTTTAAGAACTTTATGAAATATTAATAGAGATTTTTAAAATTTTATTTAGAAACTTTTCACAAAGAAATCACAATATGCTGTTAACTGATATTTTATCTTTATAATTTTAAATTAGTAATCTAATAATTCTAATCAGTTAGTTAAAATAGTTATTATTAAAGCAATCAAATCTTTTTTTTTAACATTAAATATCTGTAAATTTTAATATATTCTTTCATTGATTATTTCAAAGTCTAGCTGCTTTAGTTTTCAATAATAAATATAATAGTTTGTTTTTTATTTTTCTCATACAGATATAATATCAGATAATTTAGATTTGAGGATATTGCCTTTATATTTGTATACTATGGTAGAATAAAAAATTTGATACTTTTTTTGTTTGCCTTGGTTGATATCTTATTGAGAAATAAAAAGTTGACAATATGGAAAAATTAATAATTAGTGTAATCATTTATTATGAAAGTTTACTATGTAGGCATAATAATTATTTTAAAAAATATATTCTTGTAAAACATGTTATTATATAATTAAATTTGTGTGTGTGCGTATCATTATCTTTTACTTTAATTCTTTATTATTTAAAATTTATTGTTTTCAAACTAGTTGCTTTTACAATATTTTGCTAACTGGTGGTGTCAAAGACCTTACGAGGTCGTCTGGGAACAATGAAATGGCAAAGGTTAATAAAGTGATTTAGTCAAAAGTGCCCATCCATCCCACTGACCACTGAATAGTTACAAAGAAATTGACAAATAATGGTTAAGAATTTCTTCTACAACTGAATTTAGCTGTTCACTATTAACAAGTAAACTAAAGCTAACTCTTTTCTCCTCCTTCCACTTCACTTCTTATTTGTTTTTCTTCTAATCTTCATAGTGTGAAAGAATTAGTTAACAGGCTACAGTAAAATACACTTTTATCCTGAGGCTTTCGGTTGTAGTTTTAGTGTTATTTTAATTTGTATAATATCCATACAAATAATTATTTGTCTTTGATGCATTTTTTGTTGTTGTTTGTATGTAAGGCATATTTAATTTTTATTTATTTGTTCTAAAATTATTTAATTTATTAAGAAAATGTATGCTTTAAGGTAGTAAGTTGTCTGTTTTATAAGAATTCATCTCTCACACATGTATAAGTGTGTGTTAGAAATTAATACTTTATTTCTCTGTAAAATTTATAGCAAAAAGTGGGTATTGGGGATATTTACACATTGCAATTATATACAGGCTATTGTTTTATCACATTTATTGTATGGAAGAGAGAGGTATCTTATATTCTTATAAGAATAGTGAAGAACTTTTATTTAAGAATGCTTTATAAGATTCTAAAAATCTGATGATACGATTATAATAGTAATCAATATGTTTTTCTGATTTCCTAAAAATTATTTTGTGGTGAATTTGAGCATAGTATTTGTAGGAGAGGCAACCCTTGTTTACATTATAAAAAGTAATTAGTATACCAAATAATCTCAGAATTTAAAGGGTGCAATATTGATTCTGTTCATTGGTACAACATGACTGAGGATAGAATACAATAAATTCTTACATTTAGGCAAAGTGATGAATGACAGTATCCTATTATGTCAAATGAACACATTAAATCAGGATAAGCAAGTAATTCTATGAATATATTTATGTTTAACTAATTGGTTAAATATCAATCACAAAAATCACATTGAACTTTTTTGTCCTTTTTTTTATCTATGTATTTTGTAACAGATGTGTAAATATACATGAAACATTTAAAAGTATATTAAGGATATTCAAAGAAAAAAAGAAAAATAATGTATATTATGTTTTTAATAAATGAAAAGGATTGTTAGTTTAAAAAATAAAGAGATTTTAGAATAAATCAGAAGTCTGTCAGGAAATAAACAAAAATAAAAATAAAATTCTGTGTTTTAATCTCAAATTAATAAATAAAAGAGTAAATAGAATAGGGAAAAATATAATTAAAGTATAACATAGTTTAGGAATTTTAATTAAATTTGCTATTTGAAAGTATGGCTTGTCATGCTTTTAAGTAAAATTATAAATTCCAAATGGTAATAAAAGAAAACTAATTATATAAAGGTAACATAAGGATTATAAAGTTACATGGTGAAATAATTTAAATTAAAAAAATAATTATAAAGAAAGAAAAAAGAACAACAGAATTGTAATGTAAATGATTATACAAAATTATTATCGAAAACTATTTGATTAGAGAAAATTATGATTTAACCAAAGATCAAAATAATTTTGTAAATTGTCTAATCAGGAGGGATTATGTGTATTTATATATTGGACTATTTCCATCATCTAATATGAGTACTGAATGTTTTTAGAAAAATTCAATACTCATATTAGATCATGGAAATAGTCCAACATAAATATAACTAAAACATGGTCATCACAAACCTTCAAGAAAACAGGATGGGATTATGTTTTACTGGAAATCAGTAATATTTCCAATTGATTAGGTAATCAATATTGTAATTAAATAAATAGATATTAAAAGAGATAAATTAATCAAAAAAATTGAAAAGGTAATTAATGGCATGGATGAGATTTGACAATGATTTTGTCAAGGATACAAAAGCTACTAAATGTCAATTATGTTCAGTTATGCTGTTATTCATTATAATATTAGAATTCTGCTGCTACTTATCCTGTTTGTCTGACTTATCTGCTGAATTTTGTGAACTCCTTTATTGAGAATGACCGGTTCATATTTCAGCAATGTATAACTATTTATGCAGAAGCTCTAACATCACAATGCAATGCTACATGTGTAATGGGGATTTATTCAGTTCTATCGCTCTGTTTCTGTGCATTTGACAACCTGAAATGTGACAAATATCTTTGTCCTGCCATTGCTGAGACATTACCCATCATTATTGAAGACTACTATTGAACAAGGCTGTATAGATATATGCTGCTCTAGAAGAAAGAAATGAGAAGCTGTTAAAAGAAACTGGTAAACTTGTTCAAGAATGTCTGACACAAACTAAACTTTCATAAAGACAGGATTATCATTCCAGAAAAATCTATAAGAAAGCCTATGTAAATACAAGAAATAATTCAAATTATATAGGAATAAGATTTCATTCTCTTTATAAACTTCTGTGAAATTAGAAATAATTGAATATTTAAAGTGGGCTTATCTATACTAAACAATTCTTTAGTTAGTTTAATTTAGTTTTAGTTTTTATTATTATTATACTGTTGTTGTTTTTTTTAAAAAAAGAAAATTTTATTTATATATTAATTCTAAGAAATTTACATGTGAAAAAATTAGAGAACTTATAAATAAATAAAATACAAGTGGTAATATTTCTAGTCTTATATTTTGATTAGATCCCATGTGGCTTTGAAGATTTCCTTATGTGAATTAATACTGTCTCTATTTTTAATTTCTTTAATTTTGTTCAATAAAAAAATTGTTAAGTTTGCCACATTTTGTTTAAAACAGATGTGACATCTTAGACACCATAATGCAAATATTATAAAAGTTTTGTGGATAAATTACATCATGTAAACTAATATTTAAGGTTTCTATTATATTGTGAGTTAAATTTGTTATATTGAGTAAAAATTCTCTAGGGTTTTCCAGCACACAGCATTGATATAGAATGTGTTTAGTTGTTTCATCTGATCTTAAACATATTTGACAAATGGTGTTTATTTTTTTAAATACCCCACTTTGTGTGGAGAAAAAAATTTGTAGGTAATGCTTCTAGATTAAATTTTACAAGAAAATCAAGGTATTTTGGTTCTAATGTCAAACAATTGAATCTCTTTATAATTAGCTTATTAGTGACTTGTAATAATGTGAATTGGTTTTGATCTATATCATGTGATAAATAATGTTTCCCAGTATGTTATTTTTTTCTGGCAATTGACCATCCAAATTTAGAGAATTTTTTGTAAAATTTATCATCTGTAACAGCCAACTTTCATTTATAGGTGGAGATGTATCTGTAGGAGTTATAGTTGTGTAATAATTTAGATCTTGAAATTTATTAACAAGTTTATTAATCATATTGTTACTTTTTTGCAAAAAGAAAGTATTTATTGAGTGTAGTGATAAACCATTATATTTGATATTTTTTTGCATATTTTTCAAACTGACTGCAGCAGGTTTTTTTAAATAAATATGTTGTTTTAAATTATTAATTGGCTTAAATTCTCTCTCGCTCCATACTTCACCTTTTAACAGTTAATTAAGAGAAAAGTTCTTCAATTGTATTGGTTATGTTTAAATATGCATTCTAAGTTAAGTAAGTTTCTTGTTCATTTGGTCTATGCATGGAATCAAGCACTTGAGGTGTTTAATACTGTTTTTAATGGGTATGCCAGTCAAATTAGCAGATGGCACCTGGAGGTTTCCCCAATATAAATAAAAGTGTCCAAGGAGAGATATTTTGTTCTAGAAGTTATGGAATAAGTGCAACAGCCTTACAATGTGACTGTGGTTTGTGTATTTATAGATAATCTCTGTTTGACTCTTGCTATAGTTAATATATAAAAATATTGACCATATTAAACTTCTCTGCTTGTGTAATGGTGTTTCATATTTATATAAATTATTATTGTTAAAATTTAAAAATAATAAATAATGGAGATATCCATTATGATATATATATATATATATAGTACCAGTCACTTCTATCATTTGATCACTGAATGCACCACTAGATCCCTAAAGACCTAGAAAATTTAATTTACAGTGATCAAAAGTCAATGATGATGATGATGAATGCCACCAGCTAAACCCAAGGAGAGAAAGTGATCTTTAAGATTGTCCAGACAATTGAGAAGAGGTAATCACAGCCAAACTAATTTTTAAATAATTTTAAAGTTTATTAAATTCAAGCAGAAAATAAAACACAGGCAAATAAAATATGAAAGATTATTCTAAATTTCTCTAGCATATTCATCTGAGAATGTATGTGAGTATTAAAACCTTAAATACCCTGGCAAATATGTTCGTTTTCTCACCTATAATTTAAAAAGAGGAATTAGTAATATCTTCCTGCTAATGGTTTATAAAAACAATTCTAGTTTCCTATTTGGAGATTTTAAAAATAAAGGAGTCTTGAAGGGAACACAATGAAACAGTGCAGGTAAGCTTTCCTTGACCCAGAATAAAGCATAAGGATAAAAAATGTTATATGTCTGCATAACAGCTCATGATGAACCATAAATAAATAATCAAACAAGATTGAAATAAACAACTATTAATAATTATATTTAAATATTTATCAAACCGGCTTTCATCTCCATTGAGACCTTCTCGAGATATTATATTATACAATTCACATAAACAAATAATAATATTCACTCCATCTACTGGACATTATTTACATTATATTTCTTTTTTTTTTTAAACATGTCCATATATTATAAATAAATAAATTTAACATATTATACATCTAAAAATTTTAACAATAGCTTGGAAGAATAATAAGTCCTTGGGTAAATGGTTACATAATGCAAAAGAGTTAAATGATGTTAATAATATGATGGGGCTGGTATATAAAATTAGCTGTGGAAAAGGCAATAAAATATATATAGGACAGACAGGGAGAACGGCAGGTGAGAGAGGTAAGGAACATGATCGAGCAATTAATAGAAAAGACATGAGATCAGGGCCATATTTGCATTATTTGGATACAGGGCATAAAATGAAGTGTGAGGAAAATATGTGTTATTAAATATGTGAAGAATTACCATAAGAGAATATATTATGAAACATATATTCAAGAAAACTTAGACAAATGTGTAAATATAGTAAATGGTCCAGCTAAATTAGGTGGGAAATGGGCTTTATTAAACAATTGGAAAGTGTAGGAAATGGTTGTACATATGTAAATACCAATTTTTTTTTTTTTTTTAAAAGATGTAAAATATATATTTAATTTTTTTTTTTTTGGGGGGGGGGGATATTGTTAAAATTTTTAGATGTATAATATGTTAAATTTATTTATTTATAATATATGGACATGTTTTTTTTTAAAAAAAGAAATATAATGTAAATAATGTCCAGTAGATGATGTGAATATTATTATTTGTTTATGTGAATTGTATAATATAATATCTTGAGAAGGTCTCAATGGAGATGAAAGCTGGTTTGATAAATATTTAAATATAATTATTAATAGTTGTTTATTTCAATCTTGTTTGATTGATTATTTATTTATTTCTGTTTGTGACAACATTATGGACAAATAAATCATATTGTATATTTGACCATCATAGTGATGATGAACCATGTTCAAGGAAATCAAACTTGGCCCAATACAAGACAAGAAAACATAATGAAAGATTACAATCTCTGATATAGGAAAAACAGAACAATACACTTGATAAACCACCAGCCAAAAAATTTGTGGTCTGCTGGAAAATATAAACCTAGTTTAACTAAACTAATTATAAGAAAAGGAACAGGTGAATTAAAATAAAATTACTAATATCTGCCCGAGTGTTTATCACAGGTTAGTAATATAAAGAATAATAATAAAAACACTAAGCATATAAAAATAGAAACTCACAATACACTCTCAAATAAACAAATAAAGATAAAAATATGGAATCTTAAAACTAAGAATCCAGCACAAATTATAAATAAAATACATAATGAATACTTAAAGTTATTTGGATTGAATGTGCAAAACATATTATAAAGTGAGGTTTTTTTTAAAACTAAGCTGAGACTTTAATAAGAAATTTAAACCCTGCTTAGAAAATGAAAATGTTTTACCTCTAGGCATAAGATTAGTTTCAGCAGATGTCTTTCAGCAGTGCACACAGTTTATTTCATTTGAAAGTTCCTATGAAGATTTTGGTTTCCATTTATTTATAAATAATTTTATTGGAAAACCATATGTAATAATGATACAATTGTAAATCAAAAATAATAGTTATCCATGTCAGTCAGGCAACCAAATGTACTGGTGTTGTTTAATCCAGCTTAATCAGGCTCCACATGTCAAATAAAAATCTGGATGAGATTATTCTGTCCTTATGGTGAAATTCCTTCAGCTTGGAAATGAATGTGTCTTTGGGCTTGGAATGAAGAAAGGTAAACTTATTGCGACACCTGGCCATCCAGATGGCATAAGTGAGAAAGGTTGAGAGTCTTGTGGTGACATAATCCCTGGACATGGAGCAGCTTTTGATATTTAAGATTTTATTCAGGGAAATGTGGCAGTAGTGAGTAATGAAAGTTCTGATTTTGTCATATGCTGGGCAATCATTTATCATATGATCAAAGGTTTCACAGGTTCTATGGCAGTTGTGACACGTAGGATCTATATTCTTGAGGAATCTCCTGTAGTGCAGGAACCAGTTTGTCTGGAGTGAATTCAGGTTGATTTTCACTAGAAAGTCCAGGAACCTTGGCTCCAGCTTGAGATGCCTGAAAAACCTGGTGACCACCTGATTGTTACCACCGAGGTAAGGAATGGTAGAGTTTTGTGGGAAATAGCAGGTTATGAGCATCCCAAATAGAGATTTTTTTGTCTGAATACTAGGGTAGAGTGGCCATTGTGAGTGAGAAGGTAATCAAGTATCTGATTTAGCCAGCTTATCTTTGAAGGTGTAGGTCTGTCTGATGAAATGACTGCTTGTTCCACTACAATCTGGGGAAATTACTTTTGGAGGATGTGGATCAGAGAGTGGCACTTTTGGTAATATACAGAAAAAGTTGCGTGCAATGACATACCATTATTTTTACTATGTCGCTGCATGCGTTCAATTCCTATGGCCGCTGTTTTACCATTCCACAAAAGCCGTGCACAGATTCGGTTGATTTTTGTGTTGAAAGTCTTTGTCATGTTAATTATGGGTAGATAGTAGCTAATCTTTGCCATTATCTTGATATTGAGGAGAGAGATTTTCCCTTGCAGTGATAAATATACCTTGGCAAGGTTTTTAACTGTGTTGGATGGTGGCTTCAATGATGGAATTCTGTATTTGTATTGACATGGCTTGCGGTGACTTGTATATGGGAAACCCCAAAAAGTTTTGGGGCTGCTGAGAAAGGCGATGAGATCTTCTTGCCGGTGTTGATTTATCTAGGCCGATGACTTGTTAAGGTTGCAGGAAAGTTTGGAGGGTTCAAAAAATTTTTTTGATTATTTGGATGAGGGGTTTTAGATATTTTTGGGAGGGTAGGGTGACAAGTACATCATCCATGTAAGCAAATGCTTTACAGTGTTTCTTCAGCTGGGGTATATAGATTCCTGGAAGTTCTGTCTCAATCTGTTTAAGAAGGGGGTTTAAGTAGAGTATAAATAGCAGACCACTAAGTGGAGATCCTTGGGGTATGGATCTTGAAGGAATAAAACCATCTGTAAAGAAACCATTCAGGGAAATGTGGACCAATCTGTTATTTAATAGATTGTCCAATATCTGAATGATTTGAGTAGGAATATCTAGTGCTGAGAGGCAATTGAGCAGGATGTTGACATCTACTGAATCAAATGCTTCAGAGATGTCTAGCTGACCGGCAATGGGCTTGTATAGATTATTGGATCTGATATGATCACAGAGGATTTTTACCTCCTCGATTGCAGAGAGTGTGGACGAGACCTTCTTTGGTTCCCATTTATATGTTCTGGAGGCAATCCTAGGGATCAGTTCTTGTTCAGGCTTTTACAATATGATATTGAAGGAACAACTTGTGATCTGGGGCCTGTCTTTGGATGGATTAGCACTGCATGTTGTAGAAAAGGTTCTTCATAGCAGGCAATTTTAGCATATTGCAGTGAATAATGCTATTTAGCAAATAGTGGTTCATAGTATATCAGCAGAATTTTCTAACAGTGGACAGCAATCTTTAAAATATAAGGCAGCACAGCAAAAGATAAAATTCAACAAGCAGAACAAAAATTAATAGCTGAATAATAATTAGTTCAAGATCCCAGGGTTATTTATATGTACTCTTATCTCCCATGTCCTCTTTGATTAGCAGTTTTTGACCAGGGCAAACCTCTATCTCAGACTTAATCTTAATTAAAAACTTGACCAGGATTCCTATCTTATCTAAAATTAATTTTAAAAAAATAAATGCAAATTTAAATCTCAGCTTTCTTTTTATAAATAAATTAAAATTAGATTACAAATAAAGAATCAGGAATGCAATTAAAAACTTTCCCAAATTCAAAGCTTTCTCAAAAGATTAAAACTTTTCAAATTAGAATATTTTTACAATTTGATTTTTAAAAAATAAGTGTCAAAAGAAACCTATTTTTAAACTAAAATGTAAAATCTATTGTAGACAAAATTAAAATCACAGAATTTTAAAATATAGCTGCATATGTGTGCTATAACATATAAAACTTTTAAACAACTTTATAAAAATAAAAGTTAGTATTAATTTTGTGATGGAATTTTTGAAGCTGATAAAGCATCGGTTCAGTATATTTATGCAAATGAAATTAGAATAATCATACTTATTCATGAATGGCTACTAATGATATAAATATACAATGTGAATTTTTGTTTTACTATGTGCATCAATCTGAGCACTTATGGCATATATGTGTAGAGATGGTAATCTGGATCAACTGATGATTGCTGATTTAACATGAAATATGTATATTGGTGATTATTTATCTTTTCAACATATATGTGTTCAAGTGTATCAGTGATATGAGATAGTGTGGAGAGTGGTGGAGCATGTGAAAGTCTGTGCTCATATACCCTATATATTACATATTTAGACACAGGTATATAATAAGCCCGTGTGTTTCAGTTATGTGCATCAATGTAGAATAATTCTCTTTTATACTATGAAGGTTTATTAAAATTCTATAATAAACAGGCAAATAGTAGATATATAATGATAAGTAATATTTTTGTACTTGATAGTTGTAAAGTCCAAATGTATTGAATTAAGATTTGAACTGCCTTTTAGTTGTCATGTTTAATATTTTTTTTACTGTCGGAAAATGACCATTTCCTCTATATTTTAGATTTTTATATATATACTTATCTAAAATAACATCTAGAGAGCAATCTTAAATAAGTTTATAGACAGAGAGGGAGAAAGAGAGAGAGAGAGAGAGAGAGATTTAAATATGAATGAAGTATCTATAATACAATAGATGTCATTACTAAATAGATTGAATAGAGTTGCTCTTACATTATATTCTGTATGTTTAACACCTTTTATTTTTGTACATTTATAGATTTTTTTTCCCCTTTCGTTTTTGTTGTATCATTCATGTCATCTTATTTAGTAACTATTTTTTTTATATAATTCTGTTATATTTAGGAATTGTGTGTTTGCAAATTTATTTTACTATAAGTATTTATTTAAAAAAAAAAATTAGTGATTAAAATGTTCTGTTGCTCTTTTTTACACAAAAATCACAATTTCAATAGAACAGTTGTCAAATTAATAAAGATAAAATAAAAGCATAAAGCTCTTATCAATTATGGCTTACTAATTAGGCTTACTAATTTATTTACTGTATTGTGCTTATTATTTTTTAGATGTGAATGTGTTCATAATTAAATAATCATGTTAGTTAAGTAAGCTATAATTCATTCTTAGATAATAATGTTTGGTTGTCACAAGGTTTTGAAGAACTCTTCATAGCTTGAAATAAATTAAAAGAATTGCTTGATATCAAAGTTTTGTTCATAATCTCCAATAAAATTTTATTATTGTGCAAATTTAATTTTATTAAAAGTAAATTTTGTCTAAATGTCATTTTATTTATTTAATTGAATAAATTTAATTTGTTATCTATGTTTATTATAAGACATCTGCACACTTGATTTCAAATTTATATTTAGCTAATTGCATTATTACATATAGTATTAATAAAGACTATAGATATGCATAAATATTTATAATATCTGCTCTATAGTTTGTAAAGATAGTTTTTTAAAACTTAAGTCTCAATATATATATATATATATATATATATATATATATATATATATATATATATATATATATATATATATATATATATATATATATATATATACAATTTTATCCCACTTTGCAAAGACAATTTGTTTCCCAAAGCCCATTGTAAAGCAAAAACATTGCATTATAATGGTTTTCTATGAGAAAAAATTTAGGTTGTTACTGCTATTAATAAACATAAATTGTGAATATTGTATTAACAAATAAATTAAACTAGCATATATTATAACAGTCAGATTTGTGCTTTCATGTATCAAAACCCAGAGCCCAGGTAAAAATTTTTAAAGCCGATTGAAATGAGGTTAAGATCCTAAGTCTGATCAAGAATCAACCTATTTACCAGTATTCAATGATTCAACACCTTATGAATGACATTTCTGAGGTTACATACAAGTCTCAATTTTTTTTACAAGCTGGCTCCAAACAGGGAGGAGACATCAGTCTTCAAAATGGACTACACAAAGATTAACCAGAGGTTTTTAAATAGACTAATATCTATTATAACTAAACTAAAGTTAATACTAATAATTAATTGTAATGCATATTTAACAAACAAAATATTAATGGAGTTGGAATTTGGATTGTGAAAAAAAAGCTATCAAATGAGATTAAATGTAAATAGATTTATTAATAAAATAAATTTTAAAAATAAAATGAAAACAATTAGTTTTACAATATTAAACATGTGGGATTAAATGCATGCTGGTGTTACATAATGGATGATATTAAAATGTTACAGCAATCTCATCTTAACATATTTTAATAGGGGTGTGTGTGTGATTAACAAAGTTATGCCTTTTTTTATTTAATATGCCAATCCTAATCTTACATTTTGTTTGCCAATTTCACAAGTGCATATTATAGCCCAAGATAGATTACTAAATACAATGCTAAGATGGCTGATATATATATATATAAACTAATCTCACAAAGATACAGATTCAGTCTAATAACCAAAGATTTCGATTTCAGACAAATGCTGAACAGTTAGTAACATGGGGAAAGAACTGGTTACCTTACAGCCACATATTTATGCCATGGCACTTGACTAAAATAGGAATAAGTTTGTGGTGTTGATAATTATTTGTGGGATTTTGCATCAAAATGTGCGGTACCCTAGGACCAAATGGCTTGCTACAAATAATATATGAACATTTGAAGTTTAGGAACTTGGATAGGCTTTATATAAAAACAGTCTGGACCCTCATGTTCCATTTCTAATGAAAATAACTAAATGATGGGGGTGTTCTCCACTGTACCCATAAAAAGGTGCAGCAAGACATAAATGTACAAATGTATACTTTGTAAAAACACACACACAAATGCATAAGTAAAATACAAATATGTATATTTAGATTAAATGCACCTAAAAACAAATAGCTTCTATCTTTATAGCTAATAGAACCCAGTTTTTAAAATAGCATTATAATTATGCTAACTTAATGGACTAAATTTAATTATTAATCTCATTTAGTATACACAATCTGCATTTTTAATCATTATTAAGGAGGAGAAAGTATATTTATTGGCAATTAATAAGACATTAAGAAATATACTTTAATATCTTTTTTAAATGCTAATCTATCACTTCTAAATAATAGATATTAAAAGTCATAATTTATAAATCTGACTAGACAAACCACGAATGTTATAATATAAAGTAAATCTAAATCAATCGATAATAATGAGCCTATAGCAATCAGTTATTATCTACATAATAGGATTTTGAAACAGTGCTCTAGTGGGCTTAATAGAATTAATAAAATATTAAAATAAAGATAATCATATCTTCATTAAAAGTTTAGCAAAATTTACAGTACTGGCTATTTTGGAAATACTTGGCATATGATAACATATATAAAATAAATTTTAGATAAACAATTAAAATAATATATAGGCATAACCACAGTAATAAAGAGATTTAGATAAATAACTGATTACAGTTATTATAATTTAGAGAAACAAAATTAACATTTACAGAGATGGCTTCAAGTAAGCTTTATACAAGTTTAGATTTTATGTTTCTTTAACAGAATTTTAAGAGTTAATAATGAATGTTCAGTTTACATTATATAAGCTAGCTTAATAGGTTTAAATGTTTAAAGGTTTAAAATTGATTTAGAACTCTGTGGTGTTGGAAAGAATATTACTGAGCTTCTTGGTTGCATCTTGTATTTTAGGCATATTGGACATTATGTGAAGTAGCACTCTGAATAGGCAATTGAATTATTCATGATCTTCTTGTGGCAGGCCATTGACAGAAATGTTGTCCATTACTATAATGATGATAATGTGCCAGTCAGCATATAAAATGGGATCAGAGATCACCATCTTCCTACAGGGAAATGGAAAATCTATACTATATTTAATTCTCATCATCATTAACCTTTTTTAAAAATATTCACCTCTGATATATATGTATATTGCTTAAAAAAAAAAAATTAAAAATATTATTAAAAGAGAATAAATCTAATAAGTTCTTAAGTATTGAAATTAGAATAACATAAAAGCATAACCAGCAGATGAAAGTATCACAGTAATAATCATAAAGCCTTTACTTTTTAGTTGTGAGTTAGCATATATAGCTGCCATGACCATGAATGGGGTTTGATTCCATTTGAAAATTGGGTGCTTTTTCCCACATTTTAATTAAGTTTAGAATTAGAATTTTTGTTTTTCAGATGACTAATTCATGTCCATCCGGTTTTACTAAATCAGAATTGAAAAAAAGGGAAAAACAAATTTCACTGTTAAGTATTTGACTATCTTCAAAAAAAAAAAAAAAATTGCCTTTTTTTTTATATTTTTCTGTAGATTGTTGCTGGAATTGCTTTCCCCCTACAGTTAAGTATTAAAAAGTTAGTTTATATATGTAGACTCCAATGATTATTTTTCGCGTTTTATTTATTATATGGAAAATAAATCCTGAAGTTGAGGTATATCGGTTGCATTTTAAATAAATTTCAAACTCTATTTGATAATATTATATTCACTGATTCTTTTATATTATTTATCTTAACAGCTAAGATGAATTACTAAAGTGTAGGCATTGGAACAAACTGTCCATCTTCGCGTCATGCATGAAAGTTAGATGTATGTGTGAGTAATTCTTCATAGGTCCTAAAGTTATTAGCATTTAAATTTATAATTGTTAGATACAAAATATTTTGGGTGCATTTTTCAGTGTGTTAAGAATATTCTATAATAATCAAATGCTATATATAGAGAACATACACAGAGAGGTTTGATCTTTCAAAACCACAACGTTTAAAATATTTTTTTTTGTATGGTTAACTTCCTTTTTGCTATTTTTATTGTAAAACTGATTATTATGAAAAATATGTATTTTGAATTAAAAGTGAAATCCTAAAATTTCTCATATATAGTATTTCACGTTAACTTAATAATGAGGTTGCAGACCGCAAAATGGTTGACTCTGAGCTGCAGTTTATGGCCAACCCCCCAGCAGGGAAGATGAAACTTGAACTGCACCAAAGAACAAAGAAACAAACAGAAGGCTTGAATAGTGTACATTCTGTATAACTGTCGTTTTAATACATATATAACTAAACAAAGAGATGCTTCTTCTATGAAAAAATATATTAGTGCTTGATGAATACATAAGTTAGTTTGAAGTAGATTCTGCCTCTGGCTACATTTAGGCATCCCTCTGATGACAGCATAATCACACAAAAAAAATAATAATAAATAAAAAGAACTCTGCTAAAGATTTTTTTTAATAGAACTGTTCATTACTGTAATAAATTGTTTTATTTCTTGATCAATATTTTAAATAATTATAAAATATTAATATTATAAAAATATATAGTTTGTTTCTGCACAGAAATTGCATTCCTACACATTACACAAGTATATATTGCTAGATAAATTATTACATTTGAATGAATAGCTTAATTATGAGGGATTATAGCTTGGTCATACTTAGTCTGTTGCTTAGTTATTCTATCGATCTTCCAATATACATACTTCATTTGATGTAAAACAGCTGAAATTCTTACAATCGCCCATTAGCTAGTCTGATGAGTAATACCAATGTCTTCCCTTTATGAGAGATTGTTAAGGAGACTTTTTGCCTTGAAGTGAAT
Source organism: Epiperipatus broadwayi (assembly GCA_028023455.1). Classification (NCBI taxonomy): domain Eukaryota; kingdom Metazoa; phylum Onychophora; class Udeonychophora; order Euonychophora; family Peripatidae; genus Epiperipatus; species Epiperipatus broadwayi. The sequence continues at coordinate 3,140,791 of JAQFVV010006206.1, forward strand.
TATTCAATGATTGTTTTACCATTTGTTTTGATTAGTTGTTTATTAATCCTTTTCAATCAATAATTAAATGATACTATATTTGATTCAATAACATGACTTTAAAATTTCCAAATAATATTGTAGTTATAATTATTAATCCATAGCAACATGAATATTTTTTCAAATATAATACAATTTTTAATTTGGTTGCTTATTTTCTCAACATCACTCCAAAAAACGTTTTTAGTTCATGAACCTTTTGGTCTTTTTTTGTTCATTTATTGTCATATCTTTTAGCAAATGCTTACTTTCAATGATATCAGTTACATTATTGTCTCATTTATATACATTGATTTTGATTTTCCATGTTAATTTCTATTTACAATTCTCTAATATTTTGATGTATAGCCTGTGATCCTTATTTTGCTCTCTATTAAGTTTACAAACTCCATATCCATAAGCAAGCAATGGTAGAATAATTTTATTAAAAACCTTTACAAGTATATATATATATATATATATATTGTACTTGGTTTATATATATATATATATATATATATATATATATGAGAAACAATAGTAACGATCATACCATATATCAGGAAATCATTGTCAGAATGACCAAAATATTACAATATCTGTGCTAATAATGATAATGAAGTTGATCACATGATAATCAAAGCTTATTGCTATGTTGGTTTACCATTAAGTTTTTGATGGAAACTGATGTCAAGCTCTTCTGACATTTTCCTGTTTAAAAAATGAAATTCATGCCATTAGTCACTAACTATATCTTTTCCACCATCATCAATTTCTTAGTTTGATTTTTCAAAATATAATCTCATTGAAGTAATACTGATGAAGTGATTATATTTTCCTAACAATAATTATTTGCTTATTTCTCTGGACTGACCAAAATAATAATATTGGCCAGCATGAATCAGTTTTATTTTTTTTAAGATAGGAATTCTCTAGCTTCTGGTACCACATTCTGTATTTGAATGACTGGTTTGTCTATTCTTATTATTCCTTAAATATTTGGTCTATTCCTGACATGTAAAAGCCTATGGGCCGCATGCAGTCCTAGATATGATTTTTCATGGCCTGCAGTTATGATGCTGTGCAATTAAATGAAAACAGAATGATATGTTGCAAATAATAAATTAATTTTAAAAACTTTTTAAAAAACAAATAACGAGAAGTAGGAATTCCCAAAATATATTCCTATTTAGGTAAAAGATATTCAGAAATTAAAAAATTTGCTGCACAAATTTTATGCTTTTTTGAAAATACATACTTATGTAAGCAATTATTTTCATGCATGAAATTAAATAAAACAGCTTACAGATCAAGATTAACTGATAAACATCTATCTGCCATAATGAAAATTGTTTGTTCTATCTTTGAATCCAGATATTGGAAAACTAGTAGAAGGAAAGCACTGACAAGTTTGTGGTAAAAACAATAAATTGTTTTATAAATTTATAATCAAATAAAAGCAATACTATATCAATTGTATATTATTGAACAGAATTCATTAAATTACATAATATGCTTTAATTACCCCAACTATATTCTTGCATTCTTACTTCAAAATAAAATTTTAAGAAAATTTGTGTCATGTGGCCCATAAGAATCTTACCAGTTGCAATAAATGGTCCATTGTTTGAATGAGTTTGACATGCCTGGTCTATCCTAATAAAATACATTTTAGCCAAATTTGGAAGAACTTTGAACTTTATCTGTAGATTAAATAACCTACAATGATACATATTAGGAAATTGTATGCTCATACAGTCAAGTTGAGAATTGAATAAAGTATTTATGTAACAAATGCATTCTCATTTTAAAATAACAATTTCATGAAGTAACAAACTATAAAAATGACATATAAATTTGAAATGTATGCAAAATCACATTGTACTCCCATACATTAAATCATTATTAATAGAGAATATATCTACAAATATTTAAATCAGCTTTATGAAATATGTTTATTTGTAAGAATTTCTAGCTAGGTTTATTATCTTATTTAGCCCTCATATTAATCTTCTCATATAAAGACATGTTGCACTAAATTATTTATTTATTACATCGAACTAGTTTATGAAGTTTTTTTTAATTAAAAATTTATATTGTTCAATTTCTCATAATAAAAAAAAATATTATTAAAATATGTATATATTATGCAAATGAAAATGGAAGTATTATAACATCTTATAAGAAAATAATAATAATTATGAAAATTTTACAAATTTATTAATTTATTCGTTACAATTAAACAAATATTCATATATTGTAATATTTTAGTTAACTTTAATTTAAATTAATTTCTGATCCATTTTAGTAAAATCCTTTTGATATTACTATTTTTATCGTACAAAATTTAATTTTAAGAATCAAACTTTTGATAATATTTAAAATAACTATCTTCTTTGAAAGATGACACTCTTTTCCAAGTGAACCCCACCCCATCCAGCAATATTTGTAGATTTGCTGAATTTTATTCTTTATATTCTTAATTTTATTTACTTTTTTATATCAATACATTTAATCGCTTTCAGTTTTTCACAACTCTTGTTAGTAGACAATTTATCGATTCGGAAATATATTTTACTTTATTATTAATGCTAAATATATTTTACTTTGTAGATAAATAATAGGCAAGTTATATTTTAAAATCTGTAACCATTATTCCATCAGTGATTACATTTGCAGATAGAAGATAATGTGTCATTAAAATTTGCAATTAGCAAATCATTTTTTAAATAAAATATATGTGCATTGATAATTTGTTATGAATTTTTTGGAAAATATTAAAAAAAATAGCCAGCCCAAAGTAGACCTGAATCATTATACAAAGTGGAAATAAGTTCAATGTATATTAAATAGTCTCAATAGGCACAATAGTCATCATCACCAAATATCAGCCTCTAATCAAATCCCAAGAGAAGGGATTATATGTCCAATGAAAAGAGTGGGTTGTAAAGATGCAGAGCTAATCAAAGATTCCCATCACTAAGTGGAAAAGTTATTACAAGTTTTGTTGATGTGAATAGATATGAAAATTGCTCCTGGATTTGTATAACAGATAACCTATTATTGGGAAAGTATTGAACCTTTTTGTGATGATTGATGATGCTTGAACAATTGAGAGAGAGAGAGAGTATGTGTGTAGAGAACCCAAAGATCACTGATGAAATAAATATTGTTTGATGTTGTTCATTTATCTGTTCAAGATTGTAAAGTTATATGTGCAAGTTAATCATGTTAAACCTTGTTCTTTGAAAAGGATAGTTAAAATATAAAAAATGGCTTACTGTTTTTAGCATCACTAGAAAATTTCTGGGTTTACTTTATCATATTAGTTGAAAAAAAATTCAAACTGATTTGATGCTGCCAGTTGAGATATCCTTATACACTTAATTGCTATCCAAACCAAAAGTTTCCCTGGTTCACAACTACAAAAGAGCATTATTTTTATAGTATAGTCTTACAGTCCTGATACGTGAACAAATTATGGCAGAGCAAACATACTAGCATTGTTCACATGAGATAATTAATGGTTGGAGAGATTGATGCAGATTTTGACCCTTTTTTTCTTTCATTACTGAGGTACTAATAATTGCAGGATAATTATAAAAAAAGATAAACCCTGAGAAAGTGCTTGTTTACTATATCAGAAATGGAAATAATGCATATGTAATAAAAAGACTATGAAACTGAATGTGAGAAACAAAATATATATAATGAATAAATATAGGATGCAATCTTGTCATATTTAAAAATTCACAATTTATAGCAACAGTTTTAATTAAGGTGAGAAATCAAGCTTATAGTCTGAAAAGAAAATGTTGAATCATAAGTTTGACAATTAATATTGAAATAGAAAGAAAATTGATTGCAATCAAAATAAGATATTATAAAAAATATGTTGACTATTTTGTTTTATTCAGGGGAGGGATGTTGAGAAGATTATTAATCGGGTCACAAAAAAGGTAGAAAACATCCAGAAGTTATTATATTACAATGGCATTGAATAAATATTTCAATATTATTTCAAATAATCAAAGAAATATTATTTATTTAAGTAATAACAAATATGATTGATGATAAGAGAGCTAAAATTTAAATGTCAAAAATAATGGTAATTTACAGGAAATATTAATTAACAAAAGATTAAATGCTTTAGATATATTTTGAAAAATATGCTGGATAGGTAGTAGATATGAGGAAGCTATAAAAGACTGACAAAGAAAAACATCACGCTAGAGCAGTTTTTCTCAAAACAGGTTGGGATAAGTGTTAGCAGTTCTAAAGATGAGCTATCAAAAATAAGTTTGACAAGAAGCAAAAGTGTTTGGCATGAATCACTATGTATGTGGATTGACAAAAAGTCTAAACAATTTTCAGAAAATATATTTTTATATTTCCCTTGAAGTGATAATAAAGCTTTGGATAATATGTCTGAGTTTACTAAAAGGTATATCTGCTTTCATGTTTCATTCATATGGCATTTAAAAGAGAGGAGTTATCTGTTTTAATTTTAGCATAGAATAAAAGGTAGCCTGTTGCTTCTATCATCAGAAAATGTGTTATCCTTGTTCAGAAATAATTTGTCTAATTGCCAGTGTGTTGCATGATTTAATGAACACCAGAAAAATAATAAACTGTATCTTAAGAATCACTTGAGTAATACTGAAGAAACCAAAATTGATTGCGTTTGAAAGCATAATTCAGGTAACCATCCAGATTGCACTTGCTAACCTTTTGAAAAGAGGTTATTTGCTTCAGAACTGAAAGAACATTTTTGTCAGTATTTATTTGTACAAGATACCTGGATGTTTAGATATATGCACATACAAAATAATTAATGTTAATAATAATTTTTTTAATTATTAAAAAAAAAGCCTTTTAAGAATAATAGTAGTTTTTTTTTTTTTAATCTTCGTAAATTATTTCTATTTTTTATTCTACTAGATAAAATTATATTCCCTACCCAATATTGAAATTATATTTAAATAGGAGAGCAGACTAAATTTTTGCTGGGTAAGACGAATTAAGTTCTAAATTTATTTTTGTATGCACCCTTTAAAATATGTGACTCAGATTCATCAGTTAAATATCAATAAGAAAGTATTGTTTCTAGATTATAATCCCATGTTTATCAGAGGTGTTAATCAGTATTCTGATTCCACATATCATTCAGGTATAAGTTTGACTGTTGTGTAATTATATATATATATGCTATTTTTAATAAATAAATTAAGGTTAACTTATTTTCATTTGAATCTCATTTTTGCATCAATAATATTTATTAGAATAATTACTAAATTAGTGTAGTTAATATTGTGGATTAGACCTGACAGTATAAATGAGAAAATTATCAAAATCTGGAAGGATTCAAATCTATAGGTGCTATTCAAATTCATGATTATTATCATAGGTATCAATAAATAAAATTATCCATAGCATGATTAGATCTTTCACAATATTTATTTTTATTTTTTAAAAGTTATATTATGATCAGAAAATGTTATCAATATTGTAAATAATTTGGCAACTACTATATATATATATGGAATAAATTGTTAGGGAAAATATCATGCAATCCCTAAATTATACTAAATAAAATATACCAGATGTGCCAGAGAATACAATAAGTGATATTGTTATTTAAGAAATGTAAATGTGAGGGCTTTATGAATTTAAATCAATTATTTTATGCAAGATATTTACTAAGATCATTACATGATGTATATAGAAAACTTTGGACTCCACCTAACCAAAACAAAATGCTGACTTAAAATATTTAGTGTTCAAGATATTATATACAAGTATTAAGAGATATTATTGGACTCTTTAAACATTTCTGCAGTGATTAAAAGCTCTGTAAAAGCATGAAATTTACTAAGACATTGCTAATATTTATCACAATAATATATCAGTGATTGTACTACATGGTGAAACTAAAATAAATATTATTGGTTGTAAAAATAGGTTTCTATCTTTTCAAAACTTTTTATAGCAGTTTTAAGGATTTTATGTGCTGCATTCTATTTTGGTCTTCTAACTCTTTCAAAGATATTAATGATATTTATGAATTACATATTTTTTACATATTTCTGCATAATCTGCAGTCTCTCTATTATGTTTTATTAAATGTCCTAGTTTACAATTCTTATATAAGAACTTTGTAGCACAAGTTTGTTAAAAAATACTTTTTCTCATCCTATATATGTTTCCCATTATGATAAAAGTTATAGAGTCCATCATAAAAGAAAATTCAGCAATTGATTTTACCAAAAATATCTGAATTTCAGTTTGCAAAAAAAGGTGCCTCTGCTTCTGATGCAATAGTACTTTTTAAAATTATTACTGAACAAGTAAAAAAAAGAAAGAAAAGAGGACCTACAATATTTCAATTAGATATATCAACTGCTTTTGATTCGGTCCCTATTGATATACTATTAAATCAATTAAAATCTTATAATGTTCCATATCAAACTTTACTTATAATCTCAAATTTATTATACAATAGAGAAATATCTATAACATTAAATGGAAAAACCATACAAAGTTTCAAGCCAAGTAATTCAATACCACAAGAATTGCCTTTAAGTTCTCTATTTTTTATTACATATATTAATCCTCTTCTTATTGAATTAAATAATAAAATCCCAGGATTATTCATTCCTGAAATTAAGAAAACAATTAATCATATTGCCTTCATGGATGATATTGTAATCTTTATTCCAAATTAAAAATATCTTCCAAATGTTATCTCTGTTTTAAATAATTACACAAATAATTTTGGACTTAAATTCAATCTTAACAAATCATCCATTTGGTGCATTGCTACTGGTAAAAATATACCATATCCTTTTATTGCAAAGCTGCATAATTTTTTAGGTTTTTCAATGCACAAATCAAATAGAGCAATGAAATAACATATACAATAAAATTTATTATAGTCTATTCAATCTTGTATCAAATCATTATCTAAAGCCTATTTATCACTTTATGACAAATCTTTACTTATAAATATTCTTATTTTTACAAAAGTTAATTATGTGAATTTTTCTAAGTCTTTTATCAAAAGAATTCACACTTTATGTGACAAAGTTTTTGGCAAAAAAAAACCCTGCTGCAATCAGTTTGAAAAATATACAACCCCCCCCCCCCAATATAATGGTTTATCACTACACTCAATATATTTCTTTTTGTAAAAAAGTAACAATATGATTAATAGACTTTTTAATAAATTTCAAGGTCTAAATTATTACACAACTATGACTCCTACAGATACACCTCCTTCTATAAATGAAAGTTGGCTGTTACATATTATAAATTTTACAAAAAATTCTCTAAATTTGGATGGTCAATTGCCAGAAAAAAAATAACATACTGGGAATCTTATTATTTATAACATGATATAGATCAAAACCAATTCACATTATTACAAGTCACTAATAAACTAATTATAAAGAGATTCAAACGTTGATTTTCTTGTCTAGAAGCATTACCTACAAATTTATTTCTTCACACAAAGGGGGGTATTTCAAAAATAAACCCCATTTGTCCAATATGTTCAAGATCAGATGAAACAACTAAACACTTTCTATATCAATGCTGTGTGCTGGAAAACACTAAAGAATTTTTACTCAATATAACAAATTTAACTCACAATATAATAGAAACCTTAAATATTAGTTTACATGATGGAATTTATCCACAAATTAGAATATCCACTTTTATAATATTTGCATTATGGTGTCTAAGATGTCACATCTGCTTTAAACAAAATGTGGCAAACTCAGCAATTTTTTTATTGAACAAAATTAAAGAAATTAAAAATAGAGACAGTAGTAATTCACACAAAGAAATCTTCAAAGCTACATGGGATCTAATCAAAATATAAGACTAGAAATATTGCCACTTGTATTTTTTATTTATTTATAAATTATCTAATTTTTTCAAATGTAAATTTCTTAAAAATTAACATATAAATAAAATTTTCTTATTTTTTTTTTAAAAAAAGAATAATTAATATTCATTTATTTAAAAAAGGTAAATTATTAAAAAAAATGACAATTATTATTATTAACAGTGACATAAAATTAATATATTTGCAAAATATCTTTATTATATCTATCTTAAGTAGGAACAAGGAAATATATTCCTAATGAATTGAATGTAATGCTTATTGACTTATACAATTTTATGGAAATTTATTTTTATTATAACATGTACTTTCAAATGTGATGTATTCCTGAAATATCCAAGGAAATTTGATTTTTGAATTTATTATTATTATTTTTAAATTTATTGTTCTTCATTGATAATCTGAAAAAATTATTTTACATATAATTAAAAAAAACACATAGCTTATAATTAATTAACAATAATTTCTCACATTGAAACAGTCACATTAATGTTTTAAAATGCATACTTTCTGTTATTCGAAATCGAGTCTATTTCTGATAAGCCTTTGTTAAGATACTTCTCTGTTCATTTCCTGTTAGTTTTAGAATTGTTTTTAAAAACAGAATTTATATTGTATAATTTTCTTTTTTCTGAATATTCTACAAAACTATATTCTCTTTCATTTTTGTTTTTATTTCCAGTGCTTTTATCATTAGAGCACTCCCTAATCCAAATATAGTAAAGTGTCATCAATCTATAATCCCTGTAATTCAGAATTTTTAAATTTCAAGAATAGATATTTTACATTCTCATAGCAAAGTTAACTTTACTGAGAAAGAACCTCCTCACCCCCCACACCAGGAAACCCATACATTTAAACATTAATATATAAATATTTACTAATTGTTTTGAATTTTGTTTGTAAATGTATGAACAAATTAATTTATTTCTTATAAAAAATTAAAGACTTTTGAAATTTTTGTTTGGATAACAGAAGTTTTTGAATAATAGATATTTGGCTTCATGATAATCTATTTGTAGTAGAATATTGTGTGAGCATTTTAAAATGTTGGTTGAATTGTTCCAAAAGATTTTGTAAGTCTAGATAAAAGCATCTCGTTCTTTGTCAGAAAGATTTGTTGGATCACAACCTTAATTGCTTCAGTTTGATCTATTTTATTAAAATGAATAACTAATATTGTTAATCTATTTTCAAAAAATGTTTTTTCATTGTTTATATACAATAAATTCTACTACACTTGTGCTTCAAATATTTGTAAACTTTATTAGAAAAAAATTTCTACTACCATCACAAATTCCAATAATATCCTGTTTAACATTAAATAGTTTGTTCATTTTTTGCAAGCTTTATTTACTTGAAAGTTATCTACAGTTATAGATAGTCAAATAAATTTCATCATTAAATAGCAGTCTATGTTTATAATCCAGTAATTCTTAACATCCTTTGACACTAATTATTAATTTTGCGTTGGATGTTAACTTTACAGTATTCTAGCTATTAGAGCCATAATTAATTTTTCACCATCATAAATGTAAATCTAATGGGGGAAAATACTCATACATCTTGCATTCAAGAAAACAACTAATATCTCAGAAATGTGAGATGTTTTCTTAGATTCATACTTAGATTTAAAAGTCAATTATAACCATCACAATGCTATTTATCTTTTGAATGTTCATCTAAATCTTCTATATAGAATAAAATGAGTATGTGATTTGTAAATTTGATTGAATCATCATGAAGCTTGAGGATGTAAAATAGTTATTTTTTTATTTCGTACATTAAAATCTATAAAAAGGTATAAAAAATATTCAGGTCACCAAATTATTTCCAATTCTTTTTACATAAGGTTATAAAATCTACACTTTTCATGATTAATTGGTTTTAGAACAAGATAAAAATAGATTGTGATTGTTTTTGTGGTTAATTCATAATACAGTGTTTAATCACAGATGGTTAAAAATTAGAATTTTTCTCTCTCCTGTGATAATCAACAAAATTTGTACATATCAGCTGTTAATTAAAATATCAGGCACAGAATGGGATCAAGCCCTGGTCAGTAAAAGTTGGCTTATATAAGAATATGCACAAGTAATTCACTTGTGTTTTTAAAACTCTTACTGATGAATGAGAGTGTGTATCTTTATACACTAAAACAAGCAGTGCAGATTTCAAGGTTAATTTTCTTCTATGTAATTACATATATATAATATTTAAAAACAAGTATATTATATATACATTTAAGCTAGATATAATTAGAGGGGATTTGAATCCAGACTTTCAAGCTCTTTTTAGTCATCCACTTCATCTTATACAACCAACACATATGACCACATACATGTGAAAAAGTTAAACAATCTCCAAATATACATATTTCATGATGAACCAGCACTCATCAATTGATCCAGATTATTATCATCTCTCACACACATATATAATTAGTGCTCAGTTTATATTAAGATAGAAAATCTTCAAACTTTAATGGATAGGCTTCAATCTTCTCCACTCTCCAACTCTTTAACTGGCCATATCATTTAAAATCCAATGATAGCATTTTCAAAACCTTTTTTTGCCAATTTTGTTGCCATACCCATGTTGACTTTAAGTCATTCTAACCTCTCACATGCAGGACCTTAAGCTCATTTAAATACACAGAAGAGGGATGGGTAGAATACAGGCAGAATATGTAATATTCAAATACAAGTATATTATATATACTTCTAAACTATTAATTTATAAAAAAAATCATTTTTATATATTTCTTTCTTTTTATATATTGACACTATATTCAGTGACATACATGGTTTAGTGCATTGACAAAGTGGCATGATTTTGAATTAAGGTTCATGAATCATGGATCCAAACCTGTCATATCATTTTTAATGGTTTGTACTTCTTATGTATGAACTTGTAAACAAAATTGTTTAAATTTATAAACATTAGTGATTAGAATATTCATCAGTTTTTCTTTTTTTCAGAGAGTCGATGATAAATTTATTCTTCAATATATATTCCTCTTTTATTGATAATTGTGAACATATTTTTTAACAAATAATGATAAATAATATATACTGAGTTTGATAAAATAACAAATAAATAAATAAAAAGGTCAACTATTGTGAGAAAACTTAATATTTATCTTTTTTTTAAATCTGTGCTTCTGAAATTTTTAATAATGATTAAATTTATACCTTATGATTTATATCCAAATTCTACAGGGAACTTTTTACTTGTTACTGTATTCTAAGTTAAATGAAATGTAATAATTTCTAAATTTTATAAGTAAGAATAAATGTTTGACAATTTATGTATAAGCAAGGTACATAGTATCAATATAAAAATAAAAATAATCAGTTATGCATTATGTAAGCCAATGTTTATTTCATCATTATTTAATGTATAAATATCAAAATTCCATCAGGCAATTATACTAATGATTATTACTAATCATTTATTAAATTAAAGATTATTCCTAATCCAAGATATACTTTAGCTCTCCATTAAAGATTTATAATTCTGCTTTATAGAAACACATGAAATGACTCAACTACATTTTTCCTTTTACATGTGAAATATCTTTAAAGATATTCTTCTTCCATAATGCATAAAATGTTAATAAATGTCAAAAATCAAAAACACGAGGGGAGACTATTATGTTGAACTTCTTTTCATATTTCTAACAATAATAATTTGTTTATTTACTTGATCAAATATTCTTTTTGTAACTGGGAAGGTATAAAATCAAAATTGTAAACTCCATATTCAATTTTACTATTCTATTTCATTATGTATCAGATCATCAAGAAATTCTTCTCTGAAATTTAAACTTTTTTAAAATCTTTTTTATAGGAGAAAATATATATATATCATATTTTTTTTAGCAAATGCTTATTCATAACTATCAGTTTTCAATAAATACATAAATGATTAGAATCATTTTTTAGCATTTTGTAAAGACTATAGACTTTAAATTTAATATAGTCCAAATATATTTATAATTGTCTTTATATAGGTGCATGTAATCTTTTTTTAAAACTGTTCCACTTTCAACTTATGCATCACAATCTTATTATAATTGGTGCCTTCTTAAGTATTTGTGATAAATAATCATTAATTTGCAAACATATATGCAATATGAGTATATTTGCCATTTAAATATTTTTTTATGTAGGAAAATATGTTTATCAGATTTATACAATCTTATATATATAATCCATATTTTCTCTGTTGTCTGATTGGTGAATGTTTGAATATTTGTCTGATGTCATGTATCAATTTCACAACCACTACATTTATGCAAAGGAAGTAATTGCATCATTAAATAAAAAATGCTGGGAAAAAAATTAGTATGAGTGCTTTTAAATACAAGATATTGTATATATTTCATGGTAAAGGTTTTTAACCAGTTGCAGAAACAGCCACAAATTTAGATTTATAATTCGGCATTTAAGGTACTTTGTACTTTCATTATCTGTCAATCTCCTAATATAGTTCCAATGAATGACATACTTAATAATATTTAATAAAAAACATATTTACATTAAATCTTAAAAAAATTGTTAAAGCAATCACTTAAAATCAATTTACAAATATTATATTTAATATAAAAAAATATTACAACTATTGTATTCTGACATTAGCTAAAAAAAAAAAAAAAACTTCTGATTTGTCATGACTATCAAAAAATCAAAAAATATTAAATTTTTTTATTCAGAGAGTGCTTCAGTAAACATATATTTGTGCCTTAACATTGTCAAACATAACAGGTATATTTAAAAATGTAAATTTTAATTTAGTTTTATTAAAATTCAGAAATTTATTTCTATAATATTAAAATGTTTTGTTTAATTTACATTAAATCTTTATATATGGGATTCGAACTCAGACTTTCACCTGACCTATAACTCTCAGTGCCATCTTATATTGCTGACTCACTGATCACACACATGTTGAAAAGATAAATAATCACCAATATGCATATTTTGTACTAAACCAGCACTCATCAGTTGGTCCAGATTACCATCTCCACACATATATACAATCAGTATTCAGCTTTATATTAAGATAGCTAATCTTCATACTTTAATGGACAGACTTCAAACTACTCCAACTCACAACTCTTCAGCCTTCCATTTCATTGAAAATCTGAAGATGGAATGTATGTGGAGATGTTAATTCTAGACCAACTGATGAGTCTTGATTAAGCATGAAATATGTGTATTGATGATTATTTATCTTTTCAACATGTGTGTGATCAGGTGGTCAGCAATATATGATGACACTGAGAGTTATAGGTCATGTAAAATTCTGAGTTTGAAACCTGCATATATTACATATATAAATGCAGGTGCAAGCCTGTATAATGTATTAATTAAATCTTTAAAAAAAATTATTAAAATGACCAATTATTAGAAAAACAATGGGCTGAAAGTCTGGAGTTTTTGTATTCAACTGTAATGGCAATCTTTTAAATTGGTATTCGATTCTCACATTTATTTTTTTTTGTTTAATTTACATAAAATCTTTAATATTAATAATCAGCCATTAAGCTAATGCACATGCACTTTGTAGATTTTTAACTATAAATGAATGCTCTCACTTCCAAACACAAGATAGTCTTTGTGAAAAGATAGAATGAATCATCTATCTTTTTGACCCAAATGTTTATATATGGGCAAATCTTAAGCATTTGGAAATGAGAGCATGAACTTGTTAAGCGATCACTTTAAATTATTTTTACTATGCTTGAATGAATGATGCTTGTGAAATTTTCTAGAACCATGGACCTTTACAAGGCCATGTACATCTGGTATATATATATAAAATAAATAAGTTATGGTAATTTTTAATTCTTCCACATTTTAATGTGTTTTTTTTTGTATCATTTTCTTTCTGGCAATTTGAATTAATAGTTCATCTTTTTATTTTAGGATTGAAACCATTATTTTATATTATGAATTAATAAATTGTACTTGATTTATTAAAAATATAAGATTATAAATGAAAAACATTCTAAAAAGGTCATATTTGAACTTTACATACATAGAAAAAAAGTGAAATATATAATGACTTTTTTCTTATTAGATTATTATAGTAAAGCTAATAAAAAAATAAATTAACAAAATTTTTGTTAATTGAACTGTATTTGTAAAACCTGAATGAATTATTATTGACATCATATGAAATTCTATTCTAAAATTTAAAATTGTATTTGCAATTATTAAAACTTCTCTATAGTATTAGATAGGGCATAATTTCTTTTTTACTATTACTACAAATTTCCTAACTTGTATTTTTAAAAACAAAAGATATTTAAAAAAGTCTAAATGTAATTATGGAAAATGTACAATTTTTTTCCTCATGGCTAACAACAAGAGAATGAGAATTTACAAGTCTATCTATTTGTTGGTCATTCGTAGTACTTTATCTGTGGAATACAGACTTATTCATATTTTTTGAACTAATAAATCATTATTTACTTTAATTTCAGTTTTTAATGAAAAATTAATGCAAAATTCACAAAATAATAAGAGTTACAAGAAAGTGATATAAAGCCAAAGCCCCAGCATTATCACCACAACTCCACAGTATTATGGAATTGAGAATCATTGATTTAAGATTTGAAATATTAAATCATAAATAAATTGCAGAAGCACTTTCTATTATTGCTGCATAATTCTTGACAACTACTACTAATATAAAATTAAATACAAATAATTTCCACAATGCACCTTTCTTATTATCCTCCCATGCTTTGGGAATTTTCATGTTAACTCCTTGTCTATTGATCAAATTACTTTATTATTAAAAATAGTTCATTTTATCCTCATTTTAAAGTTATTAATTTTTTATTTAATGCATATATTGGTAACAGTTTATATTGAGATGGAGAGAGAAGGAGAACCATGTGTTGATGTTTAATTAACAGCAGATATATTAATTTTTTAATTGATATTTAAAGTTTATATTTGATCTAGAGATAATTAATAATAATTAGTAATATATTCATCAGAAATTGTCAGTATCAAAATTGTGAGTGCAGAAAATTTGATAGTTGTAAATTAAAGTATAATTATATATATATGAATAAAATTTGAATATATATATATATGTATTGTACCGGTCAGAATTGTATGTTCGTCTAACAAGAATTAGGACCTAAGCAAAAGTACCTAGAGTTCAATCATATACAAGATACACAGGTCAGGGATACTCATGAACTCTGCCCTATTGCCCACTCCCCAAGTCTATCACATTACAAACAACATTTCTGATGATAGCAGCCTACCCTTCAGTTTACTCCAGCCCAGGAAGGTTAAGCAAAGATACAAGAGACCCACGGCTTAACTAATTGATAATGCAAAGTAATGATAGACGTGCACACACAAACCAACAAAAATATCCAAAAAATATAGCTTATTAAATGTGAATTTATTAAATGTAATATTAATAATAATTGATTAATCATGTGAATCACTAGATATGGAGATTTACAATGAATTAGAACATATATATCTTGAACACTCGATTTAGGTTTCACTTATTGTCGCTTGGGCATTCGATGTCAAACCGGATAACATAACAAGGTTTGATGGATATGCACCAAGAAATATACATAATGATAAATTAATTATTTGAAATCTGCGGCTTAATATGCTAATGTGATTTAACGGGTTGATATTGCTCACGCTATGATATTTCTAAGTTAAGGAAAATAACCCATGACAATAACTTTTAGAATGAATGCTTATAAGATTTTAAATTACACAGAATATGATCAAACTCAATAACGGTACGAAGGTTTGTTTTATTCAACATATGATTACATTTGGATTTCAGGGAAGGTACATTAATTATAAATCAATTATTTTGGAACCTTATGAGATGATTCATTTATTTCTTATCTGTGAAGAGAAATAGGGAAAAATGATCATTTTGAAATTATCGTGCGAGTCTACATTTATAGATTTTCTCAAGAGTTAATTAATGATGTATTAATAGCGACTGAACGAAGGATGGGTAGCGCTAATAAGCGATAATGTATATATACTAAAGTTAATTAAATCTAAACTATAATGAGAGTTTTGGGATGACTTAGGGAAATTATATCATTACGGCGTATAGACATTTGAACCATATGGAAGGATAAGAACGATAACGTGTGAACCGCATGGCAAGGCCTGAGTGGACAATGAGCTTCATTTATTTGGGAGCGAAGAAAATTAATCTTATCTGCATTTGTGACGGATATCATTGGGAATTGGTTGGCAGGATACTATGGTTCCAACTCGTAGGATGTTAACCTATAGCAGTGCTTACCTAACCTCAGACAATCCGAAAGAGCTGGGGCCTCCACGCTCTGTCGAGAATTGTGCTTTATATAAGTATTCCATTATCGAGAAAACGCATGACAACGTCATTTCTGAATTAGGAATGTTATCACCGGGGCACATTACGAAAGCTGTCAGGTTTGATTTACCCTGATTTATACAGCCTTAAAATACTAATTAAGTCTAACGTAATGAAATAATGATCTAAAAGCAGTCCCAAACAACTTACTTAAAGAGTATATTCAATATCTTAAGGATAAATATTAAAACATTAAAATTCCTTCGCTAAACGCATATTAACCCACCCGAGAACTAAGTGACTTAAATTATCGTTAGATGGCGGGGTGATTTATAAAATGAATCATCTAGACATAAGGATCTGAATTAAAGTTATGTAATAATCAATTTTCATCATGTTAATCCATAGCGTGGAGCAATAGTAAATCATTTATTTTAAATATTAGTGAAAAGCATAATATTCATTATTAAAACATAATTTAGGAAAATCGATCGGGCGAATTTTATAATGTGAATACGCTTACGTTTACGATTAAATATTCCACAATGGCAGAATAGCAAAAATAAATAGTATTGATTCACCAGATCGAGTTATTAGCATACTAAAAATTGATATGACTTGCATAATATTAAATAAACATTGCCGCATTAAAATAAAAATACAAGGAAAGTGAGAACCTAGCAATCGAGTTTAGAAAGTGAGAATTACAGTTGAAATATACAACGAACAGAAATAATAAAACAAAGAAAAGAGGTCGTCATTTAGGCAGTTAATCGGCTTAGCACTACCGATCACGAAATAAGTAATTACATTTTACATTAAGAGAAATTTCAGACTAGAAATGTTTACATTTATATTTTACAATAGAAAAAGGTTATTAAGATGAAAGTTCGTTTATACGGCAAGGAATTACCTTTCTTTCCGAAGAATTTCCATCCGGGTGCACACGTGTTGGTTCCATGATTGATAAAGGAATTAATTTATTACAAATTGATGAAATTAAGGTTTCAGTCCATTCCTTATTCAATATTAAGTTCATTTTGGCAGTAATTGATGAACGATGGTTTCCGAGTATTTAGGCATCGGTTAGATTTTTGGAGAGATCCGGGGAAGCAAATCTATGTTTTATTAGCCCGTCATGTTGCTGTTCAGAGGGGCGTGACTTCCCCTTAGCAATGCGTTAGAAAAATGACATGTCTCCTCCTTTAGTTAGAAAATGTGGTGGCATTTATACTCATTATCACCGCCGCTGGGTAATTCCCGGATGTTTTAATAACTACAATGATACAGCATATCTTGGACTACAAACGAGATCAAGTTCGAGAGTTAGTTTTTATCTAATTCCCGGATGTTTTAACAACTACAATGATACAGCATATTTTGGACTACAAACGAGATCAAGTTCGAGAGTTGGTTTTGGTCTACTTTAAGCTGAAAATAGACCTGCGGAATCAACGTTAACTAATCATGACGCTTAAATAAATCTATATTACAATAAAACAAATTTCTTTTATAATTTGGAAGACGGTAAGTCTTTTATTTACTAATTTTACGTTCCCCTCTCGAACTTTCTCTCTATGAAAATATATGTATGAATAAAATATACACTATGCAATGCTTTAAATTATTAAAGTTGATCTGTTACACACACATACGTGTTTACCGTAATGAAAATATATAATTGTTTTTATGCATACTAATGTTAAATGAATTTAAAATTTACAAATACATAAACAATCACGCGCATTGGTATACCTTCACTTTCCGGTGGTCTATAATTAAATGGTTGGGTTTGAATCCATGTTTGGAGGTTTCAAATATTATTAGAGAGTGAAGCTGAATGTGTGCAACAGATTCCGCTTCAATATATATATATATATATCATAGTATTACTTTTAGAAGTTCTCAGAAATAATACTATGAATTCATTTATTCATGAGAATATTGAATTTATATATATATAATACAAGGACATTTAATTCCACAGTACAGATAATTTAATTTATAAATATTTTTAAATGCTTTTAGCATGTGTATACGTACTTTAATCATGGCTAACATAAATAAAAGTTTGTTATTTATCTTGTATATTTGCCTATTTAGTTAAATTTGAATATTTTTGTTTATGCTAACCATAATTATGGTAACAAATATTTAAAAATCATGCCAAGATAAATTATAGATTTAATATATATTTTTAAGCATTTTGGTAATTGATGGATATAAAGTTTTAAGAATTTCTGAAATAACAATTAAATTACAATTTTTAAAAAATCACACTTAAAAAATATGATTTGGATGCTGAATTATATGCCATATACATTAAGAGATGTTGGCATTTTGTTCATTTTAGCCCTCTTATGTGATGTGATATGGCTACTTCTTTATCAAAGTCAGGGATTTTTAGAAAATATGGCCAGAAAAACCTGTTAGCCACTTTACTCTGTGCTTCCATTCATCACCCTAAGTGTTTCCCACATTCTTCCCTATTCTGCTGTATCCCATTTCCACATTATCATCTTTGTCAACTCCATGGCCTTTATATCTAAATTCCTCTTATTTTTTTCCAAGCCCAGCATAATGACTAAGAATCCAGTTTCTATATAAACTTAAGTTTATATTTTTTCACTCACAAACTTCATTATTTGTACTCTTTCTGCTTGTAGGTATTTACATTCAATTAGAAAATATCTAATATTTTCCATACATTCCTTACATAACATGTAGCCTAAATCATCCATATTTCTCCATTTATGTGTATCTTCCCTTGTTGCTAACAATTCTGTTTGAGTCTTAAACAGTAAACTACTTTCTTTACTATTATCATAAATTAATTTACACCCAGTATTCTATTTACTTTTATATATATACACCCAGTATTCTATTTACTTTTATATATATATATATCAAATAAGCTCTTAACAAGCTTTGCAGAATATCCCCATCTCCAGACCAATTTCTGCTACTGGTTTTCTCAGTGAGGTGTTAGGATATTCAAGCATTAGATTAAAAATACCAGGACAAGTCCAGGACTTTATCTAACGGATAACTATTAAGTAGAAAATCTGAAATTTTCAGACATTTATATGTCTTCCAATCCATCTATCTAACTTAAATAGCCATATGGGACTGAACCAAGTTTAGATACATCATATATTAATATTAGCAATATAAAATTACCAACGCCTTAATAGCAAAAAATAAAATTACAAAGAAATCAAGTCATAGGTCACATGATCTAATTTACCAAGCTTGAATTACAAATGTTATATATATAGTTCACATAAGTAAGCTCTTAACAAACCCTGCAGAATATCCCCAACCCCAGTCCGGTTTCTGCTACTGGCTTCTTCAGTGAGGTGCAAGGATATTCAATCATTAGATTAAAAATACCAGGACAAGCTAGCACTTTATCTAATGGATGACTATTAAATAGAATATCTGAAATTTTCAGACATCCATATGTCTTCCAACCCAGCTATCTAACTTAAATATCCATATTGGACTGGGTTGGGGATATTCTGCAAAGCTTGCTAAGAGCTTATTTATTTTTTTGAAATTTTATTTTTTCTATTAAGGCTTTGGTGATTTTATATTGCTAAACTTATTAATATATGGTGTATCTGAACTTGGTTCAGTACCATATTGCTACTTAAGTTAGATAGCTGGATTGGAAGACATGGATGTCTGAAATTGTCAGATTTTCTACTTAAGAGTTATCCATTAGATAATGTGCTGGGCTTGTCCTGGTATTTTTAACTAATGCTTGAATATCCTAGCACCTCACTGAGGAAGCCAGTAGCAGAAACCGGTCTGGGGTTGGGGATATTCTGCAAAGCTTCTTAAGAATTTATTTGAGCAATATATATATATATATATAACATTTGTAGTACAAGCTTGTTAAATTAGGTCATGTGACATATAACTTGATTTATTTGTAATATATATATATTTAGACTTTTTTTACTCACTATACTAGTTCTCCATTTCTCCAGCTCCTATTTTTTTATTTATGCATTTATTCTTTTATGTCATTCCTTACTACTTAGCACTTAACAATCCTCCTAATATAATCATCCCACTTTTTGTACATAAAGTATTTATCCAAATCTTCTGCATACCATACTACCTTTATTACCCATCTTGTTACCTGTACTTTACTTATAACCCAATTAAACACTATTTTGGCTATTCTCTTACTATCTATAAATTGCAATCTACTGAACCTTTTCATTTTGCTTTTTGCATCTCTCATATAAAAACTTGACCATCCCATTCTCACTGAATTTCCTTCTTTGCTATCCACACATCTGCATCTCATACATGTCTTTCTACTTCTTTTTATACTTTTTTAAAGTAATCTAACACTTCTTTTAATCATTAATGCATCAACTTTGTTACCATAAGTTAATCCTGCTACTGCTACTTTCTTCCATACATTTCTTGCTACATCATATTTATTATATGAAAACACTGTTAATTTCTTTATCAGTCCCTTTCTGTCCTTTGCTTCATTTATCAATTTTTTTTTTGCCATTCATCCAAGCAGTTCTTTGATTATGTAAGACAATTCACAAATAGTTATACTTATTTGCCATATTAACTTTATATTCCCATAAAAATTATTTCTTTTCTCTTACCCCAGCATTTATCATCATTATTTTTGATTTTTTTATTCATTAAATTTGATCCCATCTCTTTACCCATCCTTGCACAAGTCTTCAGCACAACTTCCATATCTTTCTTACTTTCTGTATACAAGAAAATATCATCATCAAATACGAAACCTGATAATGTATATACTCCCTTGCCATCTATTAATGGTATCTCTACCCTCTTCCTAGTATTTCTATTGCCCTCTCCATTTCTTTTAAATATAACAACAACAAAATAGATGACATAGGGCATCCTTGCCTTAGTCCCACTCCATTTTTAATCGTAACTGATTCTATATTTTTGATTGATACATATAGTAATTATTTTTATACAATTTCTTAATAAGATCCACTAAAGCTCCATTCATTTCCAAATTTATTAAATTTACTCAATATATTTCTATTTACTCTATTATATGTCATCTCTATATCTATAAAGGTCATATATAACTGCATATCTGTATTTCTACTCATATCTATAATTTGTGTGATTACAAATGAACTATTTCCTATATGCTTATTCATTCTAAAACCTCCTTGCATTTATCTCACTTTATTATTTTCTTTCATCCATTTTGCCACCCTTTCAGCCACCATATATGCAAAAACTTTATACTACACCAATGTTACTACTACTGGTCTATGATTGCTTATATTTCTATGGTCTTTATCCTTTTCTTTAAACAAAGCCTCACTCTTAGTATTATTCCTTTCTGGAAATTCTGTCTACTGTGGCATCTTCTTAAAACATGATAAAAAATTATATTCTGATACCTTCTATTATTCCATCTGGTAAGAGTTTTTGGAAATGCTCAACATTTTTATTTTTATAAAATATTTATTTTATATTAAAACTTACTAAATTGGACTTAAAAAATTTTTTTAATTTAATTTTAGAAGCAAATAATATTTTTGAAAAATCACATTTGACCATTGTAAATATTTAAAAACTGATCTATAAATATGGCAATGTATCACAAATGTCATCCCAGATATTTATGCAATTATTAATACTAAAAATTAAAAAAAACTAGTTTCTATTTTAACTTTGTGTGTGTGTGAACAAATAAAGGTAGATTTGTGATAACTCTATCAAGTTTTGCATTAAAATCTGATATTTTATTACAAAAATTACAATATTTTAAAAGATTTTAATACCAAATCAATTTTAATAAATAATGATGTAATAGACACTGTTGCTTTTTTTACCTTTATATTACAGTTAATTTTATTAACTTCTATTTCTAAAAATAAAATGTAAATGAATAAATTGACAGTTTACTTGTGTATCTCTTTATAATAATCAACCAATTAATGTGTAAAAATAATAAAAATATATTTTATAAATAAGTAAAGAATCATTTAAAATTATACTTCAAAATCTCTGTATGAAAACTCAATCTGAAGAATGCAAACATTCTGAGCATTTTTTTCTGTCAAAAGAACATTGCAGTCTACAAAATGCTGACCTCTTCAGATTTTTTTTTAACTTTAATATTAATAAAAACATTATATTAAAGTCTATTTTATACAAAAAACTGCAGGTCATTATTTCTTAGAATAATAATATAATCTAAAATTATTGGACAACAACACTTTTTCTGAGAAAACTTTCAATGATTTTTAATAAAAGTGAGGATTTATAAGTTAAAGAAAATGTATATTTTAAGTTAAAGGGTTATATATATATATATATATATGTGTGTGTGTGTGTGTGTGTAAAATAAATAAAATGTCCGTTAATTAAAAACAAAATTGTAATTATAAATGAAATAATAAATTTAACGGTTTACAAACTATTACAAACAATCCTTAAATCTGCAAAAGTACTTTCAGTTAATTTGTTCAACCTGCCTCAACTGCCATTAAATTCAAAATCAAAAGCTGAAGCAAATGTCATCACTTCAAATTTCATAAATCTCATATTTTAATGTTAGCAGCTTGTCGATTTATTAAATGCATTTTATTCCTGTTTATAAAAATTGCATCTTTAATTTTTGTTTTACAATGGTTTCTCTCTTCATGAAGAATTTTTACATTTTCAAAATCAAATTTATATTTACATGTTTTTTTGTGATCAAAGAAAACCGAAGGAGATATTAAATCACCATTATTTTTACTTTTTACATGCTTATATTATAATTCATGCTCCTTCAATCTTTTCTCAATACTGCACCTAGATTCACCTATATATGATAGCATACAATCACAAAAAAATTGATATATGACATTACTTTTCTGCTTGGCAGGTATGACATTTTTAGAATTATTGACTAATTTATTAATATTGTTTGGAATGTAGAATGAAACATTAAACACATTCTTATATAAATCCTTAAAAAAATTTTACTTGTGGATTTGAAATAAATGGAATAGATATTCATTGTTTACTATTAATCTTCATTTCCTTTAAATCATTATAACTTTTTTTAAATTGACATAAAGTATTGTTTATTTGTTCCATTTTATAACCAACATCAAGCAATTACTTAGCAAATATTTCAATATTTTTCAGTTTATCACTTTGATAATGACATAATTTTTCATTCCAAAACAAAAAAGATCTAAAACTTCCCATCTTATGCATCATTGGTACTTTTGATTTACAATTTACATATCCTCTTTTTTGCAGTGGCTTAATTATTAGTTTATAATTTAATATATTGCTATCTCTTGTAATTATAATTTAGTATATTGCTATCTCTTGTAATCATTAAATCCAAATATTTAATATTATTGTCCTGTTCCTTTTCAATAGTCCATTTCAAGCCATTCAACTTATTTAATTTCTCTACAAGTAAATTTATACTATTAGTATTTCCACAAACAAAAACATCATCCACATATCTTTTGTAAATTTTACTATCTCCAAAAGTACACATATCTAAAATACTACTCTCATATGTAGATAAAATGAAATTGCAAATTGTGCAACTACAGGCAGACCCATAGGCCAACCTTTAGACATTTTATAATATTGACCTTCAAAAGATACAACAATGTTATCATTAAAAATTTTTAAAGAATCAACAATAAATTTTATCATATATTTACAAATACTTTTACTTTTTAATGCATGTTCAATTATTTTTATGAAATTCATTCTATCAATAGATCCATACATTTCTGTAACATCCAATGAAGCAATAATATTGTTTTCATCAATCATCAAATTTTTAATACTATTTACAAAGTCAAATGATGAAGCATATAATAGTATTTTCCCCAAATCCTAAAAAGTCTTGTAAAAGTTTACCAATATATTTAGAAGTCTGATACATGAATGAACCACCAAAATCTATCATAACTCACAAAGGATTACCTTCTTTATGTAATTTTATATTTGCAAAAATACGAGGACATATAGCACAAGAAGGATATATCATATAGTATGCATTATTACTTAAAACTTTATTTTTAGCACTTTTTAATATATATATATATATAATTAAATGTTTCTATGGCTTAATGCTATAATAATTAATAGAAATGAGATGATATCCATTAAATAGAGAGAAAAATTTAAACTTTTGATGTTATCAAGAAATTCTTAATTACTACTAATTGATAATTCCTGAGGCTAAGAAAGTTTTACTCATAAACCTACAATATGTACAAATATATTCTACCAGAGCATTTAGACAATTGTTAATTATTATGGTAATAAATTTTAACAATATTTATTATTTTGTTGAATCAAGCTTTCAATACATTGTATCATTGTCAAAGTATGTTTTGATAAAGATATACTGTACTGCAAGCTTGGCTCAGCAAAATAATAAATATTGTTAAGATTTATGACCATAATAGTTTACAATTGTCTACATATTATCACAAAATATACATTTATATGTGTGTGTTTTTGTGCATTGAATTATAATTTGAAATGAAAATTACATTATTCAAATAGATTCTTGATAGGGTTGGAACTCTTTGACTTTTTTATATTATTCTTGTATCTGAAAACAAGATATAGTATTCAATTTAAAAAGATATCTTGATATCATGCAAACAAGCACTCCATGGGTCCATAGTTTGCATAGATTTTAGCAGAGATAGTTTTACATCTTTTTTGTATGGTCAACATTAAATGTTCACATGTCATTATAGTAAATATACATGCAATGTTTTCTGTATAAGATTAAATCTAGGTTGAATAAAACTGACATTGTTTTTGGGTTATAAATAGCTTAAGATTTTTTTGGTTAACCATGTCATAGCTAACCCAGCTCAACATACATTATTGTACTAGAGAGTAAACAAGCTTAAAAAAAAATTCAATATTAATCATATATTGATCTTTACAAGTAATGTTTTCTCTATCATTATTCTTATATATAAGAAACTATCAGAAAAATGTTTTTCCAATAGTGATCTATTACAAAACTTCTATTTTTAGTTTGAAAGCTGCAAAAAAATTTAATAGAATAAAGATAGCCTTTATCCTTTTTATTTTTTAATAGAAATATTGACAGCATAATTTTTTTGAGAATTATAATGAGGATAATAATCAAAGCCAGAAAATTACCAAAATAAGAGCATCTATCTAATATATGTAAAATAAAAATCAATTTTTTAGTCTAAGTAGTTTACATTCACTGATTCCTGAAGCAAGGGGAATATGCATCATAGACTCATTTAATTTTTGCGGTAATCCAATTATTTTCACATAATATTCTCTCCAAACTTTATGAAACTGGGTTAATTAATTTCATATCATGTCCTAATGAGTGGAAAAATAATCAGTATGATTTTGATAAAAAACTCATTTGGATTATTTTCACTGTTTTAGTCCTTAATTTTCAAGTATTTAATCCTCTTTGTAAATAGAAAAGATGATTTACTTATTAATTCAAGGAACTTTGAACATTTTTATGTGCATACTAAAAAAATAAGGAAAAAGTCATTTGAATGAGTTATTTAATTTTTGACATTCTAAGATTGTAATTTTTCATTATATTCAGCTTTATTAAAACATGACATATTATCATTTTTACCATATTGATCCTTAGACATATATTTTATAATAATTAAAACATTTTTTTCATAATTTATTTACTTGGTTGTAATAAAATAATAATATTTTTATTTTTATAAATGAATTCTTAAATTATTTGTTTAATTTGTGTTATCTTAAGTTAAAAGTGGTTCAGTACCTAAAGATGTAGTGATACCTCACTTACAAGTAACAAAAGTCATGTCTTGATAATATATTTTTATTTTTATAGATAGTTTCTTAACATTCATCTGAACAATTCAGATTATTTCATATTTATTCTTTTTAGCTAAGAATAGCTAGATATTTCTTTACTGACCATTATTGAATCATTAGCTAGGTTAATTGTGACCATCTGCCTGAAAGAAATATGTTAAACCTATAATCCCAATGTTTACCCAATTCAACTTGAATCCAAGATTATGAACATAGCAGTTGGATGTTCTATGAGATTTTGATTGTGTTATTTTTAACAGTTTGTTCAAAGAGTCACTGTTATCATATTTAGGTTTATTTAAAATCTTGCACATTTTTCAGTAGTTTTTTTTTTTTTTTTTTTTCTAAATCAGAAGGTAATCAGCCTTTGACATGCATTGTTTAATCATGTTATTAATTCACCAATGTCATAGTGAATATGTAGGACACTCAAATCCAAATGTGAGATAGAGACTTTTAAAAGATAAGAAGGGCCTTTTTTTATCTTTATACTTGAATGCAATTATATAGGCCATTCTAAAGCATTTCAAAATGAGAGCCAGAAGATTTAATCTTTATAACTTTATGTCCATTACTTTATTAATTTATAGGTAAGCCCAGTGAAATTTTCAAATTGGCTGATAAATATTAGATTATGTTAGAATCAGTTTAATAATAACATTATTTACAAGCACAGGTTTTAATAATTTTTAATTAGAATATAATCAGCCTTCAACATGCACTGTTTAATCATGTTACTAATTCACTGACATTATAGTGATGTATGTAGGACACTCTCAACCCCAAGTGCAAGATGGAAACTTTTAAAAGATAAGAATGGCCAATTATTTTTGTACCTAAATACATTTTTATAAAATAGATAATCATAAATAATAATTCAGGATTAGTTAACAATAAAGGGAACTATGGACACAGTTAATAATAGCAAATTACTTGAAACTCAGCTTATGTGCAGATTAATGAATACTCTAATCCCTGTTTGCATGCATGCGGTGATAAAAAACTGACTATCAGAGCTACAATTTTTAGGATCAAAATTCCAAGATATTTTTTGTGCTTGAGCATTCCATAACTTCCTGTCATTATTCAGTTATTATTGTCTATGGGAAAAAAATTTATATGATCTAGTGATTGGGAATCTTATGTCACTTTTTTTGTCCTGATAACTTTGGAACTTCTGAAAAAACATGTGGTATAAATGGAATAATAAAATGCACAATTCAGTTTAATGTCTGAGAAGAGCATTTCTTTGAAAAACAAGTAGATTTTTAAAAAATATTTATTTCTGATAAGCATCATTATTATTAAATTTAATTTAGCAAAAGAAATGAATAAAAAAAAAGGGTTTTATTTTTCATTTAATTTATAACTATTGATTTGTGATTTATTTATGTGTTTGTTAAATATTGTTGGATATCAATATGATTATTTTCCATGTTCAGTTGAATTTAGAAGACAATGTAATGTTATTCACTGATAAAAATATAAATTAATTGCTCAACTGAATTTTAATCTCATTTTATGAAAATGATTTATTTTTTTTCCAAAATTAACCTTATGCAACTATAGTTTTAAGTGATAAATGATTATAGCTTCATGTAATATTTTCAGTAATCATTCTAGTTTAAAACTTTATTAAAAAAATATTACAAAAAAAATAAAATAAATAATTTTTTTAGTTTTAAAATTACACAATACATATTGCTGTTAATTACATTATTTGATCCTACAATAAACTAAAATTAAAATCGTTAAATATTTTATAGTTATGTTCATTCTTATACAGGTTGAAAAGAATTATTTTTATGTTATAAGTCATTTATATATATATAATTTTTTACTTACCTAGATGCAAATTTGAATCTATAAATTTATGAATAATGAGTATATGAACTTTAAAATACTCTCTCTATATTGCTTATATAAATCCATATTTATGTGAGGAAAAAAACCTACTATAAACAAAGTTTACAAAAACTGAGCAAAACATTTCATGTAGAATTAAATTAAATTTAAAAAAATTTTAAGGGGGGGGGGGTATTGAAATTTACTTTTTTAAAAATCTTTCTTCTCAAAATTGAATAATACACCAACTTGATATAAAAAAGGATAAAAATTAATAAATATTAATCATTCAAAGTTGAAGTCTATTTCATTTTAACAGTATAAAAAAAAATTTAAATATCTTTTTCATTCATCAGTGGCAGAATAAACTTTATTTAATTACAAAATTTTCAACTGTAAAGGATTCATCACTTTAAATACTGTTAGAAATCTGATATTTAAATAATAAATGCTTATAATACTCAGTAAATATTATCATTCAAAGAAAATGTATTTCAATACATCACATCAATAATTATTTATATTCTGTTTTTAACTTAAATTGATTTGCACAAAATCTTGTAAAATATAACTACCCTACAATGGCTACAAGCACTATAATATACCAATATCAAATTTCAAATAATTTAATTTTATACTATTTTTTAAATTGAATGAGTGTCTTTCTCATTATCTTCATAAATATGTATAAATTTTACAAAAATCAAATTAGTTTGAATTTAATTCACATAGTTTAAATCTTATACCCCCAAATGGCTGTAAATTTTTTCCATCTTTTTCAAATGACCACTTTTTTATTATTATTAGCTTTTAAAACAAATATTATAAAACTTATCTTGATTAATGACAACAATAATAAAACACAGATTTATTTTATTATAATAATTGATTATAAAAAAGCAATCAATTGACTTCAGTTAAACAAAAGTAATTATATTTCTTGATTTTTGCAATTTTAGGGCTACATTTTTTAAATTTTTTTATACAAACATTTTAATGCTTATAATAAAAAAGTCAGATTTGTAATGATGTTTACATAAAAGAAATACTCTTCTGGTAGTGGTATGAGATATCATTTGTAGCATTTACATGACACAATTACATTATTGAAATAATAAAAAATGTTAAACAGTTTTTTAAAAAAAATAGATTATCTGTAGTTGGTCAAAAGTCAATTTAATTTTGATATACTAGATTAATATTTGCATGTTATACAATTATATAATATTTTTTAAGATGCTTTAAAAAAATTGTTAAATGAGTACCAACATTGGCAAATGACACAAATGACGATGTTATTAAGTGGAGTATTTTTTAGCAATTATTCAATATACTTAAACAGAAACATAAACACACACACACACACTAGAATTGATATTTTTCCTTCACAGAACTGCTTTTTCTTTGTTATAATACTATTTTAGAAATAAATGTTTTAGGTAACTCTTTATACTGCTCACTTCTGCCATCTATTGTAAACTTAATGTTTTAAATCCAAGCTAACTTGCTTACATAATTATATATATTTGACACCAGTTCAGTTTTTATGTTATATCTTGATTTTTTTTTTTTTTTATAGCTGTAGACATCTTTTGATTCCATCCTACTGATTTCTATTCAGGAGGAAAACTATTTACTTCTTCCATTTATTGTAAGATTGAATATTCAGTAAATGCTAGATAGTAATACTTATAAAGTCTTTAGATTAGGTTCTGATTTATGATTTTCATCACTGTTTTGCATCTTTATTTTACTGATGAAGACTATTAACCAGAAACTAATGTCAAGATAAATCTTGTAGGGTCATGGGATATATATATATCAGTTAATGTTATTTATTTCAATTAAAAATAGGTTTAGTTGGTGGCCTAGTGGTTAGCATATCTGCCTTCCTAGCAGCTGGCCCGGGTTTGCTTCCCGGTCAATGCATTTGACATATGAAAAAAAAAAATACCATTTTATAGTCAGTTAATTATTTGCAGTTGTTGTCATCATTTATTTCCTCTTCTTTCCCGTATGTGTGCGATATAATATTTTAAAAGTATGCAAAAATATTATTAGACTTTGAGTTGCAGGATCTGTAAAGAACAATCCTTTCATATCGCTGATATATAGTTTCACTGAGTAGTTGGTCTGGGGGAAAAAGTTTATTGTTAAATGCATATTTTATTAAGTGACATGTGATATGAATAGTTTTGCCATTAATTCACTTCCTCGAGGCTTCTTTAAATCATTTGTAATCATGTGGCATTATACAACCTGACTTTCTTTCAATAATGATCTATGTAAATTTTATTTTTTTTGATCGTTTCTTATTCCTACTTAAATTTATTTCAAAATATAGTATGGTAAAGTAAAATAATTGAAAATTTATATTAAAATACAATGATTATATTATAATGAGATGCCACGTTTGAAAAAGGATATACTACTAAAATAATTTCTCGACATGAGATAAAGTATATTTAAAACTAAAGCGTTAAGTTTATCTTGTTGTGATCGAAATGTATTAAGTTTTCCCATTGCTGTTTTTCTTCATGAATTTTTCAAG
The DNA here is from genome assembly GCA_028023455.1 of Epiperipatus broadwayi. Lineage (NCBI taxonomy): Eukaryota > Metazoa > Onychophora > Udeonychophora > Euonychophora > Peripatidae > Epiperipatus > Epiperipatus broadwayi. Next base: position 3,171,330 of record JAQFVV010006206.1, read on the forward strand.
CTAAAATAATTTTAATGTCGCATTTGTATAGATTACTCAAATAAACATTTTTTTTTTGTATTAATCATTTTTTTTTCCTAACACCTTTCTAGTAATAATTGTACACAAAAACCACAATGGCGGACGGTTATTATATCAGTCTGTTTCCTTATTTTATGGCACCAACCTTTTTTTTTTCTAACAAATCTTTATGTTAAGCACCTTTCAAAAAGGTTCATTTTATTTCTTATTCAGCTTAGAGAGAAAAAAAAACTGTCTATTGTATAGCTTCAAAAGCAAGTGCTTATAATAGCTAACGGATGCATTGTGGAGTTGCTCAATCATTGTTGAATAAAACTACTGGTCAGTACTGCAAGAAAATCTTCCCGAGTGATGTTGAGAGTTTTTTTTTTATCTGAAATCTCTCTCCTCCCTCCACTACTACAATTGTTCGATGGTTATCTGTGGTCTCTACAGATTAATATTTGGGAAAAACCTCAAATTTTTCACTTTTTTTTTTCTAAGAGAGAGGTACCAAACCACATCATATCTGTCATAAATGGCTTTTACACAATTTGAAATAGCACACAATAGAAACAAACTGACTGACCTCCCAGCAGTCAGATTTTTTTTAAAAAAAAAAAATTACTATTATAATTATTATTAATAAAATTAATGTTAAGTAATTGTTCTTTTATGATTGGTATTATCATCACTGTTATATATATAATTACATTTTAAATGAAATTATATTATAAAATGTATTTAATATCATTATTAATGATAGTTTTTTTATATTTAAACTGTATATAATGTCGAGCATAAGATAAAAGTTATAATGGGTTTATGTTTACAACATAGTTTTTTTTTTTTTGAAGTAATGATATTTTTTATATTTAAACTATATATAAGGTCAAGCATAAGATAAAAGTTATAATGACTTTATGTTTACAACATAGTTTGTTTGTTTTTTCTTTAAGTAAAAAAAAAGGTCTTTAATTAGCCTAGTACTTGACAAAGGTTTTCTAACAGCTCTCATATAAAAACAGTGAAAGAGCAGGCGGTATTCAGACAGCTTGCCAATTGCTGAATGATGAGTGCTTGCGGCTTTCCTTTCTTGTTTTATAGCTAGATACCCATTTATTGACCAATGCTGTGTGTTAAGCTAAGATTGCTTATGAGTTGGTTATCTGAAAAATCGTAAGAAGCCTGATAAAAAAAATTACTCATTCTGCATTCGAACCTAGGTATGGTTCATGGCTGGCAAATGTTTTTACTATTGTACATACATATATCAATATTTTCATATTATACATATAAATTTAATACATAAATTTAAAGTTGTAATGTGTATTAGTGACATTTTATTTACATTATGGTTGGAAATAATTGAGCTAAAATTTTCTTAACTTGGTAGAACTTTGAACTTTGTAATGTCAAATAGCATAGGCAAGAATTAATCTTGAATGACAGTCTTGGATAAAAAATCTTAGCCATGCTGAAACATCCATAAAAAATTTATTATATAAATATGAACACTGTTACTTAGCCTTGTGACAAAGTAGTTGGATGAAATTCAAGAGATTGATGGATCAATAGAAAAAAAAACAAGGAGAGAAAAAAATTGCAAACTGGCCAGTTGAGCAGAATTAATTGCTCTGACTTGTTACTTTGGTGTTTAAATATTACTTATTCTCCAAAGAAACTGATTACCTGATAAAGGCAATTTGATTAATTTAGGAATTTCTCCCGCATATCTTGAAGATTTCTCAAGATGAATAATATTTCATTTTCCATGTGCTGCATATTATTTAGCAGTGTTTAATATAAAAATGCAAAATGAAACTATCTTTTATAAATGTAGTGAAAGTGACACTCATACAAGGAAGAAAAATTAAATTTTTACCACACATTTGGCTAGCCTGAGTTTTCTCTGAAGAGGAATGCTGGAAATGCTTTTTCTGAGAAGAATTTTTAGTTATCTATATAAAAAGATGGATAAGTAGACTATTGTTTTATTCACAGTGTTATATTTTTAATAGTTCATAATATTATTATAAAATGGAAATAATTTTAATTCATTAAGTTGTTTTTTTACATGTAAGTAAATAAATAAATCTGAAAAAGATTATCTTACAGCAAATATTGTATTTTTTGATACATAAAAATATTTTTTCAACACTGTTTTATTGCTCTTCTCAGTGAATATTGTTGAAAAGTTTATAGATCATTATATATATATGGACATTTAGATTTTTATAATGCAGTTTTCCACTTTCCTCTTTTCTTATGTGATTGTTATACACATTAAACAGCAATGAAAATAATTAATAATGGTAATATTGCACATATATGATTATAATGACAAGCTAAGAGTAATAATGGTTATATCTATTTATAATTTACATTATTATTTATTAGCATTGTTGGTTTATATACTTTTTTTTAAAATTATGCATATGCATAATCTACATAAAAAATTTATTTATAAAGTAAATATACTAATATAAATATATATTATGTCTTGCATTGGTGGTCGAGAGGTCAACACGACTGCCTTGCACTTGCAGGCAGTTTCCTGGGTTGAGGGTTCGCATCCCAGCCGATGCTATGACACTTAAAATATATATATATATATTATGCAAATTATTTTTAATTTTGTCTTGAATTCATTTTGTTGCAAGTTTTTTTTTTACATTTACGCAGTATAATTTTTATCTTTCTAATATTTTTAAAAAGATCTGTTAAGAAGAACTTGAGCACGAGTAATTACCATGAACAATGATTATTTATTACTAGTTAGTCATAATTCTATTATTCAATTTGTCTTTAGACAGACTTCGTATGGTTTAGCACATTTGGTAGAATAGCCAACTTGGAATCAAGATGTTGATTGTGGTGCTTGCAGTTCTGGTGCTTGAACATCTTATAAATTCTTGAAAAATGAAGCCATTGGCATTTTTTTTTTTTTTTAGACAGACATTTAGATGTAAATTTTCAGCATATTTACTCTAAAAATACTCGGATTAATTTTTTCTAAATAATTAGTTATAACATATTTAAATTTTTATTATTTTATTGTGTTATGATAGCTTTTTAACAAATATAATGAAAAACATTGCCTTTATAGGATTGTAATAAGGAAAAACTTCAAACATAATTGTAACATGTAGTTTTCTGTTGGGTATTGCCTTTGAACTACAAAACATGTCTTGATATGATTTATGTGTGACACAATATCTTTTTTCTAAAAGAAAAAAAAAATACAACATATACTCATTGGTTTACAAATGTCAATTTGTTGATGATAAATTAAATCTTCTACATAGTAATTGTTTCTTTTTGTCCTAAATTCATCTTTAATATCAATCAGCTTTTTGCTTAATTCCAAAACTCAAAATTCATTTACCATATTTTTTCAAATGAAGAAGTATTAGAATGTAGTCTGCAAGTCATATTGTTAATAGTACTAGTTAAGAATTGATTTCTATCAATATTGGAAACTTTATTATTGTTCAGCATTATGGATAAAGGAAATTCCATTTCTTTAATAACATTTATAACTTCCAGTAGTTTATTTTCTATTTGGCAAGTTTTTAGAAATTTTAATAATATATAGTTCATCAAAATGATTTATTATTGTTAACTATTGGCATATCTTTGTTTTGTAAAACTTTTGTTAATAAAGATAATTCTTACAACAGGTCATACTTTAGAGCTAAATTTAATAGAAACTGTTTAGATAAAATTATTTTACATATAACCTAATGAACATAGATTGTTCAGTTTTTGTACAGTTTTTATTTACAGCAGCATGTTGTAAATGATTACATAAAAGGTCACAATTTTGCCAAACAACAGATATCTAAATGAACTAATCTACCTATCTTATCTCCATTACTTGTCCAACTCTTTTAATTTTTGTACTAAATTTTCAGTACACAAATACATTTTTTTCTGGATCTTTAAAGATTGGTGATATAAAGAGTATAATTTATTTATAAATAACATCTCTGTCAGAAAACTTGATATGATTACTTACACAATACCATGTAATTAGATTTAGATATTTATTTAATAATTGTTTAGCAACTTCTGCTTTTTTTTAACATAACCCTTGCATTATTATTCATAAATGAAATTAAATTATGTGTTAAATAATTGTTAATTCAACTAAATCAAGAAGAAAGAATTGTATATCTTTTATTTATCTTCATGACTGAATTTTTATCATTGGTTTTACTGATTGTTTTAGATACTCTTTATTTCATATTTTTGCAATTTTTTCTATTATGTTAGTACAAATTAATCTCAAATATACTTAAAAAACAATAATTGTTTTTTTTTTTTTTCAAATCAATCAAGAAGTTGCCAATCGTCTTTTGCAGTATAACAAATTATTCTAAAAACATTACAAATATTGTTGTCATTGAAATTATTTAAAGGATTAATTAATGTTTTATTGACTGTTTTTTTTTTTTGTTAATTTTTTTTCAACATTAATGTGTGCTGATATTTTATAATGTTCATATATTTTTTTTTTTGCAAAGGTGTCAGTTTTGTGCATTCAGTCTTTACCATAATAGGACATTAATGATGTACTTCATTCTTTAGAAATATGAAATAGTAACAAACTCTTCATATAGTAATGCCACCCAATGCAAGCCTTAGTAATCAATGGATGCAAGAAGGTTTGTGCATAAAATCCTCATCTAGTGCTTACTTATCTGATACTCCCAGACTAGTTTCTAGCTTTTGGATTTCATCAGCTTAGAGTTTGGATCTGAGAGCACTGCACCTAGAGCTTAGGATTTAATGCAACCCTCCAGAAGCCCCGTTTTCCTATTTAGTTAACTTTAAAACTATGAGTCCAAGATGAAAAGACAACAATGTTTTCAATACAAACTCATTTGCTTATATTATCATATAGATTTGAACCCAATTCATTATCTATGTTGGTCTTTGGGTGGCACTACTGTATGAAGAATTTGCTATAGTCTTAAAGCTTGTGTAAGCATAGGTAATGGTAATCAGGTGATGTTTTAGTTCTTTTGAAATGCTATCTTTCATGTTTTAGATGCTCCCAAAATTTTTTCTCTAGCACAAATCAAATATTCTAATTTATCTAAATGTCAAAATAATTTATGAAATTTTTTTCTCTATCCACATGTCAAGTGTCCAAATACTAGGCCAAGCTATTTTACCTTTTTAACAATGTCACTTCCAGACATTATTGTCATAAGTTCATTATTATTTCCACTAGATTGTGTGTCATAAGTACTTTCATTTGAACATTTTATTTTTTTAATTTGAACAATAAATAATGAAAACTATAATTAAAATGTACAATTGTTATTAGGTATTAATAAACAATAAGGAACAGAAGCTGAAATAAAAATTTTCAGTATATTCCATTCTAATGTTGATTAATTCAAATTTTTGTTTATAATTAGTAGAAGTTTTAATTAAGATGAATATGTGTTAGAAACTACACATTGTTGCACATCCACTCTACATGGATACTTCTAATGAAAATAAAAATCAGTATCGAAGATAATAATGAATTGAAGTTTATATTATTATGATCAGTTTTCTAAAAATTACATTCCTATCATCACAAAATAGTATCATTTTAATGCAAGTATGTAGAGGAGATGCTATGAAAACAATAAAAGTGAAGTTTATTTATTCTGTTAGGTTCCTCTTCTATATATTATTTTATTCTTGTCAGTATAACAAATAATATTTTAAATTTTGGTTTTTTAGTTAGGAAAAATTTTATATTTTGTTTCTGATCACAAAATTGATACAAAAAATGTTCAGGAATGTGTTTTATCCCTGGAAAGAAGTGTCAGTATATCATTTTGGTATCAATATACTTCTGTATTTAACTTAATAATTAATGAGAATGTAAAATATATTTTGATAATTTCTTAGTCACATAAAGATTTGTATAAACCAGAAGTTACATTTGAGAAAGTTAAATAAAGATTTGTCTAAACCAGAAGTTAAATATGAGAAAGTTAATGTAATTGCAAGTTTTAATTTGTCACACTAAATGCTTACATCATTTTCACTAATTATCCTATGATAGTATAGGAAAGCTTGTAAACTATTTTTTGTGTGAGTGAAAGTTTTTTTTTTTTTTTGATAGTCCCAAATCATATTAACAGTTTGTTTATCAAGAAAGATACGAACCTGGTTATTTGATAGTGAATATACTTTTATCTATTTACTATTTCACTTCCATAGCTTTCAGTTAAGAGCTCTTATTTTTACACTTAGGATTTTATATAAATTGAGCAACATAGATTATTTATTTGTGAGAGCTGTGATTCCAGTGAACTCCATCTAAAGCACGCTCAATTGATTCTGTATTATAAAGAAAAAATGAAAAAACATTTTCATTACACAGACTTTAAAACGTTTTTGCAAATTTTGAATTACAAATCTAAATGGAAGCAAAATCAATATTACATCCAACGATTAATTGTAAATAATTATTAAGCAATTGACTAATTAAAATATATCTTCTGTTGCCTTACAGAATATGTATTGAGCAATCATAGACTAGATACTATTTTTTTGATAATAACAGTTGGTTCTACTTTTTCTCTCATTCTTTTTTAATTTTTATCCTATTACCTTTTATGACAATTCACACAAATGGTCCTTTCTCTGTGACAGTGTCACTATATTTGCACCCTTTAATTATGTGCTTGGCATCCTGACTAATTTTTTATTATTAACAACTATTGATGCTCTGACATTAGATTCATCAAGTTTAGATAAATAAAGATTCTATTCTCATTTCAACAATATTACTGCATCTTAAACACTAAAATATCAGATGCTGTAAGTTGTCAAAAATAGTAAATTATAGCTCAAAGTTATGACAGTGACTGATTTAATTGGAATTGCTGTTATTGTTAAATCCTTCCAGTATAAGAAATATACTTTATATAGAAGAAAACCAGATAGGCAGTAGTAAAGAATCAAAATGTATGTATAAGAATTTGTAGGTTCAAATTATTGACTTAATCATAGATTACTACTTGTAAGGTTAAATTAGTATCATTAAAAAAATAGCTTCTGTCCCAACAATTATGATAGGAAATTCTATGCCCCTTATTTAGAAGCAACTGTTATTCATATCAAGTTTCAAACACTGTCAAATATTAAAAATACCATTTCAAATTTTAAGTTATTCATGTAAATTAAGTGTTATTTATACAAATAAATCTGCTCCCCCCTCCAAAAAAGATTTTGACAACTATTGCATTATAAATTATATCATTTCTTCTTGGTTGATCAATAAAATGAATGTGGAGTTGCATAATATATAGGAATTTAAAGTCAAAAGTTCAGTGACCGTCAAGAAGCCCCAAGAATGACAGATAAATTAAAACTGCATTTAAGAATCATCTTCTTTTAGGTCTTTTTTTTTAAATAAAATAAAAACATTCTAATATTATACTAAATTGCATGGGGTAATTATGTATTATCTATTTTTCATATTTGTAAACATTTTAGAGTAATCTAGATATAGTTAGAAAATAATTTTTTCAAAGCTTCTTTAGTTTATTCAATTTTAATATTCCTTGCATAGATTGAACATTTATTACCTATAAGACTTATGGCTTATGAAGGAATATAATTACTTCTGAGATAAACAAGCACATTGATCATAAATTGTCTTGAATGTGGAGTTGCATAATATATAGGAATTTAAAGTCAAAAGTTCAGTGACCGTCAAGAAGCCCCAAGAATGACAGATAAATTAAAACTGCATTTAAGAATCATCTTCTTTTAGGTCTTTTTTTAAAAATAAAATAAAAACATTCTAATATTATACTAAATTGCATGGGGTAATTATTTATTATCTATTTTTCATATTTGTAAACATTTTAGAGTAATCTAGATATATTTAGAAAATAATTTTTTCAAAGCTTCTTTAGTTTATTCAATTTTAATATTCTTTGCATAGATTGAACATTTATTACCTATAAGACTTATGGTTTATGAAGGAATATAATTACTTCTGAGATAAACAAGCACAGTGATCATAAATTGTCTTGAACTTTTGAAAAACTCAATATTTGTCCAGAAATATCAAATCTGTCTGTCTTTATTACTGGTTACACAAGATTCTTATTTTTTAGCCATAATTTTTTGATTGCATGAAAGGTTTTTGGGATAATCAAAGAGATCTTGGTTGAAGTTTCTCTTAGAAAGTAAAACTTAATTTAATAGTTAATTCTGATCTATTTAATTTTTTTTGTCTATTTTCTATGACACAATTTTTCTTCTGATGTCATGTGAAGTAATAATCATTAAATGTTGAAAAGACAGTACTAAAAAGTTGATCTGAGTATGTCATTAATATCTTATGCTAATAATTATTTGTGCAATCAGAAGTTTAGTGTGAGCATTATTTTTTTAAACAGAGGCATAATATTCTGACATAAAATGTTCAGCTTTTAAAGCAGCTGTTTATAGTATTTGTAACACAGCTCAACGTATTGTCAGCTGGTTTTCCAATGACTTTGATTCTAGGATTTTTAGATTTAATTATTAAATGATTAGAAAAATAAGTTAGGTTAAAATCCAATGTTATTAATAAGTAGTAGTCTATTAGAATCTTATTTAAAACTTTTGTTTCAAAAAGCTACATTTATAATATGAAAGGTTTGCTTATTGTTTAGACAAAAAGTTGAACGTACTGTTTTTCTGAGTTAGAGCAAGGCCCCAATCTTTAAAAAAGATTTCCAAACTTTTCATATATTTATTAAAAGAATTTTCTATTTTTTTTTTTTGGAAAGAATCTCTTGTGAAAATCAAAGCAGTGTTATTAATTTAGATAAATTTCCTGCATTCTGTTTATGACAGATCATTGACTAATATATTCAATACATTAGGCACAAGGAGTATATGGATATTCTTAAAAATTTTCATTTGCCATGTTTATTATCTAAAGAAGGCATTTTGTCAAATGAAACTAGTTTGTTTGCATTTAATGTTATTAAAAGACTATTTTTCAAACAGAGACATGACCCTAAAATTTGAACAGTAAATTAATACCAGTCTTTAGTTTATTTTTTTAATGCAAATAATTAAGGATGGAACTTTATGTTGGTTCACATTCAACCTGTTGTAAACATGGATAATTTTCAATTTTTCTTATAATATCTGTTAAGTTCATTTTTTCAGAAACCTTTTAAGAAACATAATAATCATATTGCCTGATAGATATTTCTTTGGTTTATTAGTTTTTAAGTGGCTTTAGTTAATAGAATACTTTCTATATGAATAAAACTAGCAAATAATTTTGCCATCTATGTTTGGCTTTAAATTTTAAATTTATTAAAACTTTGAGACTTTATATTTTATAAGAATCCAATAATAGGCTTTAATTTATTAAATCTACTGATTTTATTAGATTTAAATTAGAGAAACGTTATGAAAAAAAATTGTAATTTTTGTCTAATGATATACTTCTATCTACTTTTTTTTTTTTAATATTGCTCTATTAAACCATTGACTTTCGAAATTCATACTTTCTTTGTATTTGAACTATTATTTAATTTAAAGTAGTTTGAAATTTTCCTGTTACTTCATTTTATTTTGTCTCTGGCTCACTTGTTTTTTTATATACTTTTATTCTTAATAACTTTGATTTGATAAAAACTTTCTAATTTATTCTTAGCATGTATTGCATTATTGCTTCCATTTTGAAGTTGTTTTTTCTTTTGTTAAACCACTATTTGTGATTGCTCAAAATGCTTCTATTAATTTTTCTAAATCTTATAAGATCCAAGAAGTTCAGAGTATTTCTTACAAGGCACAGTCAATTTCTCTTCAAGATTAAAAAAGTTATTTAAAGATTTGAAACTGATCAATAGTTTTACCATCTAACCTTTTATGTCAGCTCTCTTCCTTTCCTAAATCTCTCATATTTTCACTTCATTTCTTCTTTGAACTTTTCTTTATCCCATTATTTGAGCATTTGCAAGCTACTTTTGACTTTTCACTTCTAGTACTTGAATGAGTATGATCCCTATCAGCTTCATCCTTATGAATCTTCAGATAGACTTTTTAGGCAATTTCTAATTTCAGTTAAAATTTTAGACTTTTGAAATTTTAACTTGTCTTTTGCATTGGTATGTGCTTCTCACTAACAAAAGCATTTGACTAAAAACTAGTCTGAGTTTATTTGCATTCCCATATGATATGTCTTTAAAAATTCATGTTTATACATACATACATAGATTTAAAATAAACTGATACAGTAAATTAGCTTAGGTCTGATATATAGTATCCTTTTTTAAAAGTTCAAAAGTGCATAATGATTAAAAATATATAGTTGCTAATCTACTGACTTTATAGCTATATAAGGAAACTAACTTTGTTTAATAACCTTAGAGTGTTAAAACTTTCAAATTGTGTGCTTGAATAGTAAGAATAAAATAAAGATAGCTATTGAATTAATAAGTTCAATCCGTGAGTCAAATACTATTTTGAGTATTTGCTTGTCATTTTTTATGTAAATACAGATAAGTGTTTATATACTTATTACATATATTTGTATATATTTACTAAGCACAATTTGAACATAAAAGTTTGCATTGAGCTATAACAAATATGGTAAAAACTTTAAATAATGAATAGTGTAAATCAATTTTAAGAGATAAGAGATTCTTATCACTACAATTAATGAACTCTCTGTCTAAACTTCATATGCTGTAGCAATGACAAATTATAAATATATAACCTTACAATAATCATAATAAAATTAGCATACAGAGATTGTTAATAGTTTTTGTAGAGGATATTACATAATTTTGTAGCAATTCAAAGTGCAAATTTTTTTTTTATTGCTTATACAATAAATTTATATTTTTTGGAATTTATTTTTACTATGTTTATTTAGGATTATGTAAAAAAATATTTTAAAATAAATTTTGATAAATAAATACAACTCAAATTGTTAAAATTTAAGTTTTAAAAAACCTGTATGAAAACCTTTTCAATTCTAAGCATATTAATAAAAATTACAACTGTATTGATTAGTTCCTTCATCTCCATGACACCAAGTGAGGTTATAGTTAAGTGAACCTTGGAAATTTTTTTTAAGTCATGTGAAAACGTTTTCATCCAGTTGGTTTATAGCCAATTCAGCTAGTGATCCACTATTTATTGTTATTTGTTTACTATTAGGTAAAAAGTAAATATCTCACGTTAATATAGATTAGTCAGATAAGAAGTGAGAGCTACACAATATGAATGATTTACTTTTATATTTTAAACTGCAAAAACTTTTTGTATAAAAGTAAAATTTTACTTAAAAATGAAAATTAATAGAAGATTTTATTTTAACATCCTTAGTACAATAAATTAGGAAATATAAATTAATAAAGATAATTCGGCAGAGTTAATAGCATTCTTGTTATTTTAAAATTACTTGAAATTGTCTTGTGTAATATTAAGATTTTTATATACAAAATAATTTTTATATTATAATCACTAAAAGATATGCCCTGTATAGTCTATGTAGTGGTAAAATGGAAGAGTTTGAAACCCAAGATCTCTAGAACATAGCTATGCTCTGTCACTTTTTGTGCTCAAATTGCTTATCAACTCTTGAGCAATAAACCAAATCAGTCAACATTTAGGCAACCTCAACATCAATAACAATCAACAATCTTAATCTGTTATCAAAGCAACCTCCTTTTAATGATAAATTATTGATGTTGGTATTGTCTAAGTATTGACTGATTTTAATGATTACTAGTAAATCCACTTAATCTTGAGCATTATTACTCTTATATATATATACCTGGGTCTCGTTTTACACAATAGATAGGTTCCTCAGAAAACATGCGCAAAAATAGACATAACTTACCTTGAAAAAGGGGGGATACGGACTGTGATTTTTCAAAAATCACATAAAAGCAAAGCACCAATGTAAAATTACTTTAAAATTCGCGCAAAAAAAAAATATAAGGAAATAAAATATGATTAATAAAAAATTTCAAATTTGAAAAAAATTGATACAAGACAAACTTTTTTTAACTATAATATTTAATTCTATTCAAAACAATATATTTTATGCATAATTTACAGTACAGTAATTGACATTTTTTATATATGTTTTAATTATTATCGCTGCTTGCCGATAAATAAGTTCATTTGCAAACTGGTAAAAAATCAGATTCTTCACAATAGGAAATACAACTAGTGCCAACTTCACTCTCATGTTGTGTTAATGGTTTTCTGGTGACAACATAATTAGTAATTAATCTTTGAGATGATGATTTTATTAATTGTTTATGAAGCTCACAATATCCAGACATACAACCATTTAGCTCTCGTTGGAATTTAAGAGCACGTTCGTGATTTTGTGTCATTAATAAGAAAATTTAAAATAAACTTGCGGACACTAAATGATTAATAATTGATCGTGTTCTTTTTTAAGAAGCAAAAACAGAATGTGATTTAAAATGCAAAATTAACATGCACAATGTTTGAACAAATTTACATTATAATCTTGTAAAATTTAAGTGGATATACATAAAATATGGAAATCATGATTTTAATTTCATTATTGCACAAAATCTTACTATTATAAAGCACTGAAAATATTGAAATTACTAAGATGAAAGTCGAATTCCAATAATGTGCTATTACTTTCAATATGACGTAAGTGCACGAATAGCGCATTATCGGAGTTCGACTTCCAAAGAAACATGAATTGCGTAACTTCAAAATCACATTAAAAAAATCCGCTTAAAACGAGACCCAGGTGTATATCATTAAAAACCAATCAACATTTAGACAATACCAATATCAGTAACAATCAATAATTTCAAACTGTTGTCAAGGCAATATATATATATCATTAAAAACCAATCAACATTTAGACAATCCCAATATATATATCATTAAAAACCAATCAATATTTAGACAATCTCAATATCAATAACAATCAACAATTTCAAACTGTTGTCAAGGCAATATATATATATATACTGACAGTGATAAACTACTATTTAAATGAAACATTTTTTTTTTGTGAATAAATGTATATTTCATATTTTATTAAATAAAACAGACATATATTAACAGTACAATTTTACAATAATTAAAAATGTCAATAATGTTTTTTGTTTGTTATTACACCATTTCTTTCATCATTAACAACTACTTATAAATGAGTATCGTCATTCAAACTTCAGAATATTAAAAAGAAATGAAAATAAAAAGATAAAAAATGAGTTTGCAATGACTATACAAACTAATTTATAAAGAACATGTTATATGCTAATTTTCCATTCCTTCTATTGATATGACATTTGTAATCACTGTATTTTTACTTCAATCATCATACCTCTCTTTCCTTCCATAAATTCTCCTGATAGTTTCTGTCTTTATTTTCTTTCTTTATTTTTTTATTCAATCTCATTTGAATGCCATCTTTTTTATTTTCTGCTAAAGTCCAGTTTAATATTTGTTTTAGTTTGTAATCTTTCTAAGATGCATATTCATACCATTCCAATTGTTTTGTTCTTATATAATTTACTATAATGTGTTCAATGTTTATTATTCCTTGATTTTTTTTATTGTGTAGGCATTCTCTTCTTGACTTTCATGTATATCTTTGGCAGTAATCCATATATTTATTCATCAATTTTCTTATATTTTTTTCCTTTGTTTACCGAACCTCATTTCCATATGTAATGATACTTTTCAATATTGTAAAATATGTGTCATATATTCGTCATTTATTGACTTATCATCTATTCTGATTCTATAATATCCCATTTAATATTACTATAATTATTTTCTATTCAATATATTTTTTTCTTATAACTTCATCTATTGTTCCCCTATATTTTTCATGTTTTCCAATTCATTGTCCATCTTCTAATATTAAAGCTCATTATATTCTTCAGACTATTGATATGTTCCATACAAACTGGAATTACTTTCAAAAATAAAACTCAACAGTGAATACTAAATAAACAGTACCCATCAAAACTATATACTGCTTGTTTGTAGGGTAGGGTGCTTGGTGCATCAGAGGTGGAGTACTGTTTCTGATACAAATAATCTTTTCTGTCTTTGGTAAAGGTTGTCATGAGATTTTTTGGCTATTAGCTATCTCCCTATACTAATGGGATTGTGTGTTTTTGCACAGCAATGACAAGAACAGGCCTAATAAAATGGCAGTGCTTAATTGTGATCTTCACTGAAGGTAGTAGTTGGTTTGGCACTGAATTTAAGACATTTCAAATGGCATGTATGTTTGGGAAGCCCTGTAAAGAAATCCCCCTGCCTATTAGGGAAACAGAATAGACCCAGAAAATGTCCAAAAATGGCCTTTTCTCATACAAGCTAACTAGGTTGTTGTGCTGATGGATTACTAATTAAAATAGTACAAATAATAATATCATCAACAAAATAAATATACACAAAAGCATATGGAGCAAAGCTTTAATGAATAGATTAATTTAATGGGCTTAGTCAAAAACAAAGCAATGATTGTAGTGGGGAAAGGAGGATGGATATATATTGTTCATGCTATTTTACATTTAATTTACATGTTGCATTAACAATATATATATATATATATATATATATATATATATATATATATATATAAATATATATACATCCTTCTTTCCCCACTGAAACCATTGTTACATGTATGACTGTTAACAGCAAAAAGATAGCTAAGCACATTAAGTTAAATCACTCATTACAGCTTTGCTTCATATATTTTTTGCATATATTTATTTTATTATAGTGCATTTGAAATAAAGCTCATATTATCTTCAATAATATCGTTAGTAAAGCAGGAGTCAATGGAAGTACTAAAGACAAGTATTATAAATCTAATTTTAAATATAAATACATAGAATGTGCAAAGTTGTTCAAGACCAAAACAGAGACCAGGTCAGCTGGATGAGGAATTATTAATTTTTAAGATCGATATAGCTACTTTTACTGAAACTCATTTTTCAAAGCAAGGAAGATTAATAAAATAAATGGATGGCACAAGTTTTTTTTTGAAGGGTAAATTTCTTAGTGAAAGGAAACTTCATGGTGTTAGATTTACTGTGAAGTCTAATTTAGTATATTCTAATCTTAGAATTACTCATTGTACCAATGAAAGCTGATGGCTGCTAAAATTTGCTTGAATAGTAGTATAAAGTAATTATTTTATGAGTAGTTATATTCCAATATTAGACTCAGAGAAAGAAAGCTTTTATTTCTTGCTGATACATTAAAAAATCATTTTTGGAGACTTTATGCACATGCTGTCACCAATAGTAAACTTTGATAATAAAAAATTGCTGTAAATAGTGGTTGTATTGGTGCTATAAATTCAAATTGTCAGTGAATTTTTCCACAAAACATGGTTTGACTATCTCAGACAGAATAATTACTTAAAGTAATATGGATGCATTTATACTCAAAGCAATGACATTTAATAGATTACTTTTATAGTTCAGAATCAAAATACAAGATTTTATATTATGCAAGCACTTACAATTGCATATTGTTGGAGATATCATAGATTAGTGTAGTCCAATATTAGAATGATCATTGTATTAAAAATCAGATCTTATTTCTATAGCATTCACAAGAAAATTGATGTTCATTCTTTATTAATATTCATTATGCATAATAAATTTCAACAATTATTAAACAATAAAATTCCCAATTTGGATTTTTAGGATTGTCATATTACTGTTATGGATACAAATAAATCTGTTCTTGGATTCACTAAAGAGAATAATCATGATTGGGTTTCTGAGAATAAGCTTATTATTAGCGATTTGATTAAAGGGAAACATAACATTTTTTTAAATATGGAGATTGCTGGTCATTCCAGATTATGCACTGAAAGCAGCACATGAACCTGTGAAATGGTGTCAGAATTGCATTAAATTCAAGTTTTAAAATATGATGGTATTGTGTTGGCTTCAACAATTTTTTTTTTTTTTTTTAGAAATGTATGTAATCATTAAGTGGTGCTATCTTATTTATTAGTTTAATTTTAAAAGTAGAAAAAATAGACAAGTTGCACTAATTATTATGAAACCTTATTTTCCATTGCAGCAAAGGTATTTTAAAATTTTTTATTGAATAGGTTGCTTTCAGTCATAAATGAATAGTTATCACAGACCCATTGTGATTGTAGAGAATCAAGAAATACTATAGATGTGCTTTTGTTGTTAAACAAATGCAAAAAAAAGTGTCAAAAACAAAAGAATGATTTATGCATTGTTTTTATTAATTTGATTGTGCATTTGACCCAATTAAATTAAACAGGTCTATAGCTTTGTTTGACAGTAGTTGGTGGATACCACCTAAGTTTTTTCATATTATACAGCTTATGCATGGTGAAATAAGTGCAAATGTTATTGCTAAAGATGGAAAATTTGAGATGAAAACTGGTGTTAAACAAGAATGAATACTTGCTCCAACATTGTTTTAGTTTTTAAAACAGTAGTCTTCAGGGCTTAATGAAGCAGGGATCAAGATTTGGTACAAGTTTGATGGAGAAATTTTAATTTGAATCCACTAAAAACAAAAAATGAATTTCATCTTCGATTCTAGATTTACAATATGAAAATGACTGCATTATTTTGTCAGTTGATAAGATGGTCTACAAAATGGAATTAGTGTTTTGAATGCAGCATATAACTTTGTTTTAATAATTAACTTTGTTTTAATAATTATTGATGGGAGAAAAATTCACAGCAAAATTTGCTTCGATGATTATGTGGACTTAAAGTTGAGGTGCAACACATCTCACTGTGCTACTGTTACTTTTAACCAATTAAAAGATAAGGTATTTTATCATAGACTAATAACTGTTGCAATTGTGTTAGCTGTATATGATGATATTTTACTTTATTTATTGTATAGAAATAAGACTTGGAAACCTGACAATGCAATTTATAAGTATTGAAATTTTTTTATTTAAGAATGCTTCATAAAATTTTAAAATGTTGTTTAATTCACTGTATGTAATATTAATTCACTATTTTAAAAATCATATCTTCCTAGAAAGGTTTTTAACAGTAAATTTGAGCATAGGTTTTGGGTGAGAGGTAGACCCTAAGTAAGTGAAATGTTAATTATTTTCAATGGAAAGGCATGGAAGAGAATAGAACACATTGGAGATCCATAATTATACTTAATATTGAAGTAATTCAGAAAGAAATTTTTTGCATTAAAAGTTAAAAGATAGCATCACAAAATATCAAGTAAATAGAAAAATATATCATGTTTATATATCTGTCAGTGTATTTGAGGTTCACAGATTGATTTGTATAGTCATCACAAAACTCATTTCTATAGTTTTTTGGGAGGATGGATTAATATACTTATTATGAGGGCTGATATATATGTGTGTTACTCCAATAACCATATTTAATTGTTTTTGTTATATTTATTTCCATTTGTCCATTACTTTTTTAATCACATGTTCAAACAATCATAAATCTGAGTCAAAACACAGTACAATGCATAAAGTTGTTTTATCATAATGTAGAGCAATTCGAATATTGTTATACACCTGTGTCTCATTTTATGCAGTAGATAGGTTCCTCAGAAAACACACACAAAAGAAATCACACAAAAATAGATGTAACTTATCTTGAAAAATGGGGGATAGTTTCTGTAATTTTTAAAAATCGCATAAAAGCAAAGAAACAAAGAAAAAGTACTTTAAAATTTACATTAAAAAAATAAGGAAATAAAGTATGACTAATAAAAAATTTCAAATATTTGAAAAAATTAATACAAGACAAACTTTTTTTACCTTTTTTATTAACTACAGTATTTAATTTTACATTTTTTTACACATATTTTAATCATTATTCTTATTTGACAATATGCATTCATTTGTGAACTGATAAGAAATCAGATTCATGATGTGATGTACAACTAGCACCACTTTCAGTCTTGGGCTATGTTAATAATTTTCTGATTCTATACTAAAAAAATGAGATCACAATCAAAACAAAAAGATTATACATTATCATTAGAAAGATTATTTTCAAAATCAATAAAATCTTCATTATTATTTATTTTAAAAATCTAAAAAAAGTATTTATTTCTGTTATATCTAACAAAATACATTTTAAAAGTTTAAAATTTTTGAATATTTATTGCGATATTTTTATACTAAGTATAAATCTATTATTATTTACTCATTAGTATAAGTAGGTTATTTACATATAAGCTAAGATTCTAAATATATTCACGTTAGCTGTTAATAAAACATATTTTTGAGAAAAAAAAGTATTTCAAGTCAAAATAAATTATTAATAATTTAAATTTCTTGATATCTAATAAATATAGTGAAATATGAAAGATACTAAGAAGAAACATGAATTGCATAACTTCAAAATTACATTAAAATAATCCGCATAAAATGAGACCCATGTGTATTTATATTTTTATATTTTAAGAACTTATTCTAGATATAATTTAATGATTGTTTGACTCCTTTGACTGCTTTAATAAAAGCTACTTATGTTTTTAAGTCCAGTGCTTCTCAGTCTTTTGAGAGGATTGTAATATGCATTTGAAATGTTTATATTTGTATCTCTTGATTACTTGCTCTTTTTTTTCTATTAATTGGATTACATGAAACAGATGATTTATTGTGGATTTTACTTCTCTAAAACCTTTTTTTTTTTAATAAATTTTATTTTTCAGAATTTTCTTATATATCTGATTCAATGAATTAATAATTATTTCTCTATAATTTCCCCAGTTGTCTTTTCTTCCCTTTTTATAAATTGTTGTAATATATGACACTTTTCATTCAAAGGGGATCTCACTATTATTAATGTAGTTTTGGAAGATTAAATTAAAATTTCATCATGGAGAGGGGCCCTTCTGTTTTTAGTGATTTGCATATCATTAAGACTTTATTATCTTTTAATGTTATAAGATATTCTATCATTTGTATATATATTTTTTTATTCATTTTTTGAAAGATTGTCTTTTTTTTTGTATTAGCAAATTTTCAAAATAGTTTCCATTTTTTCATTGTAATTGGTGATGCTATATCTCTACATTTTTTTCTCAAGCATATCTGAAAAGAAAAACATATTTCCACTTTGAATTTGAAACTCTCTGCTGAGTTTCAAAGTTATACATAAAATATTGCTATTTAGTTTTTATCTATAAAGATTAAAAATGTGATAAAACAATCTTTCCAACAGATTTTTATGGGTAAACAGTGAAGATGATGGCATTATTCTACATGTTTGTCAAGGCTTTTGAATAGTTTTCACTCTATACTAAATATCCCCATTTAATTACTCACTGAATTGGTGATGATCTGTTTATCTAAAAGAAAAATCCTGACCTAGATTCAAATTTACCTAGTTTAAATTTGCACCCAGTTTTTATTGTATGACAAATAGATGTGTTACAATTGTGCCATGATGATATTATTATCTATAACCATATTTAAACAACATACTATTGGAAGACAGTATCATCATCAGCCATTATCAATCCACTGCAGGATGAAGGTCTCTCCAAGTTCAATCCATCTTTTCCTATCTTTAGCTTCTTTTCTCCACATCACCACTGCACACTTTCTTATTTCATCCATCCATCTCATATGTGGTCTCTTTCTGGGTCTTTTACAATCTCTTGGAATCCAGTTTAAAATTTCAATTATACCTTTATCTTTCATCGATAAATAATAAACAAGTAAATCATACAATATATGTATGTGTTTTAAATAAAATATATACTGCTTTGTTTTCTATTATTTGTGAGTTTCAGGAAAATATTTTGGTCTTGCACCTTTGTCAAAAAAAAAAGAAAGAAGATATGTAACTAATTATATGGATGATTACTATGATTTTGCGATATAAATTTATTTGAATCAGTATATATAATAATTTTGGTAATTTATTAAACTGGTGCCAGATACTTTTTATGCTATTCTGAACATTCATTAATATTACTAAATAATTAAAGCTACTAGAATATTTTCAATGAAGCAGAATTCTGCAGTAAATTATTCACAGAGAATGAAATTAATTTTTGAAACTGTCAAATGTTACTGATTTAATTTAACTTAATAAATCTTCTGATTTTCTACTATTATCCAATAACAAATAATTATAATTTTTTACATAATATTAAATTAGATTCAGTTCACACGTACTGATACTACTCCAATCATTTAAGAATAAATATAATCAGCCCATCAATTGCTTTATTATCTGTAAAGATTTAACTGCTACTCAAACTCAATGTATTTAAATCTTATTGAAGTTTTTTTATCTTAAAAATGTAAATTAAAAGTAATCCTAATATTGCTTCAGACATAAGCATTAATTGTAAACTTTCCAGTACTGCGCACCTTGTCAAAGTGAACTTATATTTGAAATAAACATAGAAACACAAAATTATGTATTGAAGTGTGCATGTTCAGAAACATGGTCAATTGACCACTGTTAGATTTTCTGTTCACTATTGAATTTATCCATTAATGAGTCACACTTCTTAATTTTATATTTCTGTCATTATTTTCAGTGTAATCCATTCGTACTTCTTTATGAGTAATAGCATGAATAAATGTTTTTTTTCATTTTCTAAAACTACTGATGATATTGTTGGATCTATTTTAACTTTATTGTATATATTCTTTGAAGTGATACTTCATTTAAGCAACCTTTACTCTCAATTCTCCATAGTAAACATTAGAAAAGTTAACATTTAATTATGTAAGCAATATACAGTCATTCTCTAGACTTTGATTTTTTTTATATCCAGTGAAAGAAAATTAATTTTTTTTTAACATTATTTCTCTTTTCTTTTTTTGGTCAAAATGGAGTGCATATAAGGAAAAATTACCCAAGGTTTATTATCAATAACTTTAGTTCTATTCCATTTTAATTTATTATAAAATTAATATACATGCTTAACCAATGCATATTTGTGGTAATCCTTAATATTCATCAATATTTTTTATCAACTTCAAACTTGCATAAATTAAAATTCCATTGTAACTAAGCTTTGAATCTTGTATATTTATATGCAAAATATAAAATAGTTTAATCTCTAATATTAATAGGATTAACTTGCATATTATATAGTCTAATGTGTTATTATTACATTTTATTAATAAATTAATGTATTTAATGCATGTTATTATTTTATATTCACATGATTGATTTAAGTGTGGCTTTATTATTCAATTTTTTTTAAAAGTCTAAAATTTCTTCTAATAAGCAGCTAGGAAAAACATTATCAACAAAAATGTTATTACAATCACTCAATACAGTTTACACAATTTTACTACTTAACTGAAGATTACATCACTTGTTAAAACTTTCATCACTACAATTGTTCCATTTTATAATATTTTCCATTGAATGAAGTTGCAATCTAAATGTAAACTATCAATAATAACTTTTTTTTATTTCTTGTCTAAAATTATTGTTAATTAATAATTGATATTCAAAGATACCATTCTCTGTTTGTTTTTAATTTGAACTGTTTTTATAACATTGGCACATTCAAAAGATGATTTGATAGTAAATTTTATCAAACTTCAATTCATTGTAACTATTTTAAAATCAGGTTTTTTTTCAATTTCTTCATAATGCAAACTTCCAAAGTCAATCATCACTTTTAAAAGAAAATTTTGTTTATGCAATTTAATATTTTCAAAAGAATATAGTGATAATTCTATGGGTGAATATATTTGAAATACTTTTTCTTAGATTATCAAAATATTATTGTCACATTCAATGCTTAGTATAAACCAAATGGGACAATTATGGCTGATGGAAATTTTAATATATATGTTCCGCAGTTTAGAAATAAATAATATTGAAAGAAAAAGTGCAATCTATATTGAATGAGAATAATTACATTATACATATGAGATACATTACTGATATTTTTATTTGTGTCTATCAGAAATAATTTCAGATATATTTTATAAAGTGTATGACTACATTTAAATTGGTCTATTTATTATGAAAATTGAGAATGCATTAAATGCCTTGATTTGTTAACAAAGTACAGTAATAACACATTAGCAATACTGGAGATTATATCAACCCTATATATGCAGGATTCAGAACTTTTTTACACCAGAACTATAATTCATGCATGTTTCAAAAAGACAGAAAAGAGAATATTGATAAATATAGTGCTGATTTTATAGATACTTTTATGATAAATTAAAATGGAATAGAAATAATGTTATTGAAAATAAACAATCCTAGAAGCCCTTCTTTATATACATTATAAAAAGAAATTTGTGAAAAAAATTATAATGTGAGTTTTCATTCACTATCCAAATCATGTATGTTAACCAATTAATCAAAAATAATAGAGATAAAATTGATTCTAGAAAGTGATCACACACTGTTTATGTAATTAACTGTCAGAAACCAAGTTTCTCTTAAATCTACTATGGGGAAATGGGAGTGAACATTGATGTAAGATTATATCAGCTTATATATAATATTTTGACACTGCCTCATTAGTAATATGAAAAACACTATAAAAGAGAACAAAACAATTTAAATAGTCTGAGTATACTTTCTATATATAGTCTTCATATATATATATGTCATTGGTTGAAGAGATATTCTGTGTTAAATTTTGTGACCAATCGGGTGGGGGGGTTGTTAAATTTATAGTCTTTTATTAAATCTGTAATTTTTGAATATCGCCATTTTACTGTGTAATTTTTTTCTTTCTGATGAAAATCAATCCTCTGGTTGAAATATTATATTATTTCTTGGATTTGTCTTTTTTTGTTTTATATATATGTCCACAGATGGCGTTCTACCAAAAACACCGATCAAGCGTATGTTTTGTTTACATAAACGTCAGAGTAGTATTCACTATCTCTAACTATAATTCCACTTTCAAATCATGATTTCAAGCTATTTGCTATCATCAGTGAAAGACAGGAATAAAGAAACTAGATCTAAACACAAACTCTGAGCGTTTATGAAACAATTTCTATTCAGCTTGCAAGTGTGAATTTTTTAGACACGTAATGTCTTCAAACTCAGCATAGCAAACCAGATAGCTATATGGGTCTGATCTCAGTTCAGCATCACCACATAGTAGAAGCCTCTGCAATCTATATCATTGCAAGAAAGACCTCAAAGGTACATTTATGATAAACAAAAATGCAAGTTAAAAAATTTGCTAATGCTTGTATTTATGTCCACAGATGGCGTTCTACCAAAAACATTACGTGTCTAAAAAATTCACGCTTGCAAGCTGAATAGAAATTGTTTCATAAACGCTCAGAGTTTGTGTTTAGATCTAGTTTCTTTATTCCTGTCTTTCACTGATGATAGCAAATAGCTTGAAATCATGATCTGAAAGTGGAATTATAGTTAGAGATAGTGAATACTACTCTGACATTTATGTAAACAAAACATACGCTTGATCGGTGTTTTTGGTAGAACGCCATCTGTGGACATAAATACAAGCGTTAGCAAGTTTTTTAACTTGCATTTTTGTTTATCATAAATGTACCTTTGAGGTCTTTCTTGCAATGATATAGATTGCAGAGGCTTCTACTATGTGGTGATGCTGAACTGAGATCAGACCCATATAGCTATCTGGTTTGCTATGCTGAGTTTGAAGACATTACGTGTCTAAAAAATTCACGCTTGCAAGCTGAATAGAAATTGTTTCATAAACGCTCAGAGTTTGTGTTTAGATCTAGTTTCTTTATTCCTGTCTTTCACTGATGATAGCAAATAGCTTGAAATCATGATCTGAAAGTGGAATTATAGTTAGAGATAGTGAATACTACTCTGACGTTTATGTAAACAAAACATACGCTTGATCGGTGTTTTTGGTAGAACGCCATCTGTGGGCATAAATACAAGCATTAGCAAGTTTTTTAACTTGCATTTTTGTTTATCATATATATATATGGGCCAAATGATGAGTGCTAGTACAGCACAAAATGTGAATATTGAAGATCCTTTATCTTTTTCACATGTATATGATCATGTTTATCAATTGTATACGATGGAATAAATAGCTGTAGGGTGCTTGAAAGTCTAAGTTCAATTCCTTTATAAATTATATTAAGTTCAGTATAGGCAATATACTTGTATTTAATATATATAGTTAAGAGTATAAATGAAAAGTAAGAATTAAAGAAAATTAACAATATTTGGGAGAAGCTATTGGAGGATAAAGTATTTTTTAAATCTTCTCAACCAAAGAATTTGAGAATGGTGAGAAAATAACAAAGGAAAAAAAATAATAATTTACAATCTCACCCTACACATTTTTATTTCTTATGATTTGAAAACGAAACTCTGAGGAAAGTAGTTGTTATTGTACTGAAATCAGCTATTTAGCTATTATATTTTCATTACACAGAAGCTCCTATAAATAATACTATGAAATCATCTGTGAGAATATTAATATATATAAAATAGATCATATATCAATATTTTTAGAACTTGAAAAGATATTTGCTCATGTTTTTAACACTAAAGCCATAAAATTTTATATTGAACATAATGATAGGAAATGTTAAATTAAAAAGGTGTGGTTCATTAATAATATAAACTCAGCAATGAACAGAAGGCCTATATGTTTAATTGAGTGAAATTTGAAACATGCAAACCTAAATGTATAATTTAATATTTCCAGTTTTATTTTGAATATAATGGTTGTTTATAGTTAATGTTTTCTCAGTATATGAAATGGTGTTAGTATTGTCTTTAACCTATTACATTTGAGAGATGGAGTTATAATTGTTTACCTTCCTAATTTATTAATGGTATGATAATTTTATGGGTAAATCACCAAGAATTTGTATGTGAATTGGAAAATTGATTAATTTTATAAGCTTTATTGAAAATTTCTAGGGATTTAAAGTCATTATTACATGCTGCAATTCCTGTGCTTAGAATATTCATTCTTCATGCACATTTTAATTTTTTTCCATACTTCTCTTAGTGGCAATTGAATTAATAATGCAAATTTTTATTTTAGTATTAAAACCTTTATATTTAATATTATGAATCAATAGGATTTATTAGAAATATAATTTTGCAATTAAAAACATCCTTTTTCCAAATATAGAAAAATAGTAATAACCCAGACTTTCTAGCTCCCTTCAGTTGTTCACTTCATCTTATACTTACAGTCAACATATATCTGACAACAAAATTAGCAAACAAGGACTTTGAACATACCATAATCAAATTTTTAATGATATAGATGGCTGAAGAGTTGGACAGTAGAGAAGATTTAAGCATGATCATTAAAGTTTGATGATTTGCTGTCTTGATATAAACTGAGCACAGATTATATATTTGTGTGGGAGACAATGGCCAGACCAATTGATTGAATGCTGATTTAGCATTATATATATATATATGTCCACAGATGGCGTCCTACCAAAAACACCTATCAAGCGTATTTTCGTTTACATAAACGTCAGAGTAGTTAGTATTCACTATCTCTAACTATAATTCCACTTTCAGATCATGATTTCAAGCTATTTGCTATCGTCAGTGAAAGACAGGAATAAAGAAACTAGATCTAAATACAAACTCTGAGCGTTTATGAAACAATTTCTATTCAGCTTGCAAGCGTGAATTTTTTAGACACGTAATGTCTTCAAACTCAGCATAGCAAACCAGATAGCTATATGGGTCTGATCTCAGTTCAGCATCACCACATAGTAGAAGCCTCTGCAATCTATATCATTGCAAGAAAGACCTCAAAGGTACATTTATGATAAACAAAAATGCAAGTTAAAAAACTTGCTAACGCTTGTATTTATGTCCACAGATGGCGTCCTACCAAAAACACCTATCAAGCGTATTTTCGTTTACATAAACGTCAGAGTAGTTAGTATTCACTATCTCTAACTATAATTCCACTTTCAGATCATGATTTCAAGCTATTTGCTATCGTCAGTGAAAGACAGGAATAAAGAAACTAGATCTAAATACAAACTCTGAGCGTTTATGAAACAATTTCTATTCAGCTTGCAAGCGTGAATTTTTTAGACACGTAATGTCTTCAAACTCAGCATAGCAAACCAGATAGCTATATGGGTCTGATCTCAGTTCAGCATCACCACATAGTAGAAGCCTCTGCAATCTATATCATTGCAAGAAAGACCTCAAAGGTACATTTATGATAAACAAAAATGCAAGTTAAAAAACTTGCTAACGCTTGTATTTATGTCCACAGATGGCGTCCTACCAAAAACACCTATCAAGCGTATTTTCGTTTACATAAACGTCAGAGTAGTTAGTATTCACTATCTCTAACTATAATTCCACTTTCAGATCATGATTTCAAGCTATTTCTTGCAATGATATAGATTGCAGAGGCTTCTACTATGTGGTGATGCTGAACTGAGATCAGACCCATATAGCTATCTGGTTTGCTATGCTGAGTTTGAAGACATTACGTGTCTAAAAAATTCACGCTTGCAAGCTGAATAGAAATTGTTTCATAAACGCTCAGAGTTTGTATTTAGATCTAGTTTCTTTATTCCTGTCTTTCACTGACGATAGCAAATAGCTTGAAATCATGATCTGAAAGTGGAATTATAGTTAGAGATAGTGAATACTAACTACTCTGACGTTTATGTAAACGAAAATACCTTGATAGGTGTTTTTGGTAGGACGCCATCTGTGGACATAAATACAAGCGTTAGCAAGTTTTTTAACTTGCATTTT
Source organism: Epiperipatus broadwayi (assembly GCA_028023455.1). Lineage (NCBI taxonomy): Eukaryota > Metazoa > Onychophora > Udeonychophora > Euonychophora > Peripatidae > Epiperipatus > Epiperipatus broadwayi. The sequence goes on from JAQFVV010006206.1 coordinate 3,198,062, forward strand.
TGTTTATCATAAATGTACCTTTGAGGTCTTTCTTGCAATGATATAGATTGCAGAGGCTTCTACTATGTGGTGATGCTGAACTGAGATCAGACCCATATAGCTATCTGGTTTGCTATGCTGAGTTTGAAGACATTACGTGTCTAAAAAATTCACGCTTGCAAGCTGAATAGAAATTGTTTCATAAACGCTCAGAGTTTGTATTTAGATCTAGTTTCTTTATTCCTGTCTTTCACTGACGATAGCAAATAGCTTGAAATCATGATCTGAAAGTGGAATTATAGTTAGAGATAGTGAATACTAACTACTCTGACATTTATGTAAACGAAAATACGCTTGATAGGTGTTTTTGGTAGGACGCCATCTGTGGAAGATAAATACAAGCGTTAGCAAGTTTTTTAACTTGCATTTTTGTTTATCATAAATGTACCTTTGAGGTCTTTCTTGCAATGATATAGATTGCAGAGGCTTCTACTATGTGGTGATGCTGAACTGAGATCAGACCCATATAGCTATCTGGTTTGCTATGCTGAGTTTGAAGACATGTAATGTCTTCAAGCTGAATAGAAATTGTTTCATAAACGCTCAGAGTTTGTATTTAGATCTAGTTTCTTTATTCCTGTCTTTCACTGACGATAGCAAATAGCTTGAAATCATGATCTGAAAGTGGAATTATAGTTAGAGATAGTGAATACTAACTACTCTGACGTTTATGTAAACGAAAATACGCTTGATAGGTGTTTTTGGTAGGACGCCATCTGTGGACATAAATACAAGCGTTAGCAAGTTTTTTAACTTGCATTTTTGTTTATCATAAATGTACCTTTGAGGTCTTTCTTGCAATGATATAGATTGCAGAGGCTTCTACTATGTGGTGATGCTGAACTGAGATCAGACCCATATAGCTATCTGGTTTCTATGCTGAGTTTGAAGACATTACGTGTCTAAAAAATTCACGCTTGCAAGCTGAATAGAAATTGTTTCATAAACGCTCAGAGTTTGTATTTAGATCTAGTTTCTTTATTCCTGTCTTTCACTGACGATAGCAAATAGCTTGAAATCATGATCTGAAAGTGGAATTATAGTTAGAGATAGTGAATACTAACTACTCTGACGTTTATGTAAACGAAAATACGCTTGATAGGTGTTTTTGGTAGGACGCCATCTGTGGACATAAATACAAGCGTTAGCAAGTTTTTTAACTTGCATTTTTGTTTATCATAAATGTACCTTTGAGGTCTTTCTTGCAATGATATAGATTGCAGAGGCTTCTACTATGTGGTGATGCTGAACTGAGATCAGACCCATATAGCTATCTGGTTTGCTATGCTGAGTTTGAAGACATTACGTGTCTAAAAAATTCACGCTTGCAAGCTGAATAGAAATTGTTTCATAAACGCTCAGAGTTTGTATTTAGATCTAGTTTCTTTATTCCTGTCTTTCACTGACGATAGCAAATAGCTTGAAATCATGATCTGAAAGTGGAATTATAGTTAGAGATAGTGAATACTAACTACTCTGACGTTTATGTAAACGAAAATACGCTTGATAGGTGTTTTTGGTAGGACGCCATCTGTGGACATAAATACAAGCGTTAGCAAGTTTTTTAACTTGCATTTTTGTTTATCATAAATGTACCTTTGAGGTCTTTCTTGCAATGATATAGATTGCAGAGGCTTCTACTATGTGGTGATGCTGAACTGAGATCAGACCCATATAGCTATCTGGTTTGCTATGCTGAGTTTGAAGACATTACGTGTCTAAAAATTCACGCTTGCAAGCTGAATAGAAATTGTTTCATAAACGCTCAGAGTTTGTATTTAGATCTAGTTTCTTTATTCCTGTCTTTCACTGACGATAGCAAATAGCTTGAAATCATGATCTGAAAGTGGAATTATAGTTAGAGATAGTGAATACTAACTACTCTGACGTTTATGTAAACGAAAATACGCTTGATAGGTGTTTTTGGTAGGACGCCATCTGTGGACATAAATACAAGCGTTAGCAAGTTTTTTAACTTGCATTTTTGTTTATCATAAATGTACCTTTGAGGTCTTTCTTGCAATGATATAGATTGCAGAGGCTTCTACTATGTGGTGATGCTGAACTGAGATCAGACCCATATAGCTATCTGGTTTGCTATGCTGAGTTTGAAGACATTACGTGTCTAAAAAATTCACGCTTGCAAGCTGAATAGAAATTGTTTCATAAACGCTCAGAGTTTGTATTTAGATCTAGTTTCTTTATTCCTGTCTTTCACTGACGATAGCAAATAGTTTGAAATCATGATCTGAAAGTGGAATTATAGTTAGAGATAGTGAATACTAACTACTCTGACGTTTATGTAAACGAAAATACGCTTGATAGGTGTTTTTGGTAGGACGCCATCTGTGGACATAAATACAAGCGTTAGCAAGTTTTTTAACTTGCATTTTTGTTTATCATAAATGTACCTTTGAGGTCTTTCTTGCAATGATATAGATTGCAGAGGCTTCTACTATGTGGTGATGCTGAACTGAGATCAGACCCATATAGCTATCTGGTTTGCTATGCTGAGTTTGAAGACATTACGTGTCTAAAAAATTCACGCTTGCAAGCTGAATAGAAATTGTTTCATAAACGCTCAGAGTTTGTATTTAGATCTAGTTTCTTTATTCCTGTCTTTCACTGACGATAGCAAATAGCTTGAAATCATGATCTGAAAGTGGAATTATAGTTAGAGATAGTGAATACTAACTACTCTGACGTTTATGTAAACGAAAATACGCTTGATAGGTGTTTTTGGTAGGACGCCATCTGTGGACATAAATACAAGCGTTAGCAAGTTTTTTAACTTGCATTTTTGTTTATCATATATATATATATAGGAGATCATTTATCTTTTTCACATGTATGAGATTATGTGTACTAGCTGTAGAGGATAGAGTGGATGATTGAAGAGTGCTTGAAAGTCTGGGTTCAAATCCTCTCTAATTACATGTAGCTTAAGTATATATACTATCCAAGGTATTTAAAATATTAAAAAAAATAATAATTATTGTTGTTGTTATTATTATTATTATTATTATTATTATTATTATTATTGTTATTGTTGTTGTTGTTATTATTATTATTATTATTATTATTATTATTATTATTATTATTATTATTATTATTATTATTATTATTTAATGTACATATCTACAGTCAAAAAACAATTACAGATTGCACATAAATAAAAAGATATATATTATGTTTTGAAGGAATAATAAAAATAATAATAAAAATAAAATTTTGAATTATACATTATATATATTTTTAACAACCTTTGAAAAATCATTAATATTGAATTGAAAAATATTGTCATTAACAAAGTCTGTAAGTATTAGGTAAATGAAAGAAGGGGAAAAATTTTAAAGTATCACTCCTACAAGTTTCAAGTAAGAAATAATTATAGGCACAAATTTCATATTTACAATAATTCAAATGCAGTTTTGAGATCATGTTATAAGAAATATTTTTTTTGGTAATGACTTTGTATAAAAATTTCATATCCCTAACATTCCTTCTTGCTACAAGAGACATTTGACAATCACTTTTCAGTTGACAAAACTAGAATTTTTTTTTGTAAACCAACTGTATTTTACTTGTGTCTCTTTTTGAATGAGGATTCCATAAATTAGATCCAAATTCCAAAATAGGAAGAATCAAAGATAGAAAAAGTCTATATTTAGTGGAGTATTCTAAAGCACTACCATATCTATAAATAACTCACATGGGTTTTATTTATTATTGATTCTATATGATGATGAAAGGAACCATTGCTAGAAAATATAATTCCAAGATCCTGAACATTAAAAAACAATTTTATTTTAAAATTATTGATATAATATTAAAATCGTAAAATTTCAGATTTATTAGAGTAAAATACTGAAGAACACTTGTCCACATTAACCATCATTTTATTATTTTCATACAATTTAGAAAAACTATTAATGTCATCCTGAAGCAATAAGCAATCATGAATAGAATAAATATGTATAAAAATCTTACAATCATCAGAATAACACACAAAAGTTTTGTAGACAAGACTTAAGATCATTAATATATATTAAAAAGTAATGGAGCCAAAATACTACCTTGATGTATGCCAAGATAACAATAATATTGAGATGAAATTTTTTCATTAAACTTAACAAAAGCTGCTCTATCTTTTATAAAAGATCCAAACCAACAAACTACATTACTTGCTAGACCAAGATTATATCATTTAGTAAGAAGAATGTTATGATCAATCCTATCAAATTCTTTAGACATTTCAAAATAAATAACATTCATTTTACCCTGATCATCAATTACGTGTGCAATATGATCATAAACAGTGATAAGATTTGTCTCTATTGACTTATTTGATACAAAACCATGATAATAATAATAGTAATAATATCAATAATTCAATTTAATTAATTTATTAATATTTCAACAGTTAATAAAACCATTTAAAGAAATACATTATAACTTAAACATTTGACAAAGTAATTGTTATTTCCTCAACAAATGTCTTTAAATCTACTAAAAATATATCAATATCATTAAAAAATATATTATAAAAATTGGGTAGTCTGTATAATGCTGCCAAATATAAATTTTCACATTTATATTTATCGATACTAAATAAATTCTTATTCCTTGTATTTACATGAGGAACTCTTATTAATATTTTTGAAATACAATTAAGTAAGAAAATTTTTCCATGAATGATTAAATAAAAAAACTTTTATATCATGAATTACTTTTCTATGAAACAAATTTATACAAACATCTTTTGCATTAATTATATTAGTGAATTTACTGTATATTGACTATGATTTATTTACATGAGATAACTTACCTATCTGGGTTCCATATTATCGAACCATATTCCTTAATAGGAAATACAAGTGTTTTAAACAAATGTATTTTAACAAAAATATTAAAGTAACATCTATTACTAAGAATAAGACCCATTATTTTATTGGCTTTACATAAAATATTATCCACATGAGTTGTAAAAGATCCATTTTGATTCATATTCCAAGATCTTTATAATACTTTTTATATTCAATAGTTTCATTATTTATATAATATTAGTCTACATAGTATTGAACTCTCCTTGTATATATAACAACATAACATTTTTCTATATTTATGTGTATGTTATTCTTTAAACACCTTTCAGAAAAGCTTTCTATATAATATTGAAGCTGTAAATGATCCTTATAACAAGTAATTAATTTAAATATTTTTACAATCATCAACATATGATAATAGACTGTCCTTACTATATATCTATCCCAATTATTTATATATGTATATTGCAAATAATAATGGTGCCAATACACAACCTTGTGGAACACCTAATTCATTAATATAAGTATGTGAAACATTATTATTATATTTAATAAAAAGTCTATTTTGCAAAAATGACAAACCAAATGAACAAATTCATACTATATATGTATCCAAATTATTTATATATGTATATTGCAAATAATAATGGTGCCAATACACAACCTTGTGGAACACCTAATTCATTAATATAAGAATGTGAAACATTATTATTATATTTAATAAAAGAAGGTCTATTTTGCAAAAATGACAAACCAAATTAACAAATTCAATAAAAAAAAACATATCAGACATTTTATTTAAAAGTTTAGAATGAATAACTCTATCAAAAGCTCTACTTAAATCAAAATAAATTACATCAAGTTGTGCTTGATTATTTACAGAATGGGCAGTATGATCATATATAGTTAGTAAATTTGTTTCAATAGATCTACATGGTAAAAATCCATGTTGAAAACTTGAAACCAACAAATTAACTTGACCAATAATACCATTATATATAGACTTGTCAAATATTTTTGAAAAAATAGATAAAACTGAGATTGGTCTATAGTTAGAAACTTCTGAATGAGATCATTTTTTATGCATTGGTATAACCTTAGTAATTTTCAAGTAAGAAGGGAAAATACCTGTTTCAATTGAATGATTGAAGATATATTCCAGAGGACATGACAGAATCTCCACATAGCCTTTTATTAAGAATGCAGGAATGTTATCAAAACCAGGACTAGAATTTTCATTTATTTGATTAACAATTTTTTAAATATCTTCTCTAGTTATAAATCCTATTCTAATGCCATATCCTAAAATGTTCCTGTCTCTGTTCTCATCCTCATCATTTACCTCATTAAAAGTATATCTACCCAGCATTGAGAAATAATCATAGAATTTATTAATATCAGGCATTAAAGATGAACTTATTGGCCTTTTAGATTTATTAATATTAAAATCCTTCATAATTTTCCAAAATTCTTTAGGTCAAGCTAAAAGTGAAGCTTCCATATTACCCATATAAGTATTAAAATCTTTTCTCTCAATTTTTTTAGATAAATATTTAAAGTTAATAAAATTATTATAACAAATATAACAAACAGTTTTTTAAAATAATTTATGAAATCTATATTTCCTTTTTTAAATTAGTTTTAATTTATTTGAATACCAAATGGGATATTTAAGTCTTTTCCCTATACGAATTGGCACATATTTGGATATAAACAATTGTAAGATATCTACAAATACACCCAAAACCTCATCAGCAGACTTTGAATTATAAACAGATGATCATTTATAATCCTAAAGTGCTATGTATAGACCCAAAAAATTTGCCCTACAATAATCTCTAATTAATGAGGCATATATATACTCTCTTTTCCCATGAATGGATATTAAACTTTCAATTGGAGGATGATAAACATCAAATCTAGATGTATAACAATCAATATCACTAAAGTTAGTAAAAATTAAATTCAATGTTCTATTATTACAATTTAAAGAAGTATTATTTTGTATAAGATTTAAAAGAGTAACAAAATTCTTCAATCTTATTGCTTTAGATGAAAGTGCTTGGTTATACAAAAATTCTGAAGTATTAAAATCCTCTGTAATCATTATATAATAATAATAATAATTATTATTATTATTATTATTATTATTATTATGATTATTATTACTATTATTATTATTATTATTATTATTATTATTATTATTATTATTTATTACGTGCATTTCAACACTTTTGCTTTACCAGAAATACACAAGTAAATATTCATACATTATTAATAATTACAAAATAAATACACAATAAACAAAACTTTATTCAATATATTAACATTTTAACAAAAATATACAATAAAGAAAATTACAATTCTTAATCAAAATATGAATATATATATATATATAAAATACAAATCTTCGTTTTAACATATATATATATATATATTATCTACAGTCAGTTCAATTTCTTTTTAACATTATTTATAAAGTAATCACAAAAAATATCAATGTTATTGAATTTTTGATTATATAACTTTTGCAATCTGTTAATGACAGATTTGTTTAAAAAAGAATTTTTACTTTTTTTAATATTAAAAGTGTATACTTTCCTTAACACATGAGAACACACTCTTAATTCAATTTTAGATATACACTCATTAACATCAATTTTCCCATCAATTAACTTTTTTAAAAATACAATATTTTTATTTAATTTTCTTCCAGTTAATATTATTTTAACATTTGAATTTTCTTCCTTTTTTACATTAATAAATCTTTTCTCTACATTAGAAATTTTAGATTCAATATAAATTAAATCCAAATTCCATATAGAAAAACTATATTCCAGCAAAGATACAACAAGAGAATAGAATAATGCACTTTATATAAGAAGATAAATCTCTACCAAATCCCAAAATACATCCCATCCATCTATATGTTTTACTTATAATATATTTTATATGCTTATTAAAAGTAAAATGATTATAAAATATAATTCCTAGATCAGAAACAACTTCTTTGTATATAATAACATCTTCCTCAATCATATAATGATAACAGATCTATCTGTTTATTAAATTTACACAATACATGTTTTACTTATATTTATTTTTATATTATTAAATTTACACCATTCTTTGAAATAAACAATATCTTTTTGAAGATCAATATAATCATCATATATACTAATCCTTTTAAATAATTTACAATCATCTGCATGGGTAAGTATCATACTATTTTTAATGTTTTGATCAAGATCAGACATGAAAACATTAAAAAGTAAAGGTTGTAATATTCCACCCCAAGGAACCCCAGTCTTATTTTTGAATAGCTTAGAATTAATTTTATCTATATAAATGTAAGAGCATCTATTTTTCAAATAATTAATAAACCATGCAATCAAATGATAACTAATTTCCATTAATTAAAGTTTTTATATTAGGTGATTATGTGCCACATTGTCAAATGCTTGTGACATATCAAAATAAATAACATCAAGTTGCATCTGTTCAGAAAGAGCATGAGCAATATGATCAGATATTACCATTAAGTTTGTATCAACAGAATTTTCAGGTACAGAACCATGTTGATAATTAAGCAAGACCTTAATAATAGTTAATCATATCTGTAATAACATTATTTTAAATACATGTTTCATAAATCCTAGCAAATGAAGACAGTATTGAGATAGGTCTATAATTGCCTGGACAGATCTATCTCTCTTCTTATAAATAGGCACAATCTTAGAAATTTTAAATATATCAGGAACAATGCATTTTTCAATATACAAACTAATTATATAGTAATTGAGTTACTAAACAGTCTGCACAACCCTTAATAATAAAATTAGGAATATTATCATATCCCATAGATGATTTAGATGTAAGTTTGTATACTGTATTAAGCACAACAATAATATTAATTTTATTTACATCAATATCCACTACTTTTATTATTTGATTCAATATTAATCATATCACTATCAGTAATATTTGAATACATATTTGTGAAATGATTAACTAATTCATTTGTAGAAGGCTGTATTAAATTATTTTTATAACTTTTATTCCCAACAATAGATAAATTTTTAATATAATTCCAAATCATTTGTGGATTATGTTTAAAACCTTTTTCAATATTATTTAAGTGATTATCATAATCTCTCAATTGAAAAAAAATCTATAAAACGTTTACAGGAATACAAATACATGATACTACACAATACATAGCAAGCTTGGTGACAATTTATTTAGCTTTAATACTTTGTCTGGTCATCATATAATTAAGTTATTATAGATAATTATTATAATAATCTTTATGATAAACAATTGTTAGTTCACTATGATAAGTTTTCTTTACTTGGATATTTATCTTTTTTTTATTTTATATAAATCTTTTTTAAAAAAAGATAAGGCATTATAACATCATTGTTTATAACAAGGTTTCTAATTATCTAAGTTGTCTAAATATTACAGTCAATTACATATGACTTTCTCATATGCTTAACCATAGTCTTCCAAAAGCAATTTTTTTAACTCTATTTTAAATTCATTAATTATAATTTGATGTAATCAGTATACACTAAAACATCAAGTTCTCTAGAATATATGATTCCAAATCTATGTAACTATATAAGTGAATTAGCTTGGGTTCAAAATCTTAGGTGATTTTTGAATTTTGAGAGATTAGTATGAATAGATTGAAAAAGATGGCTGGTAGATGCATAATTGCATTAATTTCAGTTTTGATCTTTTTAGTTTTCAATAGCAAAGCTGAAAGTAAAAAACCTGTCTGGAAGTGAAGATATAGCACTGCACTATCTGGTTTCCATTGATTATTTAAGTTTGTAGCAGATGACTCTAGAGTAAAATAAAGAAACTTCTCCTTTGAATATTAGATATTTAAAAAATATGGCAACTATTATCTATATGCTGCTTAATTATTTTTATTGCTTGATTTATCATCTGGACTATTTTATCAAACATATTCCATAGTATTCCATAGCTTACATGAATATATTGATAATTCTAAGGAAAGATATATATAGAAAAGGAGTATGTACATTATTCATTAGCAATAACAAATTCTTCTATTCTTATTAATCTTATGCTATTTAGTGTAAGTTTTAATGATCATTTGATACCATATGGTAATGCTTAATGAATATTATGCAGTGCTATCCTATTCTAGTATCCCTAGATTACTTTCTAGCTTTTGACTTTCATCAATGAGGATACTTTTTGGATTATTGTTTTTTTTTAATCATGCATTTAAAACTTTGGAAATAATGCAACTTTCCTTTAACAGCCTTTTTTTTTAGTTTTTTTTTTTTTTTGTTATTCTATCAGATTACCAAACAAAATAGAGATCTAAAGCAGTTCAGTTTTTATATGTTGTAGTGAACTTAGTTTTTTATAATCATAGGTATCTTTATTTCTGACAAGAATTGGTAAGAAGTGCATCACATGTCCAACACTCCATCACATTATTAAAAAAAAAATCCAAAAAGTTTTTTACTGATCAATGTCATAAGCTAGAAACTAATCTGAGGATACTTGGGTAGGATAACATTGAATAAGATTTATTAAATACCATCTGGTATCTATTGATTACTAAAGCTTGCAGTGGATGACATAAGTGTAGTAAGAATAGTAATATTTAATACTGAAGAGCAATGTGTAAGCTGCAATCAGGTTATTAAAAAAACTAAGATCACTGTACCATAATAGAAACTGAACTGATTTCAGATCTATACAAACAAGTAAACTTGGAATGAGAAATTTTTTTTTTTCAATTTGAGCTGGTAATTGATAGTATAATTAAAAAAATGTTCACTAGAGAAAAGATGAATTAGATCCCAAATATCTAAATGTGTTGTTCAAAAAGAGCTAAAAAGTTCCTCACTAATGAGAGTGATCAGCTAGACACTAGTCTTGGGATACTCGGGCATTTATTGATTTCTAAAACTTTCACTGGATGGTATAAGAGTAGTAAGAGTAGAAAAATTTGCTACTGAATAGCACTGTATAAGGTGAGATCATGTGATGTATTGTTTGCTATGTCCATTAATGTATTTTCAATACCAAGAAAAAGATGGAAACAAAAATCTAAGTCATAATTTAAAATTGACTTAAATTTTAATTGTTCGACTTTCATGCTGCATTGAATTCATAAAAAAAAAACACATCAAAATTCTTGTAATTAATAAATATATGTTAGTCATTAAATGAATCTTCACTGTTTGTCAAAATTAAATCAGTTAATTATTTGAAATAGATTCAAATTTTAAATTGTTCTACTTTTTGTGTTATATGTGGAAAAGTAGAAAAAATCACTTATTGACTTTCTTAGAAAATCTGATTTCATTGTTAATTAATAATATTTTCTTGCCAATGAAATTATTTCATTTATTGTTTATCTTTAAAAATTCTTTATAGAAAAATATTCCAATATTTTTTTAATTGTTATATTAAACTGGTGTTATTTTTGACAATTTTTTTAAAAAGACTTTATTGATTTAATAATGAGTATTAAATCAATAATTGTGTAAGTGAACACGTATTCAGTGTAGTTTTGTATACGTAAATGAAAAAGCAATATTAGCTGGTCTATTCATATGAATTACTAATTTCGGGTAGGTCACTATTTTCAACTGTTCTTTGCAGATGTTATAAGAATATCTGTTATGTATCTTAGATTTTAAATTCATTAAATCTTTAACCAACTTTCAGATTTATCTTCATTTTATCTACCTATTAAAGAAAAAAATATTCATCAGAAAGCTTAGAATATCGTTCAGAGTTAAATCTGAATATATTGTTATTCATTTATTAATACTGTATTACTGGAAAAAATATTTTAAATGTTAGTGAGAATAATTACAAAATCTTTATATAATCTTATATAAGTTGTAATTTTATCAGAATTAATTTGGAATATTGTCATTTGTTGCAACAGTCTAGACAGGTGCCATTTTTTTGCAGTTTTATCAAATAACTGGTTGAATAAGATGAACCAATCAAACTCTGCCATCTGTTCTCATCTTCTCTTTTAATATTAGCATTTTGAGATGGATTCGTTTACTTACTTGCTTATAGATTTCAAATATTACCAATCAGTGTTCACTGATTTATTTATTTTGTCATTATTTAATATTTTTAGAAATTTGTCCGTTTTTTTTTTTTTTTTTAGAAATCTACTCACACTCTGCGCGAATAGTTTTTTTTTATACCTTTAAAATTCTGATTAATAGTTAGTTAATAATAATAATCATTATTATTGTCCTTAAATATATATATTGAAAGCAGTATGTATGTGCACGTATTATGTTTTACTACGGAAATAACTCAGCATAGAATATATGTGTATAAAGTCAGTTTTACTTACATTAAATATTTTTCAGCATTAATCACGATATAACTTAGCATGTGTTTATGTGTGGAGACATTTTTACATATAGCAAATATTACTAAATAACAATGGTGAGAAAAATACAGATTTTGGTTTTTTTTAAAAATATTTAAATAATGAAAGCCATGAATGGACAATTTCAATCATTGAAAATTTATTTTACATTTTCTGAACTTTGTTATCAGAAACGTTTTTTTTCTTCTGTCTTGTGGCTAAAATGACTTTTTTCTTTTTTTTAACCATTTTTTTTTTATTATGATTATTAAGGTTTGAGGTTTTGTTCTTTGCTTGGACTCTGCAGGTTAAGAAGGCAGCCACTCTTCCACAACAAAAGTACTACCTAATTTCCAGGCTCTACCATTGTTAAGCTTTTGCCTCCCTTTTTTTTTTTTAGCAATTTTTAAAATATCCATGTGACCCGTATGACTTCAATTACAGCTGAAGAAGCTTTCAAAATTTCCACATTTCTTATTAAAAAAAAAATAGCTTGCCAGGTGTGGGGAACCTAACGTCCTTTTCTGAACCCCCCTCCCCCTTTATTCATATACATAGATTTTTTTGTTTGATTTTATGAATTATATATATGTATACTGAATACGTATTAAATATATCTAAAATTATATATATGCACAGTATTTATATATTTTATAAATAATATTTTTATAAAAAATTATACCATATTTTAATTTTCTAACTTTTTTTTTTTCTATTATTTTTTTTAACTCCCAGAAATTCTATTTATTCAGTATAGATATTTTTTTTTTTGGCATTAATATTTATATTGCCCTGAGGGAAGCTTACAATACTAACCGACTGATTATCTTCCCATAAATCTGTAGGGTTTTTTATTATTATTATGATTATAACCACAAACCTTAAAACTCTATAAAATTATCATATTTAGGAATAAAAAAAAATGCTATTATTTTGTTTAAGCTTATTTCATAGATCCATTCTTGTGGTTCAGTTTTACCTTTGATACCTCTTCTCTCTCTCTCTTTCTGTATTATATCTGCTTGTCTGACCTATAGTGGTTTGAGGGAGAATAAAAAAAATCACTCCTTTCTTTTTGATTTTTATAAAAAAAAATCTCAGGATGGATACTTAGTTGGCTGTAAAAAATCTTTTTGTTCTGACCCTGTTAATGTTTGACAAGATGTATTTTTTATACATATATTTTTTTATTCTTTGACCAATGCAGGACCATCTGCTGTTATGTCAAGCCAGTCTCTATAGAATTCGAAAGATCGACAAATTTTTAGAGAGATTTTACAAATATTTCAAAGGAAAAAAAATAAATATAATCACTAATAATTTTTAACAATAATAATGACTTTGCTCTCACATAAGGTCTGCTGTCTGGGCAGTTTCACAGGTGGAAAAGAAAAAAAATTTAACACTTTTTTTTTTTTGCAAAAGAAAAAAGATATTTATAAAATTTTACTTTAATATGTAATATGAGATTTAAAAAAATGGATAATAAAAAAAAGTGCTTTTGAAATTTTGTTATCATCTGCTGATCTAAAAATTGAATAGTTATATATTCTTAAATAAAATATTCTATGGACCCTATTTTATTTCATATCAGGGCTAAATTGTAAAAAAGGATTTAAGTTTGAATATCCTAGACAAATGCTTAATTTTTTGCAGTTCTTTCACAATGCAAAAAATTTTTTTTTATCTGTTTGTAATTTTTTCCCTAGACATGAATATTGTTAGTGGACAGAAAAAATTAAAAAAGTGAATGGTTGTCTGATATGAACTAACCTTGTGGTTCTAATCCTTTATGATGTGCCTAAGAAAACATGAAAAAATCTGATAATGCATTGTTGGAAGCTTTTTTTTCTTATTATTTTAAACAAACTAATTTGAATGCTGAAAGATTTTTGCAAAGAAACTTCACTGAATTAAAATAAATTTTTATTTTATATCATGCTTTATTTTGAAAGAATAAGTTTGATTATTTCTCCATTTTACTTTTCACTTTTAATTTCCAAATTTATGAGTATTCATTCTAGAAATATGTTTAAACAAGCTATTACCAGAATAAAGTAATATTAATTAATAGTTGATAGATTAGTTTTCATTTGCTTATTAAGTTCTGCTAATCAGTTGTTTCTTTGATATATTTGTAAAATTAAAATGTATTCTTTAATGTTAAATGCATTAAACTTCAATACATTTTGTTGAATATAAATTATATAATTTATTTTTGCACTATAATTTTGTTAATGGGTAAAAAATATATAATACTTTCAGTTATACCCCAATAACATTGGGATTGCATTTTTATTAAATATAAATTATATCTGAGGACATAAACAGAAAATTGAATTCAAATTCTATCTATTCTATTCCCAGTCTTCTAGTGCAAGTTTCTGTAGCCAATGGTCACTAGATAGAAGTGCTATATTCACACTCTACTAATGAATTCTGTAGCAAATTTGAATTTGCACTATTATCTAGTATCTATTGATTATTCAAAGTTATTAATAGATGACTCTGGAGAAGTGTAAATAGTAAAGTATTGCTCCTAAAATCATATATTCAATATAATTAGGGAAAGTTATGTGATACTTTGTTGATATAATTCACCTATTACATCTATAAGTAAAGCTATCTATTTACTGAAAAGAAAATTTCTTTAAATATAAATTCTATATTATTTAAAGTTGTGAAACAAAATTTTGGTTCAAAACTATAATTTAAAATGAAACAAAATAGTGGGAGAGAAAAAAACTGTGAATGGGCTTTTGACAAAATAGTATTCACTAATTCTCACTTTACTGCAGGATATTGATCTGTTCACTGTTATCCAGTTTTTATAATTCATAGTGTTCATTCCAACAGACTTTCTTATCTAATTTACATATGATCTCTTTCTAGATCTCTAGATGAACTCTGTACATTTAATTAACTATGGTCATCATATTTGATAATGTATTCAATTCATGTGTGTTTTAATTATTTCAGTAATATAAAGAACACTTTTCTCCTTAATATCAACATTTACTTCTCAATATTTTACAGTGTAATCTGCAGGTTCTTTGTTGTTGTCTCTAAGTCTCAAATTCATTAGCTATTACTGATAGAACATAGTTGTTAAAACTTCATTTTAATACATATTTTGATATTATTTCTATCAAAAGTATGTTGGTGACAATTTAACTATTGTGGTTTCATATACATTGATAATTTGATCAAGGAATGTATATATAAACATTACTAACAATTATCTTTTTTTTTTTTTTTTTTTACCAAAAATATTGCTTTAGATTATTTTGTATTTATTTTTAATCCACATTTTTTATTTCATTTCATAGATTTAGTAGTATTTACTGCAGCATTAGAACATTATTTACAAAGTCAATCACAACATCCACAAAATCTATATAAATTAAGTAACCTCCAATTTACTTCATCTACTTCCCACTTTAATTTCATGAAATAATTTTTGTAAAACTGTTGTAAAAGACTTTTAGAGAGAGAAAATCCTCTTGACATACATTTTCATACTATTATTTTTTTTAGGGTCCTAAATCTGGATTATGATATTCCAAAGAAGTATTTATACCAATCTTTTGTAAAATGGCCAATCATATTCATCAGTTCTTTTGGCAAAATTTATAATTTTTGGAGCTTTCTATTGTGCTACTATTATTATCTTAGCATCCAATCATAAAATATATGTTCATATCAATATCTCTGGGAAGATGTTATTTTTTTAATTTAAATTATTTTTTCATTTCTTCTGAAAATATGGCAATCATCTTGTTATTGGCAGGTGCAATCTTTTTTATAGTTTTGATATTTTTAATCTTGTAGCAGATGTTGAACTTATGCAGCATTCCATCCCTTATTTGTAGTAAATTGTTTGAAATCATTCTGATCAGTGGAATCTTTGCTAAATATTGTTATCTGATAAAATACTTGACAGTATTTTTTCTACTTATATTAAATCTAATGCTGCTTTAGTCTTTATTTAAAAATTATCATTAATTGTGAATGAAACTTTAGCAGTTCCAGGCATACAACTTGATTAAATGCACAATATATTTTTATTGAATAAGCAGCCAACTTTTTAAAACTAGTAAATGATTTACACTTTATCATATAAAGGAAACAATTTAAGCTTCTTTTAGTTATGGGAAAATTGCTGTTATCTGTAAGTTTGCATTTTGAGCTTATTCTAGTAAACTTTTAATTTTTTAATCATAGTTGAGAAATAACATGTAGTTTATTTCTAGATGTTATAGAAATGTGACGAGATGTTCATGATGTAAAGAGGGCACCACAAGATAAGAAAGTGTCTGCTGTTATTCAATCAACAATATACATGAATGAATTTTATAAATTTCTGAATTGATTGTTGGGAAAATGAATTCACAGATTTTGAGTCCATTGATACAGAACAATTACTGTAGTTAAAATATCTAAAAGTATTATGTTTTAAAACATATTTTAAAAATAAAATAAAATTTTATCAAGCAAAAAACATTATAAAAATATTTGAAGCAATGCAATTCATATCTTAATTCATTTATTTTTTAATTATAAAGGAATAAATAAAATATCATTGTAAGTTTCTCTACCATATGCTTTTAGCAGCAATAATTGATTCTATTCCAAAGCCATCTATTGTAAGTTTGAATAATCAATGGGCACTAGATAATAGTAGTATATAAGACACTTTCAGATTAATTTCTTGCCAAAAAACCTTTGTCAGAGAAAAGTTTTGAACCATTTTTTAACATTTTTTGTGCTATGAAATTAAAAGCCTGAAAATTCAAAAATAAACATGTTAACTTGCTCGTAAAGTTATTTACATCTGATATCAGACCTTTCGTAACAACAGTTGTATGTATATCAAATGTATGTAACATTTACCCTAGGGCTAGTGTTTTATATATCTACAAAACAACTGTATAATTATACAAATCTTTAAGACATTTTTGAATTTTAGTCTGTTAATGTAAAAATATAAAGAGTTAAAAATAACTACTGAATATCTAAGCTTAAGAAACTGAAAACCTTGTTTCTTTTTCTCAGAGTTGAAGGCTATTAACTGGAAGTTAATTTGAAGATATAGCACAATCATTTTGCATCCATCAATTTAAACTTACAATAGTTACTTTTAAAGCATAATAAATGGAATTAATATTGCAAGTTTTCCCCATGATTATTAAATGATAAAATTAGTTTTAGTTATTGCTTAATTTGAGGGAATTACCCTATTTTTTAAACTAGCTCTTTCAAAAATTTCTAACATTATAGTAAATGAAAATTAACATCAAATATGCTAATATTTATTAATATATGTAAGGTTTATTTTGTAAATATATTTTTTGCATTATCTATTTCTTTATTATATAGACATTATTCAGAAAGTCAAATAATGTACCAATAATATAGTGGCAGCTACAACATATCAGATATACTGTATTAAATTATTTAGATATTTTTGGACTTTTTTTTTTAGGTGACAAATAGATTTTGACATCTGTGCTCTAAAGTAAGTCATTCTTATCATGGGTTACTGATCAACATAGATCTTTTTTTAAAACAGACTGCATACAAGAACACATACTTTCTATCAGTTTAATCAAATTATACTAGAACTAATACACAGTATTTTACATTGTAATTGACTCTGTAGTAGAATATTTTGATATCTATCAAAAGCTTCAAGGATCTTTTTTTAAGTCATCTAATCATCAGAAAAATATTTACTAGAGATATCACTATTTCTTCTATTGGTTTATCTATTCAGCCAGATTTTTAATTCATCAGTCCTAATCTTTTTCCTCTTTTTTTTTTTTTTTTGAGTTTATAAGATGATATAGATTTTATATTGAACTTTTTTCCCCTAGACTTATAGTATGTTGATGATTTTGATATTCTTGCTAATTCAAGTGATAAATTTACATGACAGAAAAACTCATTTCTTTATCAGCCAGTAATAAAAGAAAAAAAGTATTTAGAAACTTTTAGTTTAAATGTTTGACATCTTGAAAATGTGATCAATTTATCAATCTATCTTGATAGATTTTTAATTATAAATATGGTTTGGATATAGTAATGTAAACCTGAGTACAATGTGCTGCTTTGCATTTAGGAAATTAAAATAAAAGACCCCAAAAATGTGCTAAGGTTTTATTTAATATTTTCAATACTCTCTCCAAGTATGCAGTATTAAAATATTGCCTTTAATTTTAGTTAAAATTATAAGATATTTCAACACATAACTTTTGATTCAATTAATCATTTGTGAAGCTTTATTCTGTAAGATTTATTGTGTGATGAGACATTGACCTGTATCAACATATAAAGACATTGAAAATGCAATAGTGATATCATAAGACACATCATTTGTTGTGATATGTCTATTATTATAATGCACATTTTTTATAAAATTGTGCATGGAAGAAATTGAATACAAATAAACCTTCTAAAAAATGTTATGCTGAGTTTAATCTATATTTGTAGTGATAAAAGTAGAGCTTATTTTTGATATAAAGATAATCTCACAGTCTGAACAGATGCTGAAAAATTTAAAAAAAAGTTTGATGTGACTAAATTAAAAACAAAACTACAAGATATATATGGAAATATTTATGTTTCATAAATTAGTTTATACAATCACTGCAAAAGTCATCAATAATTATTTTGTTTTTTGCCTTTTTTTTTGCAATTAGAATTATTTATCTGTAAGGGAATTTTAAAGATGACAAGGATATCCATAGTTTTTAAAATTAAGACAATAAAACTTCATGTTTGATGGACAGTTTGTGCTATCATTATTTCCCTGTACTTTTTAAACAATATTTAGAATATTAATGTTATTTTTTATCAGTAAAGAATAGAAATAATTCTCTTTAAAAAGCAAGACAGGAAATTTCAGAAAAAATTATTTGAATTTAGATGCAATTAATTTCACATTTCTGAATGTATTATAAAATTTAATTTCATATTACACCTTTTTTTTTTATCTTTACTAATTTTTGTATCTATCCCAGAGAATTTGATTTTATTATTCTTTGTATTTTTTTTTTCTTTTTGACAATGCTAAATAATTAAAAATAGTTCAACTTGAACTTAATTTGACCTTAAATAAATGCAAAATTTTTAATAATTTTAATAAACGTCTCCCATTTATATTTTACTTTCTTAATATAAAAAATACATCTTTTATAGACTGATCCACAGACTACTCATAAAATATAATAGTAAATGAATCTTTCTATCAGGTATTTGATAAAATTAATTCAACTTAACATTAAGAAAGAACAAAGTCAAAAATGAAGATCCTGTATCTGAGAGAATGAACAGAAGCATTGCACAGGCAGAAGTTTAGCATAATTGCATATCAGCATTTTGATATTGTTTGCCTGTTGTATCATGAAATACTGATAAATTAAATTATGTGAATAAAGTATATGTTAGGAATAAATAAAACATGTATTCTATGTACTTTTTTGGGAAAAACTTCTCTAGAATCAAAAATAAATTCAGATATTTGACATATCTTGAAAGAAGTTGAATAAGAATTTTAATGAAGATTATGACATACAAAGAGTATGCAATTTGGAGTAGTTTTAGCAATAGAAAGTAATGTCCAAAATTCCTATTGAAACTAATTAAACTTTTTTTGCAATGCTATAAAAGATATCAGCCAGTGAAATCATGTTTAGCTGATTTATTAGATCAACATAGTTGTAGCAAAATGTATAAAAAAAAACAAAATAAAAATAGTTGTATTTAAATATTGGACTATTTCCATCATCTAATATTAAGTATCTTTATAAAAATGTAACTATTTAAATTATGCAATTACATCAGCTATTAATAATGCCTTTAATCACTTAATTAGAGTTGATACCACCTTGAAGAAATAATTTTTTAAGCATATGTTATAGTTCTGAGGAAGGATTGAAACATTTAAAACAGATTGGGTTCAAACCTCTTCTAAAAACAATCAAATAGTTTATTATTTAGAAGTTTATAAGAAGTTCAAGTACTGTAATGATAAGTTCATCTGACTTAAAGCATTTAATTTTTATATTTTAAGTTGATTTTAGATTGATCTGTACAATCCCTTAATTTTCTTAGAAGATGCTTGTAACAGGTAATTGAAATTTGCCATTGTATATGTTATTATGTTTTCTCTCTGACTGGTTAAGCTCACTACTATTGCTTTTAAAAAAGAAATCTTGTTCTTTCTTGATTGTCTGAGTTCTTTTTTTATTATTACTAAAAGTAGTTTTAATTTTTATTTTTTAATAGCAATGTTATTAATAATCACTCTCTTCTCATTTCTAGAAGTACTTTGATTTAAGATGATACATCTTCTATTTCTGTCTAGACTTCAGATAGGCAAAAAATATTAAAATTTTTCTATATATTCAATGCTTTCTTGTAATAAAATTAAGCACACAAGGCACATGTACTAAGGTTATAGCCTTATATAAATATATCTAGTTAGGTAAATTATTTCTTAATGTCCTTATTATTTAAAAATAATGAGCATGCTGTCAAAACTTAGCCTCATAACCTAATTTTTGGAAGAATGTATTGAGAGTTTAATCTCTTTTATACAATTCAAATGTTACCTGATATAAGATCTCATGCTAATATTTTTCTGTAAATATTCATTAAGATCTCTTTATAATCCTAAAAATGGCTTGACTTTTTTAATAAAAAAATTCTATCACTCTTGAGATCTCTTGCAAATGGTTATATGTTAGCTAGCTTTTCTTTTTTTCTCATGGGGTTTGGAGCAATGCATTTCTGTAAGCCATTTAAATATTGTCAAATACTCTATTTTTTTAAGAATTAGTTAATGGTTTTTATGATATATCTCTTGCTGGATTCTTTTGACTTTTATATTTATGGCTTGGTGAGACTGATCTTCTCTTCTCTGTTGTATATCTAATTTAATAATTATACCAACATTTTATTCTTGGGAATTTTTTAGGTTCACATCGCTAGATATTTGGACTTTATATTTTTGATGGTTTTTTTTTACTTTCTTGTATTACTTCTCTTTTCCTTACATCTTTCATTTTCTTCTGCTTGCATTTCTGTTATAATAGTATTTAATTTTCCTTAAGGATGTGGGTGATTTTTTTTCTTCTTGTCTATTCTGAAAATAGCTTTCAGATTTTCTTGAAAGATATGGTGATTTTTTCAATGTTTCTTTTATTTCTTATGTCTTATTTCACAATAATATTTTTAATTGTTTTTATATTCTTCCTCAACCAAATCTATTTTTTTTATCCTATGAATATTGTTCTTTATATATTATTTCATGTCTTTGATGTTTTTGTTTAATTTCTTAGGTCTTTGGCACTTTTATATCTTCAATATTTGTATTGGTGCCATCCATCTTTTTTGTGATGGTTTTTATTTCTTTGTTCTTATCATTAATTATTCTTTGGATGTTTCTATTTATTACTGCATATATTGTGCTTTATGTTATTCATTTTATTGACTACCTTCATCATCACTACCATGATATCATCATTTTATATTAGCTGTTGTAGACTTTTCTTTTTTACTTTTGTGGACTTAGTGAATTAATTTTTATATCCTGTGGATTTTTTGGAACTTGATTTCCATATCTTAAGAATTTTGTGGAACTTAATTTTTTATCTGGGTTTTATCAGTCTTGATTTTCCATTTCTTGTGAGTTTTGTGGAATTTGACTTTCCATTCTATCTTTATATGTGATTATTTATGTCTACTTAATATTTTGTTTTTAGCTCAAAAATTTATAATTTATTTTTCTGGGATATATCTCTATCATAAAATGATTTGTCCATAATTTTCTTTGCTACAATTGTGTTTCACATGTTTTGAATATATTTAATCAATTTTGCACTATCTTAAAGGATTTTTTAATTTAAAATTTAGGACTATTTTGTTTGCCTTGTACATATAATTTTCTATTTTTTATTTTTAGCCTCTATTTTGGATATTCAATCATTTTTCATACAATGTGATTATTTGCTTAGCTGTATTTGTTTGTTTATTTATTTTTATCATCAATGATGAATATCATAGGTTTTTATAATTCATTCTAATGATTTCTCATTTTTTCTTGGTTTTACCATTGTATAGTGGTTGAGAAAATGATTGATTCATATCTTTTCAATATGTTGACATGCTATTACATATTGGATGGAAGCTCATGGTTATCTATGCCAATGTTTTCATGCTAGTACATTTAAATTCATCCAGCATAGCATTGATCGGCAACTGGAGTACTTCTAAAATCATACCATTAGTATTGATTTACATCTCTCTGAAAAGTATTGTTGGAAATATTTCTGTAATAAAAAATATTTTTTTACTTCTTCCTCTAAATTGAGCATTAAAAATATGAGCTTTAGTTGATTTAGGCTTCAACCACCTTCTGGTTCAGAGTCTCATTTGCTAAGTTATCTATAGTCTCAGCACAATCAAGAGCGTTTGATAATTCTAGCTTAAGCTTCAAGATAGATATATTTAACTAGTGTTAAATTTTAAATGACACTTTAATAAGATTTAAAATTTAACTCTAATTATATATATTTATTTTATTAAAGTATTATTTATAAGTTATTATTAATTAGATATATCTATTTTGAAGGATAAGCTGAATTGTCAAATTTTCTTGATTGTGCTGAGACAATGAACCAGCCAGTGGGTGAAGTCTAAATTAATTAAAGCTTATTTGTGTTAGGCAATATTTATAATACCCTTTCCAAATTGGATCAATTATATAATTTTAATATTATACATTTTGTTGAACTAGTAGGTCATATAAGGATGCAATTGTAATATGTATTCATGGATTATATTTTAATGTAACAAAAGAAATATTTATTTCAAAACCATTATGTGCTTAGATGGAGCATGGAAAGTGATAATCACTTTTGAGCTTAAGATTTGTGATACTGCTAAGCTAGACACAGTAGCTATTAAGAAAGTCTCTTGCTTTTAGAAATACTCTGAGAATTTATCTAAAATATAAAAATCATTTTAAATGTTAAATCATCAATTGAGACTACATAATTTATTTTTAAAAATGAAAACAATATGATAATAATTAAAACATTTGTAGATAAAAAATGGCAATATCTTCAATTTCATAAAATATAAAAAATGAGTTAATGATTATGTAAAGAAAAATATAATGGCAAAGAGAAAATTGAAACAATTTCTGGCTTTTGGAAGCAAAGTTGTTTCTAAAAAAACGATGATACTATTATTAAAAAGAGAAATGACATCATGAAACTTGGATGTAGTAGATTCTAATGAAAACTATATGGCAATAAAGAATAGATAACTCAAAATAGTCTCTACAGTGGTGACATTTAAAAAAAATTACAATGTTTTAAATAGACACACATTTAATTCTGTAAAGAAAAAAATATAGGAAGTAGTACAATTATTAAAGATATTTTACCAGAAGCAGTTGAAAACTTAGATAAATAGTATTGGGATGTTTGTCTGTAGCAGGAAAACTGCCAAAGCTATATATCAAGTATATATATATGATAAATATTATTTGTTATTAATATTTGAGAAAGTTGAAAAGAAAGTTACAAGGTTATTTATTAATCTTCTTACAATTTTAGTCAAGCTCTTTATAACTAACAAAAAGAACAAACTATATTTTTAAAAATGATTATAGTTTAGTAAGTAACAACTGAGCATTAACAGAAGCTATAAAAAATATCAATAAATATCGATATGATTCGAAAACTTTTTTTGGTTTTTAATTTGCATTTGTTCACATGTATTTAGATCAATGGTTGTTAAATTCCACTTATTAAGCAGATGTGGCAATGGTCATGGATTATTCTGAATCTGTTGATGAGATTCCAATTGTATCTAGGATAGAACATATTATTAATTAGCTTTTCTGAAAGTTATATAAATAATTGAACTTTGATCTAGACACTTATATCTGTCATATTTACCATTTTACCACTATGTTAATTTGCACAAGTAAAAACTAATTGAAATGTTTAGTTATTCAGAAAGTAATATAATGTTTGAGCAACAGACGTGGCAACTTGAGTTTTAATTTAAGAATCTACTTCTCAAATCACATTAACATACTACTGTGCTAAATCTTAATCTGAAATAAATAAATGACTATTGAGGAAGTCATGCAACATTTCAGGAACAAAATGATAGTTGAGTATTTATCTGTGAATTTTTATTTCTCAAATTTATCAGGTTCCACTGCATTGGTTGGCTTACTTTAGTGAAGATTTGCTCCAGGTTTTAAATGAAGGGTCAATGTAAATTTTGTATATGCTTTTACATTTTTTTATAACTTATATCATTAAATTAAATTTTTTTTTGGAAAGATAATTTTTGTTTCTTAATATGAATTATTATTTTTAGCAAAATTTGATCACTTTTCAGATTTGAGCACCTGCAGAAGCTAAACATAAACACTTTTGTTTAATTGACCAAATAGGAATTTTGTTTTTATTGTCTTGAGCTGAAAATAAATCAGGTGACTCATATCTACATTAAGCTGCACAGAATAATTATTTTGAGTGAATAAAATTACAGAATATAGGTTTTATGTTTAAAGCACATTATTTATTAATATTATTGTAATTTAATTAATACATATATATTTATTTTAAACGAGTTATTTATTTTAATGCAATCTTTAAAAACATCTTTCATGAAAACTGCCTTGCTATGCCATTTCCTTACAACCTTTCAGGCAATGTTGATGATTTGTCTTTTTTAAAAAAAAAAGATCTAATGGATTTAGTAGAATTTCCTTCAGAGCACAAAAACAAACAAACTGACCTTTTTAAAAGGTTCAAGATTGACCCTTTAGAAACTCCAAATTTAAGAAAACTGATATGTTTTGTATAGATTTTTTTTTCTCCAGTATTTGCAAAACTGATTTTTACTATCCTATAAATTTTTATAATCAGAACTACTTATATAAAAATTTATAATGCAAAGATTGATATTTACAATAATAGCATCATGTCTTTTGTTATATATATTATCATTAATTATTTTTTTAAATTATATTTTTATAAATTAAATAATTTTGAATAATCGGTTGTATTTTTTAAAATTGTAAACCACATATTAAAAGCAGAATGTCATTCACTTGATCTGCCTGGATATCAATCAGCTTTATCTTGATGTTATAATACATTGTCATTTATTTTAATATTTATTTTATAATGAAACCCTCAAATATAAGATATTGTAAATGTATGATGTATTTTCCTTATAAGAGATGATGAATTATGTTTGGAAGTAGAAAGCAAAAGCAAATTACTACCAAAGATGACAATATGTCGTTTACTGCTGAATGGATTTATTTATATATTGTTATTTCTAAACTCAAGTCCATATCTATATTAGTTTTAAGGAATTTGTTTTACTGTAGTTCATTGATTTTTGATCGTGGTGATAATTATAAATTTTGATGCTTTCATATATAGGTTGTATAGAGTAAAACTTTAATAAGGTTTATTAGGTATGATGTACTTAGCATGCTTTTGATTTAGAAAAATCATAAATGAAGCAGTAATTGTGTTGGAAGTGTGGGCATATATATATATATTGTGTGCAGGCTAAATTACATAATATTTGTATCTATGGTTATGTAGGCTAGATAGGTCATTTTATGGAAAAGGGAATGCAGGATTCTCTTCTTAAATGAATATATATCCCTTGAAATGTGCCATGTTCATTGTGCTCTATGCAGATGACATTGAAGTGTGGGCTCAAAGACATGGCTAGGTTTGGAGAAATGGTCAAAGAAGATTGAGCAGGTGTCTGCATGTGTTTTGGCTTTATTATAAAAATAATAAATGCTGAGCAATACAGGTTGATAAGTTGGCCTGAGATTCACAGTAGTAGATATAGAAGCAGGCTGGATTTTGGCATTTAATTTGTAGACTATTTGAGAATGAAACTCAGTTGGCAGTGTGTTTTTTTGAGTTGTTAGGTAGATGATGCAAGGGATCTCATGTGTGAAATGCAACTTGCTGTATGGCTGGCATGACTTTGGTGATGCAGTGAATAATGCTGGGTAAGTATGGAAGGGAAATCCAAGACTTTTCATTTGTGGTGAGAAAGGTGTGTTATTTTCTATTGTAGAAATTTTTAATCATCTGAAGTAAATCCAAATCCTTGTAGCCAACATTGCATAATTTAGATATGTATGTGCTCATGTTGTGTTTTTTGTCTTATTCCAAATTACAAAAGTGGCAATTACAGTATAGGAAGGCTTTTAGTCCAGTAGTTTATGAATACTTGGTGTGTTATTTTGGGTGGATGAAGCCATATATATTTATATGTGTGTGTGTGTGTGTTTTATGAATGGTTTTTAATTGAGATGAAGGCAGTTGCACTGTATATACAGATTGAGTAACTTGGTATCATTAAAATTGTTCTCATTTTCTGGTCCATGTGAGAGATGTTGCATGAGCAAGGTCCTGCTGGAATTGGCTTATCAGGAAGTCTTGGGTGCAAATAAAAGCATCATCTACATACTGCTCAAAATAGAGAGGGGTGTAAGGCACTATCTGTAGGTAGGATCCTTTCTTCAAAAACCTTGAGGAAGAAGTGGTGGCTGAGAAATAAATACTGTAAGATTCTCATTTGGTGAAAGCTTTATTGGAGAAATTATGGAGGATGGTAGAGATAAATTTGTCTTCCTGTCTTTTGATGTTGTAAGATGTCATTAAAATGACGTTTAAATTTGAGATTTTAAATCTGAATATCTATTAGGGAAATAACACAAAATGATGATCTTTATTTTCTTTGATGCAAATGATATTGTTATTGAGAAAATATTGCTTGGCAGCAGCAATTCTTTTAGATCACTCCCTATTTTTAGACATGGAATGTTTGAAGGTGGTGATTTGCATGATTTGTTCAATAATGGTGTCTTACTGAGGGTAGTCATTGCAAGTTGTTTTGATTTCTGTAGCCAACTCTCTGATTAGATATTGCCAAATGCCTCCAATGAATCAAGGGCATAGATTAAGGGTGTTAGTAAACTGGTCAGGCGGAGTAAGAATTAATTAAGTTAACAAAGTTGTTATTAACTACTGGCATCAATGTTACTCCTTGTTTACCAGCAAGGAAGTTGGATTTTCTTTTCATATTTTACTTGTATCCATAGGGTGAGGAGATAGCAGGTCAAATATATCCTGAAACTTATGTATTTGGTATTGATTTGATGTTTTTAAGAAGAAGAGATGTAAGTTGTGCAGTAATTTTGTTGCAGTTGTAGATTGATATTGCAATGCATAATTGGCAGCAGTTAGGAAATATTTTCTGAAAGCCTTGTGTTTCCAGAAATTTAATATGCTCTAGTGCATACATTAACTTGAGTATTTTAAAAGCCATCTTACATGCTAAATGAGAATCAATTTTATGCAAGTTGTGTTATTATAAATTTCAATGCTTTATCCCTAAAAAAATGTAATACATAAATATCCAGGATGTATAAAGCAAAGCTTCAATAATGTTAAGTAGGCATGCTGTGCTTAACATGTTTCTGATTTATAAAAGTCATAAATGTAGTAGTAATTGTGATGGGAGTGTGATATATATATATATATATGTGCAAGCTAATTTACATAATATTTGCATTTAAGGTTATGTAGGTTGGATAGGACATTTTTGGAAAGGGGCATAGGACTTTCTTTTGTTATGGCATATTTATCCCTTGAAATTATGCTTCTTTGATTTTGCATTTGGCATCATTGCAATCTGTCCAGATGACATTGAAGTGGATGGGCTCAAGCATAGCCAGTATGTGGAGAAGTGGTTGAAGAAGATTGAGTGAGTTTATGTATGTGTTTGGGTTTTATTATAAAGATATGAGTGCTGAGCAATACAGGTTGGTAAGTTGTCTAGATTCACTGTAGTAGACAGAAGGTCATGCTGGATCTTGGTATTTAATTTTGTTGGCTATTTGAGAATGGAGCTTGGTTGGCAGTGTGTTTTTCAAAAATGTTGAGTAGATGGTGCAAGGAAGGTAATGTGAAAAATGAAAGTTGATGTGTAGCTGTGATGACCTTGGTTATGCAGTGGATAATGCTGGGTATGTTTAGAAGATAAATCCAAGGATTTTCATTTGATGGGGGATGGTGGATGTTGTTTCCTATTGTATAAATTTTTAATCATTTGAAGTAAAGCTTGACATCTTTTAGACAATGTTGTGGAGTTCAGAAACATATGTGCAGATTTTATCCTTTTTGTCTTATTCAAATTTGCAAAGGTGGCAGTTACTGTGTAGGAAGGCTTTAAGTCCAACTAGTTTATAATCACTTGTTGTGAGTGATTTTGGGTGGATGAAGCCACATATTTGTATAAATTTTATGAGCATTTTGTAATTGAACATAGACTGATGTGTCTTGCATATTTGTTTATTAAATTTGAAATGTAATTATATAAGAGATTTAACCACAGGCTTTTAAGATTCTGTTAACTATTCATTCTATTTTATACAACTGTTACACCTAATTGCACACGTGTGAAAAGAATGTTTTCCAATAGATGCATTTTGTGTTGAACAAGCACTTATCAGTTGGTCCATATCATTATTTCATACACATACATATACTTAGTGCTCGGTTTATATTATGATAGAAAATCTTCAAACTTTTTTACATATATATGAAAATGTGTATTGGTTATTTGAGATAGAGTGGATAGCTGAAGTGAGCATGAAAATCTGAGTTTAAATCCCTTATATAATTACATCTAATGCTCCAAGTATATAAATTATATTTGTATACAATCAAATATTAAATTTGAAATATATAATTAAAAATTAGCCTCGTTGGATTTTTTTTTATAAATGAAAATGCTATACTGTTAAGATAATATTCTTAGTTTTTAGGTCTACCCAAATTAATGATTCTACTAGATTAAGAATAACTCTACAATACACTTTTTATTTTCCCCTTATAATAAATCTTCATTACTAAATGTAATTACTAATGATTAATTTTTAATATGTTGTGTATATGTGCTTTAATGATTGTTTGGCTTAATTTTCTTAGCCAGCTTTTGATTGCCATGAGTCATAGATATAGCAATAGTTGTAAAGGGAATGGTTGTATATATATATATTGTTCATGCTAATTTACATATGATTTATGT
Organism: Epiperipatus broadwayi; assembly: GCA_028023455.1. Classification (NCBI taxonomy): domain Eukaryota; kingdom Metazoa; phylum Onychophora; class Udeonychophora; order Euonychophora; family Peripatidae; genus Epiperipatus; species Epiperipatus broadwayi. The sequence continues at coordinate 3,227,489 of JAQFVV010006206.1, forward strand.
ATAGCATTGTGTATGGTAAATAGGTCATTTCTTATACAAAGAAATGCAGAATTCTTTCTTGTTCATAATGTATTTATTTTTAGAAACACGCCACACTTCCTTAATATTTCATTCAGCATCATTGTGTTTCTTGCAGATGCTGTTAACTGCGAATGAAATGAATGCTTATCCAGTTGAGAAGTGTTCAAAAAAATATTGAATGGATTTTTTTGAATTGGTTTTGCCTTATTATAGAGATAGGTGGGCTGCATGATGGAACTTGATAGGTTGACCCAAGATTCCCTTAGTAAATGGGTAAGCAGGCAAGTTCATGGCATTTGATTTTGTATATTATCTGGGGGTGGAGATTATCTGGAAAACTGTCTTTTAAGTTGTTAAGAAAACATTGCAGAGATGATAATTTGGGTGAAGCTATTTTATGGGTGGAAGTAATAACTTTTGTGATGCAATGGATTACAGATGGAATGTAGGGGGAAAAATCTAGGGCTTCTCATTGGTATTAGTGGAGGGGGATGGGACTGTCATGTTTTGTGGTAAAAAAATTTAATTGTTTGAAGAAGGATAAAGACTTTGTAATCTATACTGTAAAACTCTGCTATGTAGGTGCTTATGTTATTCTTCCTGAGTGATTCAAGCTATCATATTCCCAAAATTATTACTTCCATCCATAAAATAGCTTTCACATGCCACAATCTGCAATGTTTTCTTAACAACTTGAAGGATAGTTTGCCAGTTGAACTCCACAACCAGATTGTGTACAAAATCAAATGTCATGACCCCTGCCTGCAACTCACATTGTGCAATACCCCTATCTTTGTAATAAGACCAAAACAAACCAAAAGAAACCCATTTCAATCTTTTTTAACATTTATTCTCAATTGGGCATGCCTTCATTTCATCCTTGGTCAACATCATCTGTATGGAATGCAATGATGCAAAATGAACAATTGAGGAAGTGTTGCCCATTTCTAAAGACATATATGCCATTAAAAAGAATCCTGAATTCCCTTGTCTAAGAGATGGCCTATCCATCCTACGTAATGGTATATGTAAATCACATGTAAATTAGAATGAACTATATATATATATATATATATATATATATATATATATATATATATATATATATATATAAAATATATATATATATATAATAATATATATATATAAAAAATAAAAAAAACCATTCTAAACATTACAACTATTGCTACATCTATGACTTCAAAAGCTGTCTAAACAAACTAAACCAAACTAATCACTAAAGATTTTGTATGTGCTTCATATACATTACAGTTTAGACAAAGCTAGTACTTCTACATAGTGTATATGTGTATATTTTATATATTTTTATATATTTGGAAAAAAATACAGTGAAGTCATGATGTGAATTATATCCATATACATGAATTCATTTATCAGCTATACAAAAGAAAATGTAAGCAGACAAATAATAAAATTTTTGGAAATTTGCATACTTATTAAATTTAATAAATTTTGATATTGCCAATCTTTTTTTCTTTCTAAGTAAAACATTCCCAAATCTCAAACACGAAACTCACTTAGTCATGTTTTTTTCATGATTTAGATATATTTCAGTATTGCAATTGCAAACAACATATAAATAAACAAATAAAATATAAATAGACAAAAAAGGAATTAAAATTTATAAATGTTATAAATTTTGCAATACATGAGCAGTCATTTTTTTGTCTTAGAGTACTGCCTACAACATGTTAATTAATAACTTCTTTTTTTTTTGTCTTTTGTTGAAAGCTTTGTTTTATTATCTTTTCTGAATTTAACTTATAGTATTTCACAAAATAAAATATTTTCTAAGATTAATGGTAAAAGTTTTATGGAATTTAAGAACATAAATAAAGCTGATGTAGACTTAATACCATCAAAACAGTTGGAGTCTGTAGTCTCTGATAATAAAACTTCTATTATGTTTTTATAAGGCAATAAAATAATATTGCCTAAAACATATTTAATTGCCATGGAAGTTGGAATAGCACTATTCATTTTATTTAAAAAAGAAAAATATGTTATAATAGATTTGTTTTTAACGTGATAGTGAATGAGTAAGCACACAAACAATAAATATATATGTAAATTTATCACTTTAATTTATATATACATATAACAAAGGGTCTATGTTATATATGTGTATGTTTTAAAATACTGAAGATTTGCAGTTCAATAAGCAATGTATATATTCTATTGTAATCGAAGCTTATTAACAAAATATAAGCTGTTATACATTAATTTGGACTGTACACAAGGGAAGCAGTTTGGAACAAAATGTAGCAGCTATTGCTGTTTTACTAATTTGATTAAATTTCTCACCCTTTTTTTATTGGCTAAAATTTATTTTTATAAATTGTTGCAATTATAATTTAGAAATATGTCAATTTTCCATTTAGAAATATGTCAATTTTCCTTCCAATTCTTTCTGTCTTTCAAGAGCAAAAATAAATAAATGATTCACTCACATCATTTTAATGTATTTGCTTAGATGTGTTTATTTTTTTTTAATTTTCTTTATTTACTTTAGTTACATTAATTTTTTTATTGTGTGAATATTGAAATTATATAAAAGTCTATGCATGGTTTAGTCCATTAGTTAATAGTGACTCTAAAGTTCATGGCCAAACTTATGAGGTCCTGAGTAATAAACCATTTGATTTTTTAAAATGAAAAATGTTATTTAAATAAATCATAACTGTTGTTAAAATAATAAAATCTGGCAGTTATAAAAATTTAATCAGACTTCTTATAATTTTGTTTAGGTAGTAGAAATTGCTATACAATATGAGGAGAACCCAAAAATAACCAGAATTTGCAATAAAAAATTGTGTATCTTACAAATTGAAATTACTTCTAAGTGCAGCCCATTTAATGCAATGCACTGGCCTAAATGTATTTCTCACTTTTTAAAATAGTTTGGAAGATCTTGTAAAGTGATGCCTTTTAATGTCTGTGTGGGGTTTTTTCTTTACCACTTCTAAGTCCACATGAAAAAATTTTGGGGGCATTTTTTTTAATTCAGGGAATGAAACAAAAGTTACACAGAGTGAGATTAGATGAATATATGTAATGGATAAGATGGGTCATGTTATTTTTAATTATTTAAAAATTACCATACACAAGGTCTAGTGCTCTGGTGCATTGTCATGACAAAACCTGCACTCCCCATTAAGCCAAAAAATTAGGAATTTTACTTTTATCACATCATACAAACTTTTCACAACATATAAGTAAAGTGTCTGATTATTACGAATAAATTCCAAGTGAATAGTGCCATTTATACTCAAAACAAAAAAATCAGCATTATCTTGACATTGGACTTTAATTATCAAGCTTTTTTGGGGATGTGGTGACTTTGATAATTCCATTAAATCACTCATAAACTTACAATTTTTCAGAGCAGTTTGCTTATAATCTGTTACAATCATTTGCATAACAGAAAATTAGAATTTCATGTTGTTACAACTTTTCAGCCAATACAAAAATCAATTAATAAGTGAGACACACTTAATAAAAATATTTACTAGGCCACACAATGACTTTCAATAATGATGGTTGGCAGATTGATTCAGGAGAGTTCCTCAAGAATCTAGTGGCAGAAGTATGCACTAAAATGTGTTCACTCATCATAGAACTATTTTGGTTATTTTGGGGGATTCCCTCATAAGAAGACCTATTATTAGTATTCAATATGAACCCTAATAAAGTCAATATTTTTAAGTTTTCCAACTTTGTAGCTCTTTTTATTTTTATTTTCCTATTTTAAAAATAAAAACCATTGCTAAATAAAAAAATAATTAAGCAAATATAATTGATGGAAGCTATTTATGTATAATTTTTATTACAAACTAAGTAATTATTTAATATTTATATAATTTGTTAACACAGTTTTTTTTAATGTTTTTACTTTATATTTTATGTTTATAAATTATAATATTCTAATTATATATAATAGAGGAATTTGAACTCAAGATTTTCAGTCTATATTTATCCTTCACTCCATCTCAAATAACTGATAAATATGACCACACATATGTGAAAAAGATAAATAATCTCCAATATAAGTATTTCATGCAGAATCCGTATTCATCAGTTGGACCAAATTATAATCTCCCATATATATTTACAATCATTGCTTGGCTTATATTAAGATACCAATTTTAATGGACAGGCTTCAATCTTTTCATCCCTCCAACAATTCAATCATCCATTTTCAATGAAAAACCAATGATGGAATGCTGCACAAAATACATATATTGGGGATCATTTATGTTTTTCACATATGTGCTGTCTTGTTATCAGTTGCTTGGGAGGTGAGTGGAGGATGAATATAGACTGAAAATCCTAAGTTCAAATCCTTCTATTTACTATAGTAAATATTCAGTTTACTAAATGAATAGATTAACTATATATATATATAATATGAAGATAATTTATATCCGAATCCTTATGATTGTAATTTATAAGTAAATCATATTTACTAGAAATTGTCCCTTAACCTTTTTTCTTATTTGCCATTAAAAATAATTAAATAATTTATAATTTGAAATTCATAAGAAGTTTGAAAATGGTAGTGATGACATGTGGTTTAATTTAGTGATAGAGTAACAAACCACTACAGAAGTTTTTTGTATTTTTCATTTTAGAATGTCTAAACTCTTTTTTTTTTTTTTTTTTGTGGATGTTTTTGTGTGTGTGAATTGTCTAAGAAACTGAGTCTTTCATTTTGGCACAAGGTAATTTATTCAATTAACCAAAAAAAAAAATTGGAGGGGGAGGGCAGTTTTTTATTGGAAAGCTACTTTCGTCTGATTTTATTTTATTTCTTCAGTATTTCACTAAATCCGTTAAAAGCCATCACGTAAATTTCAGGAAGTTAATAATTAATAATAGGAAGTTTATTAATAAAATCTGTCGGGTTTTTTTCAAACCATCTTTATCTTTTTATTAAAATATTTGTAATCAATTTCATTTTAGCAGGTTATTTTGCTACTGTCCACAGGATGCCAATTCACAATGTATAATAAGTTAATTATTATTATTAAATTACAAATATGGCATATTTTTTACTTGGTATCTCTTAATACAAAACATATCTATCAATAAACAGTAGTGGATTGAATCTAATCTTCACTGATATTTTTTTCAGGATATTCTAAATAATTATTTCTCTACATAATACATTTATTTATATTTGCTTCTAACATATTTTTCTCTTTTTGTTTTTTGGAAGAACTTTTATGACAAACTTTTTTTTAGAATATGTAGATTACCATGACAATTCAACTTTAGACTTCTTATTGGTGTTTTTTATACATAAAAAAATATAAACATCAATTTATTCTCCCTGTTGTCCATCAGGCATTTTACCTATTACAAAAATAATTCAGACGTTTTACAGTCTTCAATTAATATTTCTTATGAGACTCTACCTAAAAAGTGTTTCTTATTCAGAATTACTTTCAGATTATTTATATATTTTGCAATTCAAGGATTTAACATTTAATAATCAGAAGTAGAGTCATGAGTATTGAAATGTTAATCTAAAAGTTTAAAAAAAATATGACAATCTAATCTTTTAGCAATTGCTGAATTTTTTATTCTTTCCATAAAAGCTACTTGTTGTCTTCAAATATACACCTTATTTACTTTATAAATGTTTTCCTTATTGATTGCTGGTTTTTATCTTCATTTAAAGATTCTCCTACTTGCTATTTGACTGGGTTTTTTTTTTAGATTATGGTGATGTATGTTTATATGTTGAATGGTTCAGAACATTGGTAAAATGTTGAATTCTGCAATTCAAGATTCATGAATCATGGTTCCAGCTTTGTCAATTCCAGTGCTTGAACTTATTAAGTCTGCAGCAATTATCGATTCAATTTTTTTTTTATTAATTAGAAATATTCAAATGATTTCAGATAGTACTCTTTTAGTATCTTTTGTATTTAGTGTTAGATTATTTATGCAGAGTTTTTAACTAACACTGTAATTTCTTTAACATTTTAATTAACTTTATGCATTCATGCTTTTTTGATAACATTTATTACTTACTTGTTAAATATTGCAGTTTATTATTGTTTCTTAGCAATGGCAATTGCAATGGCTTGCTACTACAAATTTGTTATAGTTATGGTTGATATTACAGATTCACTTTGGGAATGAATTCCCTTCACTGACCAGAAGTTATTTCATCTGGATAAATTTACTCTCATCTTGGAATTTCATTGGATTTGTAAATTTTTCAGATTTCAAAATTAGATCTTTATTTTTTCATTGTTAATCCAACTCTGCTTAGATAAAAAAAATATTTGCAGCTCAATTATTAATTAATTTATAGGTATTTACTGATTTTTTTAAAATTAATTTTGTTCGTGTGTGTACAGACCAAGTTATTTGTTATAAAAGATTATAAAGATCATATTTGAAATCTTATTTGGACAGTTAGAGTAATAGTATTCTGCTTTTATTTGAAAATATTTTAAAAATTAAATGTAAAAGTTGTAATTATTTTAATGCATTAATTATTTTTTAATAGATTTTAAAACTCATCTTTAGTAATATACATACTGACATTTTGAATTATATTTATAACATTCATGTGTTTGTTTGTTTTTTTAAGTTTGAATATTATCAAAACTACAAAAATGAAAATAAAAGCTGCAAAAACTTTTACATTTTTAGTCCACTAGAGGGAGCCAAGGACTCCTGTTAATTCTGTTAATTTAGTGAAGAAAAATCAAATATAATGATGGTTAATACTGAGGAAAGAGAAGATGTAGAATTTTTATTGGGAGATATTAAGTTAAGTGTGGTGAATAGATATAGTTATTTGGGAATTATTTTAAGTAATCAGAAAAATTATTTGGATGAATGGGAGAAAAAATTGATAAATGAAGCAAAGAAAAGAAAGGGATTGATAAAGAAATTAACAGTATTTTCATATAATAAATATGATGTAGCTAGAATTATATGGAAAGGAGTTGCAGTAGCAGGGTTAACATATGGTAATGATGCATTATATGTTAGTAAAAAGATATTAGATTATTTAGAAAAAACTCAAAGGGAAGTAGGAAGACATGCATTGGATGCAGAAGTATGGACAGCAAGGAAGGCAATTCAAGGAGAAATGGGATGGTCAAGTTTTCATATGAGAGATGCAAAAAGTAAAATGAAAATGTTTGGTAGATTGCAGTTTATGGATAATAAAAGAATAGCTAAAATAGTATTTAATTGGGTTATGAGTAAAGGGCAGGTAACAAGATGGGTGAGAAAGGTAATGCGCTATGCAAAAGATTTGGATAAAGAATTTATATCAGTATATTTGTACAAAAGATGGGATGATTGTGTTAAGAGGATTATTGAGTGTTATAGTAGTAAGGAATGGGATAAAAGAATAGATTTATTAATAAAGACTAGGGAGTTAAAGAGATGGAGAAATAGTATGGAGAGTAAAAAGAGTTTAAATATATATAGAAATAAACAGAATATTAGGTGTGAGTTAATATATGATAATAGTAAGGAAAGTAGTTTATTGTTTAAAGCTCAAACGGGATCTTTAGCTACAAAAGAATATACATGTAAATGGAAAAATATGGGTGATTTATTTTGTAAATTATGTAAGGAAGGAATAGAAAATATTAGGCATTTGTTAATTGAATGTAAATGTTTGAAAACAGAAAGGGTACATATAATGAAGTTGTGGAAAAATAAATATGAAAAGAGTGATTATACAGAAAGTGAATTATTGGTTTTTATGCTAGGTTTGGGAAAAGATAAGGGGGATTTAGATATAAAGGTTATAGAGTTGACAAAAATTATGTTGTGGAAATGGGATAGAGCAGATTATGGGTAAATTTAGAGTGGGGAATGTAAAAGAAAGTGGCTAACAGGTTTATCTGGGCTTAATTGCTGAGATATTCTTGACTTCGTTTAAGGAGAAGCCATAATACATCACATCACATCACATGTTACTGGCTTTCCATTTTAGTTCTTTTTTTCTTAGTTTAGGGAATTATTTTTTTCTAGAACTATTCCTATTTAAAAGAGTTTTTTAGCTCTCTTTTCATATACAAGTTATGTCAACATGTTATCACAAGTAAGAACAATTTCAACATTTATAAAAACGTTGTGCAAATTATATGGCAGCAGTTGAAATTTCCAAATAATTACTACAGTGATTTTGCATTTTAATGAAAATTTTTTGTTTTACTTAATTTTGCTAAATGGATGAGAGAGTCTGATAGTCGGGAGGGGCCCCAGGAGACTAAATCCTAGTACTGTTGAATATGAGAGCTGGGATGAGTGCTCTATTGGAATCCTTTCTGATGTTGATTTTCTCATTCATAAGAAAGGAGAAATAACGTTTTTTTTTTAGCAGTTTTGCGGGGTTTTAGCGTTATTCTTATAATTGATATTTACCCATGTGTTATTGCAAAGTAAGTTGCAGTTTAGCCTAATGTTTTTAATTACAAGTGATTTGCCTTATTTATTACTATTGTTTCCAATGTGATTATTGATCAAGTTGGCCCTTTGTTGTTCATGTGGTTCTTCGTGATGGATAAGAACGGTTTTCAGCAGAGACATTTCAAAGCTTAGTTTTTTCCTAGTTCTTCATAAGTCTTCCAAAGTATACTGAATTGCTCTCTTCTGGGGATATTCAATGCCATTCTGGGGAACTGAACAGTAGATTGCCTTAGCCCGTATTTTATATTATCTCAGTGTTTTTCTATTCTTCAACTTATCTGACACAAATTGGATTTTTCAATATTGTACTCCTAAAATGCTATTCATATTTGAACTGTAAACTTACAAATAATTCCAAATTGTATTCTACGTTTACTTTTAATAATTAATTATCTCATGGATTAATGCACTGAGATGTCACAGGTTGATCAATTTTTGGAAACACTATGGACAAAAAATACAGTGTATCATCTTAGATCTCCACATTATACAATGTAAATCAATACTCACCTTGTAAAACATTTTGTACCAATAAAGTTTAATCCTTTTTTTTTTTTAAACTTTTACATTTTTTAATAAGGGAAGTATAATTTGAAATCTAGTATATACAGCCTCTATATATTCTAAACATTTAAATGACCACAAGAGGCCAAAAAGTGATGTGGGCTGAACTAGAACTAAACATACAGTCAAAGTTTTAATAATATATGAGAATGAGAACATTTTTCTTCCAAAAATTATATATTAAGCTCACTATCTATTAAAGTTTATTTACTTTAATCATATCACTAATAATCCACCAATACTATCTTTTTTGAATAGCTATGTATAATTCTAAATATATTAGAATCAGAAAGATCTCAGGGTATTTTCATCATTTTAATAATACTATCTCAGGATATTCTCATGCCTACACCAAGTATGTTAACGTGTATGTAATGGATAACGCTTCTAATAAAACTTCATGGGTGTTATTTAATAAGGCTAGCAAGTTAATTCTTAACTCTCAGACTGCATTTTGTTTAGATCAAACAATTATCTTACGGTTCTCAATGAAAGATAATAATTACTATTCTGAAAATTATTATTTTCACTGATTTTAAAAAATGATGGATGATATGACTATACAGCAAGGAGATTTTATTGTATCTGTTCATATCTCAATAAATTCGATATTAAAATGTAAGTGGTGCAAGTAAATTAAATAATATATATTTTTCTTTAAAGAAAGTGTAATTGTGACTATATTTATAAGGTGTGTACATAATGTTGATGATTTTTCAATTAATAACAAACAACCATATGATAAAAAATATAACAATTAATTTATTAATTATAAAACTATTGTTTAATTATTTTTTTAAACAAACATAATCAGAATAACAATAAGTTCTCTGAAAAAGATTGTATATCATATTGTGCTACTATACTTAATAAATAATTTTTGCTTGAGTTATAAATATCTACTTGAATCATAAATGTCTACCTGAATCACAAATACCCATGTTTTATCAAAAAACATGATGTGATAACAAAATACTTTACTGCAGAAAGTTGTACAGAGTTTATCTAAAAAAAACCTAAGCATTAATTACGAATAAAATACAAGACTTTTATTGCATCCTGTAAAAATAATAATTGTAATAATAACCCTCTTCTTATTGGTATCTGACTTATTGTTTAACTCTCATATGATTGAGTAAAACAATTATCCAACTCATATTATTATTCTTAAAATATATAACTTTAATGAGACCTAGACATCACAGGTGCAATGCATGTTGTAATATATCTTTTAAGCTTATATTAAGACTAAAACTTTAACACAATATTGGTAGGAGTCTACCACAACTAAACAATAATATTCACTATTAGCAATGCCATGAGGATAATTCAATATACTATATACTCTTCATTGACTAGTATTAGTATCTCTTGGGGAAAATAAGAAGGATAACCTTATAACTTTAACTATCTCTTCTATTTATCATTTATTATAGAAAATGTGAGGTTAATTTAAGAGATCAATTAAACATATGAGAGATTAATTCTTATCTTGGATTTAGCATATTTTATTTTAACTTAAGGTATATAATAACTGATCTTTAATGTTAATAGAATTACATACACATTTATACCTGATTTTACTGATAAATACAATGGATTACTTGTATCTTTCTTATGATATTTTTTTCTTGGAGAACTTTTATTAAACCGTAATAATAATAATAATAATAATAATAATAATAATAATAATAATAATAATAATAATAATAATAATAATAATAATAATAATAATAATAATAATAATAATAATAATAATAATAATAATAATAATAATAATAATAATAATAATAATAATAATAATAATAATAATAATAATAATAATAATAATAATAATAATAATAATAATAATAATAATAATAATAATAATAATAATAATAATAATAATAATAATAATAATAATAATAACAACAACAACAACAACAACAACTAACTTAAAATATTAAAATAATTAAACTAACTAACTAACTGTATTTTTATATTGGACTATTTCCATCATCTAATATGTGTGTTGAATGTTTTTAGTCCAATATAAAAATACAGCTAGAACACCATCATCCCAAACCTTCAGAAAAACACTAACTAACTAATTATAGGATATATATATAATTGAGTGAGTCAGAATGATAGTGGACAAGTCCATTTTTCATGAAAAAAAAGTAAAAGTATTTCATATTCCATTTTCATGTATGTTTTCAGTGTGAAAGTGAACTAAGTCATTAGTTAAATATAACTCCAACAGAGTGTAGGAGTTTACTATATCACTGAAAGTTTGTTATCCATAGTCATTATAATAGTGAGCCAAGTCCACTCATTTCACAACCCATTTAGAAAATATCTAAATCCTGACCTATCTATTGCAAATATGTACTCCTTGTACAGTGAATTATGCACAACACAAAATAAACAACCTGTAAAAAAGAAGTTTTACTATAATGTATTCACTACAAAGTACAACTTGCACTTCAAAGTATCTTACAAGGATACTTTTAAAAAATGTGACACCTGGAAAATGCAATTAAATTTGTAAATTAATGCAGACAAATGATTAGAAATAGAAAGAGAGAAACGGCTTCATCTATCTAAAGCTGAGAAAGTAAGAAATGATTTTAAAAATGAATCTGAGCTTGTGTCTGAAGAGTATTATGCATGCACATTTGACATACAAAAGGCATTATCATTTCCTAAATTAATGATGTCAGTTGCATATTATAAATGCAACATATATTTGTACAGTTGTGGCATTCATCCAATCAAGCTGGAGCACCAACAATGTATGTATGGAATAAAATGCAAGGAGGTCGAGAATCACAGGAGATTGCAACCATACTTACCAAACATTTAAAAACAAAGCCAGTAAATGTACCACAATAATTCTTTATTGCAATGGATGCAGTGGTCAGAACAGGAATTTAAATATGGCATTAAGTTTGCTAATATTATGTCATGATTCATCAATGTCCGTTGAAACAATAAATTTAATTTTTATGGTCTTGGGTCACTCTTATTTACCAAATGATGGACTTTTTGGATTGATTGAAAAGTGTAATTAGAAATCAACAGTAATTTATAATCCCAGCGACTGGATTAAAATAATTAAAAGTTCTAAAAAAAAGATGGACCATTTAAAGTTATTGAGCTGAAGTTCCATGATTTTTTATCAACAAGTGCCTTGTGAAATGTCATAACCAATAGAAAGAAGATTACTGAAAAGATGCTAGTTAATTGGCTGAAGATTCAAAAAATGCAGTTTAGGAGAGGATATCCATTTTCTATTTTTTATACACAAAGTGCTGATGACTTAATACCATTTAAAGAAATTAATATATTTAAAACAAGTCAGCCATCCAATTTCTAACTTGAATCAAGTAGAAGAGATGAAGTGATATGATAAAGAGTGCCAGATTACATTTTAAAAAAAGATATGATTTCTTTGTTGCCATTTATTCCACCATGTTGTCATAATTTTTTCCATAAATTATCGGTTGAAAGGAGCACGAGATCATCAACAGCAATAACTGCAGAAGATGCTGATATTGACCAATATGAATATCTATATGATGACTAATTTTTACTATTTTGATTTTTTTTCTTTATAACCCTTTTGTAATTCAATATTTAGACAATAATAAATTAATAAAACAATTTACTTCTGGAAAATCTTTTTATTAGCAAAAAACAAACAAACCTATACTCATTATTATGATGTATCCAAGAAAAAAGAATATTTTCAGTATGATAGTGAACCAAGTCCAAATTTTTACTTAAAAATTTCAATTTTTACAATGTTATTACTAATTATTGAAAATATCAGCTGTCAATAGGTTTTTAAATGAGTTTTAAAAATATTAGTACTCCCTAGTTTTAAACAATTTTCTTGTAAAATTTTGTAAGATTTTTAAAATTAAATTCCAATTTTCTCAAAATGTAAAACTTGGGACTTGGTCCACTATCATTCTGACCCACTCACATATAATTATAATCCATAGACATTAAACAAATGTCTGAGAAACTTTATCCAGGCACCCTCTAACTGTTTCTAATTGGATAAAAGATATCACTTTGTGTTTTATAATGTAACAAAATTTTACTAACATAGATTTAATAAACAAAACTATTAGAGATAAGCTTTATACTGTAAAATTAATAAAGTATGCCTAATGCACTTTTGACTACTTAATCATAATAGTCATAATCATGGCATTGATAAAGAAAAGAAATATATGGTGTTTATTACAGATGAAACATAATAGAGGATTTGCATACTTGAATAGCAAATAAGTTATTTATATTGGCCATTTTATTGAAAGGGGAATGCAGGAGCCTTTTTTTGTTAATTGCATGTTTATTTTTGGCAAGGTGACAGGCACCTTTCATCTTCTTCTTGGAATAGTTACACTCAGAGCAAGTGAAACAGGCAGATGTAAGTTCAAATGTGTTGCCAAGGTTGAATTTGTGCTCTTAGAAGATTGATTTTGTGTCAGATAGCTTTGGCATGATTATATAGATATTGATGTTGTGCAATTGGTCTGGATAGGTTGGCATGTAATTCCCCATAATGTACAATATGACAGTTAGTATGAATGCATTCAATCTTATATACTACTTGTGAGTTCTGGACTGAGGGCAGATTGTTTTTGGTGTTGTTAAGTGTGGGAGGGATGTGAAGGCTGATTTGATGAGTTGAAACACAGACTTTAATAATGCAATGGGTAGCACTGTTGATGTAATATAGTGATATCCAGGGTTTGTCATTGGTTGCCATGGATAAGTATTTAACTTTGGAATAAAAATTTGTAATGGTTTGAAGAAGAATTATGTTTTTATATCTGATGTTGCATAGATCTATGGTATAAGAATTGATGTTATTTTTCTTATCAGACTCGAATTTACACACATAGTGGTTTCTATATAAAAATGCTTTGAGACTGATTAGTTTGTGAGACTTGGGTGTGATGGACTCTGGATGTATGGAACCATGAATGTAAATAGGCTTTCCAAGCATTTTTATACTTGAAATGGGTGTTTTCACACTCAGTGTATAAGTTGATGCCTCACAGATTGTTTCTCATTCTTGCATGTCCATTTTAATGAAGAGGCATTCGAGAGGTTAGTGTTATTTCATTGTTTTGTGCATCACAGGTACTAGTAAGGATATCATCAACATAACATATATATGGTGTAGACTCAAATATTTAGGTAAAACCTATTCCTCTAATTTGTTGAATACTATACATGAGATTATTGCATTTATGGGAAGGACTGTAGGCCAGCCTTTGTTTATTTTGTAGTAAACGCTGTTAGTTAAAGCAATAATATCATTATGAATCCAGTCTAAGCATTCCAAGATAAATACTCAGCCTTGCCTCTAATAATTTGGATGGATCAAGTGGTATGGAGTCTTAGAGCTCAGGGATGCCCAGTGATGATAAATAGTCCTGTTTATTGAGTCTAATATTTTTAATTTTGTCAATACAATCAAATGAAGACTAAAACATAAATCTAACAGCTGAATTGATCTATAAATCATTGATCAATAATTTTTGAAACCTTATAGTAATATACTTCACCAAAATCAATCATTACATATAGGGGGCATTCAACTTTATGTCATTTTGTATTAGTGAAGAGTTTGGGTGGAGTTGCAGCAGGCAAATAGATGTTAAAGTGTTTTTGTTTCAAAAATGCTTTATTACAAAATTTGTGTGGAACAATGGACATAAATTTATTTGTCTTTTTAAGTTGAACAAGTCTATTGGCTTAAATCTTAATTTATTAATTTGTGTGAGCATTTTTGTAGTAAAATCCTTTTTATAATAAAACAAATCAGTTTCCTTTATCCTTTTTCATATAAACTATGTAGTTTTCATAAAAATATTGCTTGGTAGAGTATTCATTTGAACCATGCCTTGTCATGCCCCTTGGATGGTTTACATAAGATGTTCTGCACCAATTGCCCTATAACAGCCTCCTTTTGCTGACTGTCATTGTAAATTGTTTTAATGTCAGCAGCAAGCTCTTTTATTGGGTATTTTCAACTTCTTCTGACAAATCATGGGCTGTAATTTAAAATCCTCTTAGTATTATCTTGTGGGTCATGTTTTTTCAAATTAATGACATTATCAACATCTGGGGGAGCTATCCTTACTTCTTGTTTGGTTGTAAGAAAATGTATTTTTCTGGAGTATTTTGCCTGCCATTTATCAATAATCTCAGATGGTATGAACTGTAGTCACCATATTTTATGCTTGTTCCACTCCTCATTTTTTAAATATTTCTTACAACCCTTGATAATGTTTTTTAGCAAGAGAAATTTTAACTGGAAGGTGATCTTCTCATAGTTAAAAATAGCCTTAGATAGTAAATTTGGCAGCAGTTTGGAAAGATTTTATGAGCCAAACAATTTTCAAGGAATTTAATTCTTTTGTGTAACACATAGGTTGACCTACTGATTTTGTAAACCATCTTAATCTTATGATAGATATTCATTATGTTATATTAAATGTAACTTCGAGAATTTAATGAACTGCATCTCTGAAAAGTTAACAAATGAAATATATGCATAATCATATTAGAGGTCGATTTACGCTTAAGTTTTTATTTGAATTGTTGATAGAATTTAAAATATTTGACTCAATAAACAAGACTCACTGAGCTCTACAGCTACATACTGTGGATATTATCCATCCAATTTATCAATGAGAATCTGGATAAGTCTGGGTATAAGGTACATAAGGCCAAATTTGTCTTCAAATGCTTGGACCGGATCCACAACAAGGTTATTGCTTTATTTAACAACATTTAATACACAAATAGACAATGTCTGGCCAATCTCAAGTATAGTGCCCAACAAATATTGAGGAAAGAGATCTTATTTAAATACTTTGATCCCATCCCTCCTTGTTATATATACATTATGTGGATGAGACATCCTTATTTGCACTCTGCATAAATCAATGAAATACAGACCGATCTTTTGAATGCCTCCTTATTAAAATGGACACAGTAGAATAAGAACATCCTTCAAGGCATTAAGTTTCTGGACTTATACATTCAGTGTGAACCCACCCACCTAAACTATTAAATGCTTGTGAAGTCTATTCATGTTCACGGCACTATACAGTCTGAGTCTATCATGCCAAAGTCTAGCCAAGCTCAATTAATTTTTACATAGAAACCACTATCTATGTAAATGTGAGTCCAATAAGAAAACTAACAGTAATTCTTATATCACAGATCTATCCAACATTGCATACAATAAATTACTTATTCAAACTGTTAAAAAAATTTTATTCCAAAATTAAACACTTGTCCATAGTAACTTATGACAAACTCTGTATAGCTTTATTTTACAATCCCAGTGTTATCCATCACATTATTAAAGTCTGTGCTTCAACTCATCAAATCAGCTTTCATATCCTTCCACGCTTAATCAGCTAATCAACAACACCATAGACATTCTGCCTTCAGACCAGAAGTCACAAATAATATACAAAATTGCATGCAGCTATACTAATAGCTATGTTGTATATTATGGAAAATCATGCACCAACCTATCCATCTGAATTACACAACATTAATATCTAGATAATTATGCCAAAGCTCAAACCGACACCAAGTCAATCTTCTATGGGCATATCCAACCTTAGCCACATCTTTCAAATCCACATCTGCCCATGTCATTTACTCTGAATGTTACAATGCCAAGAGAAAAGTAAAAGATACCTGGCATATTTCCAGAGATAAACATGCAATTAACAAAAAAGATTCCTGCATCCCCCTTTCAAAAAAATAGCATATATATATATATATATATATATATATATATATATATATATATATATATATATATATATATATATATATTATATATTTATTATATATATATATTTCATTACAAACATAAAGCTAAACTAGTCAATATAAAATCAAAACTATCCCAAATCTAAAATTAAACCAGACCAGCATAAAAATAATATTAAAACACAACCTAAGGTTTCACTGCTACAAGCAGACTTCTCAAGTGTAAAGAACTACAAAAAACTACACAATATATATACTATTAAAAACTACCAACAAATCCATTCACTTCCCATCCACTCTTAAATAATTTAATTGCTTCAGAATAATAAATTTTCAATAATAAAGACTCTTTAATTCTTCTTTTGATTTCATTTCTCTCAAAGAAGACAACCTTAGCTTCATCAAAATCAATAGTGTGGCCTGTATCTTTTTCATGGACATACAAAGCAGAACTAAGATATCTATTTTTAACTCTACTTTTATGAACCTTTATTCTTTCATTTAAACTCAAATTACTCTGACCTATGTAAACCTTACAAAATAAACAAGGAATAAAATATACTACACCAGGAATAGTCTTTCTATCAAAAACTTCTTTTGTATTATTTAATAAATTATTCAATGTAACACCCCTTTTCCAAGCAATTTTCTTATTTCCAAACAATTTACTATTTCTACACACAATATTATAAGAAGACAATTTAAATGGCAAAGAAATAAAATATTTTTCTTTAACCTTTACATCCTTACAAATATTACTATTAAATAAAATACTTTTAACAATTTTATCAGAGTATCCAACACTCAAATAATTTTTATAAAATTGATATTTCTGAAACAAAGCTACCCCACTAGAATTATTTAGTTTAATATCCCTATGACAAGAATTCCTTAAAGCAGCTACTTTATGAGATACAGACTGATAGCTATCAGGTTTAATTATAGATCTTAATTCTTTACTTTTAACTAAATGACTGCACAATAAACAATTAGTTTCTATATTTCTAATCACCAAAAGATCTGAAAATTTTAACTTACCAAAATCTAACCCTCCTCCTTCTAACACAAATTTTATAGAAGGATCAAAACAATTAAACTCATTTACAAATTCCTTCAATTTATCATTTTCAACTACAAATAAACAATCATCAACATATCTAACAAATAATTTTACATATAAACAATTCTTTTTAATAATAATTTCCTCTTCCATAAAACTAATATAAACTGAACATACTAAAGGAGAAATAATATAACCTATTATCCACCCTTCCTTAATCTTATAAAAATTACTTTTAACAAGGAGTGATGGGATCAAAGTATTTTTTGTTTCAGAAATATCAATTTTATAAAGATTATTTGAGTGTTGGATACTCTGATAAATTTGTTAAAAGTATTTTATTTAATAGTAATATTTGTAAGGATGTAAAGGTTAAAGAAAAATATTTAATTTCTTTGCCATTTAAATTGTCTTCTTATAATAATGTGTGTAGAAATAGTAAATTGTTTGGAAATAAGAAAATTGCTTGGAAAAGGGGTGTTACATTGAATAATTTATTAAATAATACAAAAGAAGTTTTTGATAGAAAGACTATTCCTGGTGTAGTATATTTTATTCCTTGTTTATTTTGTAAGAAGGTTTACATAGGTCAGAATAGTTTGAGTTTAAGTAAAAGAATAAAGGTTCATAAAAGTAGAGTTAAAAATAGATATCTTAGTTCTGCTTTGTATGTCCATGAAAAAGATAACGCCACACTATTGATTTTGATGAAGCTAAGGTTGTCTTCTTTGAGAGAAATGAAATCAAAAGAAGAATTAAAGAGTCTTTATTATTGAAAATTTATTATTCTGAAGCAATTAACTTATTTAAGAGTTCTTTTAATATTAAGGGTGGATGGGAAGTGAATGGATTTGTGGGTAGTTTTTAATAGTATATATATTGTGTAGTTTTTTGTAGTTCTTTACACTTGAGAAGTCTGCTTGTAGCAGTGAAACCTTAGGTTGTGTTTTAATATTATTTTTATGCTGGTCTGGTTTAATTTTAGATTTGGGGTAGTTTTGATTTGATATATATATATATATTTTATTTTTTGTACGTTTGTATTAACAGTTGATAAAGATTGTCAGTGAAACAATTGAAAGTACTTCTGGTAAAGAATATATTATTTAATTTTGAATACTGTGTTAAATATATTTGTTTGAATTATTATTATATAATTTAAAAATACAGACATTTAATGGTTGTAGTTATATATATATATATATTTAAATAGCAAATAATATTATATATATATATATATATATATATAAAATTTATTTGCTATTTAAATATACAAATTTTCTATTATATTTCATTTTTGATAAACATCACAATTTTCTTTTCTCCATCAATGCCATGATTAGGACTATTATGATTATATAATCAAAAGTGTACTAGGCATACTTTAATAATTTTACAGTATAAAGCTTATCTCTAATACAGTTATGTGTATATTTTGTTTGAAACATTTTCCAAAATATAGCACATTAAATTTTTGAAGTTAAAGATAGATTTGACACACTTAATTCATATAAAGGCATAATTAATTTTAAGACTGAGCTTTTATAGCAGAAATTCACTAATACTGATTTTCCAGTGGCATTTAACAAGTTACTAATTATTTATTTGTATTTCTTCAGGTATTGTTACATCAATTAATCTTTTTAAGAGATAGGTTTCATAAATTATAATTTATCTAAGTGTAATTATGAAGATATAATATTAATGAATATAAATCCATTATCTTTTGGATTATTGTGTTTACTATAATATAAAACAAAATATTAATTTATAGACTGAATTAATTTTAACAGAATACCCAAGGTGTTAAGTAGTTTTTTGCCAAGGTAATATGCAGAGATTCATTGATCCATTTTCCCTAGTCAATTTTTATATTATTCATCTAGAGTTCTGGTCATTTTCACAAATGTGAGACCAAGATATTCATTAATCTATCAATTCATATTCATTTATGAGACTCGTCTATTATTTTAGGTAGTTTTTACAAATGTAAAATGAAACAATATGTTGATACTATTCAGTAGAAATTTTAAACTGGTGTAGCGAATATAATTCCAAACAAGCGGTTCTAATTTTTAAAGGAGACAAACAATTATTGCAGTGTTATCACAAGCTATAGACTTCCATACGTAATTTTAAAAGTTGACAGTTGAAGCAAAATATTAAAATTTCATTCTTTTAAATGCTTTACTGTATGATAAACATTATTAATAATTTAACTTCTTCATTCAGAATGATGTAGAGGAACATTTGTAATTAAGAGGCAAATGTCTACCTGTTTTTTTACTCATACATGTTGGTGAAGGCTGACAAACTGGCTACTTCTATATTTAAATCTGATTTAGTACTTTTAACACATTGTAATTGAAGAAGACTAAACAAGTCTTGGCAAGTGGTTGTTTCTGCCATGAGATTAGTGTCTTCATATTTTTTTACCCCAAATACTTCACTTTTTTGAATTTGTATGAGAATATTCTGCTTTCTTTGCTAGGAAATAATCGGAAGCAGATGAGATTTGAAAGTTTTTAAAGTTTAAAGACCAATTTTGAGACAAAATTATTTAAAATGATATATTATTTTGAATATTAAATACTATATTACATTAATAAGCAATAAAATAAAATACACAATTATTTATTTTAAAATAAAATGATTTATAATACTAAAATATTAAATTAATGATTTTTTTTCTTTTATTAATTTTAATGTTCTCATTTTTAAATAATAATAAACCCATTTATTTAATACTAAGAATAAATCTATTTAAGCATTTTACGTTTATACCTTTTCAAATTTACTACATTTTAAAACATAAACACTTGTGTACTATTGAGCACTTGCTCAGCATTTCATTAGGCTGTGAAGTTTCAGAAGTTGACAAATAGTTATATTGTATTTACCCTGGCACAATTTGCCAATGGGAAAAAAAGGCAAGAAGACCCATGAAGATAAGGTGAGTGAGTTAAAAGATGAAGATAATAAGGAGGGAGCTCAATCTGTATATACTTGCCCGAACAAAAAGCCAACTTTAGCATGACAGAAGATGGCGGCTCAAACATTCAGCAGCCTTTTACTAATGCTAACAATATTAAGCTAAAATTAAAAAAAGTAATTAGTAACCTTGATTTAATAAGCTACTCTGAATTTAATACTTACCAAAATGGTGTAGATATGAAAATAATTTCTAAAAAAGCAAGATATGTTACCTCATCTGTTATTGCATGCTCAACCGTTATCGCGACTACCCTCAAAAACATTCATAAAGTTAAACCTGTATTGGAATTTTTTTTCATTAACTGCATGTTCCCTAATACTTCCATTTTTAGTTTGATAATACAAACTAATGACAAAAATGGTGAGCACATCTTAGAGAAGCCTAATTTAAATGAATATATCTTGTTGACAATAATGGTTTAATACAAGCAATTAAACACACTGCATTCTTCCCAACAAGAGGCTTTATTTCTATTGAATATTTTAATAAGGAACAGAAAGATCTTGTGGAGAGTCTAATAAAAGAGGTACAGGGCCATAAGATATTACGTATCAAAAATACTAATCCTTTAGTATTCGGTAGAGTTTTACACCCTCCCCCTAACTTTAACATTGAGTTCTTTAAAACCCAGCTAAACAATTATGCTGAAGTAATTACATTGGAAAGAGAAATGACCCCTGGTATCTCTTTCCAAATTCCTTCAAACTTATGGAAAGTTGTCCTTAAGCTGAAAAAAGGTATTGTGAAAGATCAAATACCACATATGTTGTTCAAAGACAGAATGCCAATTTCTATTATATTGAAAGAGATTCCCCCATGCTTTAAATGCAACAGAGTTGGTCATATAGCTGCACTGTGCATTACTGGGAATTGCGTAAAATGCAATAAGTTCGATAGAAGCAATCATTTGTGTGGAACTAATAACATTAAGACCTGGGCAGACATAGTAGATAGTAATATTAATAAAAATATTGATAATGATTTTTGTGATGTTAATGACATTGATATGAGTCTCAGCAAACCTTCTGAGCCTACTGAAGTATCATCTTATGTAAATAGTTATGTTCATGTTCAGGAGGTTGATGAGGTCTGCCCCAGTGAGATTGAGTGTGTTTCCAACAACATACATTCTGATATAAATATGGGTGATGCAATAGGTATCAATAGTGATACTGTTGCTGAATGTGTTTATAGCAATACTGATTATAGAATAAATACAGAAGAAGGAGTTGATATCAAGACTAACTCTATGATGCTAGATCAGTTTGGTAGTAATTCTGAGTTTAATATTGAAATTGACTATCACAAGGTTACAAATGAAATGATTAATGAAACTATAAGTCATATTTTTGTGGATAAATGATCAATTAATTCCAGTAATTATGAACAAATCTCTTAATATACTAACTCCTAATATTAAATGGTTAAATAGCCCAGGTAAAATTGATAAAATTGTTGATTATTTATCTAAAGAAAAATATGAAATAGTAATTTTAACTGAGACTAAAATTAACCATAATACACCCAGTTATATTATTGATAAATATCTCAACAAAATATTTTACTTTTTAAACCTAATGATAGACCCACCCAAGGTGCAGCTGCTTTAATATATAGGCATTCTGAGATTGAAAAAATTCATTTATTGTCTTTACAAACAAACTATATTGTACTTTCCTTTGTTTATCAGGACAACTTGCACTATCTGATTGCTGCATACTCTGTAGCTAAGGGTAATGATATTGTAAATATAATTCATAATGTTCAGAATAGGTTCTTTCAAAAACCAGGAATTATATTGGGTGGTGACCTTAATTGTACATTCCGATCTCTTCCTAGTGCATTACAAAATAAAATCAATGAAATTTCACTGTATCTGTTGCATGAAAAATATCCAGATAATGCATATACTTTCTTCAATAGCAGATTCTCTTCTCTTATAGACCTTTTCTTTGTGTCTGGGCATAAGCTCAATGAATTAAAAATTAATACATTGCTGGTTAGTTTTTCAGATCACCTCTGTGTAAAGTTAGTACTTGATAATTATTGTCAAATCAAAAATCAATATAGATTTTCTATTAGGAGAAACATAAAAGATGGTGCTTTGTCCTTGATTGACCAATTATATGTTATCTTAACTATCATTAATTATTATAAAAAATGTTCAGGCTTACCACCCTGTATTTCTTGGTTTAAAATTAAAAAGATCTCTAAGAATATGTTATAAGAATGTGCAGAATACTTTATCAATGAATCAAATAAAAAATAGAATCTGAAATTCAGATAGTTTTATGCAATGTTATTAACCTCAGACCTAATCATCAATTAATAAATAATTTACAAGAAGAATACAACAACTTATATCAACTTATGCATTAAGATGCTCATACAATATGGCTCAGGAAATTAATTCCTAACTTGAGTAAATTATCAAAACCCATGTTAAACTATGCTAGATTATACATTCCATACTCTAGGGGTATTTCCAATATAACCAAAGATGATGATAACATTGTCTCTGGAATCTATGTTGATAATTATATATTTGAAAAGTTGAAAATGAAATTTGGTGTAAGCACAGGTCAGTAGTACCATAATTGGGGAACAGAAAGAGTATATTTTTAATCAGGATATTCAGAATGAGATTAATATCCTCAAGGTACAATCAATAATGGCAAAAGACACAATCCCAGCCTCTATTTATAAACAGCTTGACTATGCTCTCAGATTTGCAATGTGGAGATTTTTTAATCAGTTGTGTTATGAAAGAATTGATTGGCCCTTTATGAGCAACAGAGTAATGTTTAACCTCAAAAAAGACAAATCAGTGCAAAGTCCATCAATTGATGAACTGAGACATATTTCCATAGAAGATATTGATTTGAAGATTTTGGCTAGAATTTTCTTGAAGAAATTACATCACCTTATCAATACTAGAAATATCTTCTGCTCACCATGCCATTAAGGGTAGGTGTGCAGTAAATGCAGCCTTAAAAATTCATGAGGCTATTAAATATGCCAGGGATTTAAACTTAACCCAATATTATGCTATTCCAATAGATTTTAGGGCTGCTTTTGACATGGTCAATTGGTCATATTTGATTCAGTTCTTCCTCCTTGTAATCCCAGATCACATATGGTTGGTGAATGCAGTTGAAAATTATATTAAAAATAGTAGAATCTCTCTTAAAAACTTTATGAGAAGATCTGAAATTTTTTATCTCTAAGAGGGGTATTCCACAGGGTTCTCCCTTGGTGGCTCTTCTGTTTGCAGTTTATATAGATCATCTCATTCGTAAGATTGAGAACCTTGTTCCCAGCCTTTATCTTCCACACTTGGGTTTTCAGGTAGCTGTTACAGCTTTCATTGAGATATAATAATAATATTTCAAAACAGCTATAATATCCAAGTTGTGATGAATATCTTAGAAAATTTTCAGGCTGAAACCGGCTCAGTTATTCAACCAATAAAGTCTGCAGCTTGGCAGTTAGCTCCTGGAAAAAAAATGCCATCTAACTTTATGGCTCTCCCATTTGCTTTCTTGGGCATACCATTATATATGTTCAAGACAAAGATGAACTCTTACTTAAATAAATTAATTATTACAAAAATTGAAAATAAAATAAGTAAATTTTCTTCAGTTAAATTATATGAAATTACAAGAGCGTCAATCTTTAATTCCATTGTTTCTGGGATTTTGACATACTATGCACCCTGGGAATCCCTACATAACAAAACAATACCCAGAATAAACCATATTGCAAAGAAATACATCTGGGGTAAAACTTCAAGATGGATCCCAATATCAACCTTGCAAATGCCAATAGAAAATGGAGATCTTGGCCTAATTAATCCAGGGCTATATATATCTTACATCAAGGCAAGTACATTTACTAACTTATTTAAAAGTCAATTTCTTGGAGCTTTTGTTGATCATGCTAGCTCCTTTAATGAAATTGTATGTAAGTGAAGATCTTTTATAACCAACCTGAAAATTGCCTATAGGGATCTTTAGGTTGATGTGAATGTGCTCAGTTTGGAAGGTATTAAATATAAAAGACTTAATTAATCATTTTAAAAGTCATGACAAGGCATGGTTGGATATATAAAAAAAATGTGTTGAAAATGTTCCTCTCTATATATGCACCCCAATCCTATTTGAAATTTGTTTTCAAACTGTTGAATGACTTGTTTCCAACAGCTAAGGTTCTAAATTAAATGCTACATATGAACTTGGATCTGATCTGTCTGCTATACAAATCTGGTGATGAAACTTTCCAGCATCTATTCGAAGAATGTTCAGCATTTGGACAGATAAAAGCTAGTGTTCTACAAACCAATCATCAACTTAAAACTTCTATTTAGTCACTACTTTGAGAAATTTAACCTCCATAATGCAATGGTAACTGTACATACTCTTAAGACAATATGGTATATAAGATGTACTATGATATTCGATAACAAGAAATTCAACTGGCTGAGAAAACTCTATAGTGATTGGGAAACTTATTTCAATCAATGTCAGAGATACTTGCCTAGGAAGATGATGACTTGAATCTGGGGTGGCTCCAGAATAACTCTATGTGAGATTATCAGATAAAACATTTGTTTTGAGTAAAAGTTAGAATTCTTCTGGGTGGCTTATTCCTTAGGCTAATCAAACATTTTGTTATATGCTTCACCCTTTTGAGTTGCATTTGCTTGATGTCTTAAGAATCTCCTTCTATTATATTGTTACAGGTCAACCTCCTTGAGTTGGAATTAACTGTTTAATGGCCTGGAGCCTTTTTGTCTTAATAGTGAAATATTTCAAATTCTATGTGTTTTGGTTATCATTTGTTTAACTACTTGTATAAATTGTAAATATTTGTTATTAATAAAGTTTTTATTATATATTTAAAAAAAAACATTTGTGTATTCAACACACATATTTAAATATAATGTTAAAAGTTACTATCTTTATTAGGTGTAATATTGGTTGTCTAGCTATCATAATAAAAATTACTATTGTATTCGTAATTTTGTTAAATACTTACTTTTATTTGTAGTTAGTATAGTATCTTTTTACCCTGTGTATTTTTTTTTTCTAAAATTGTTTTTATTTCCTTGTATTTATTTTTTACTTAAATATCAACCACCCTTTTTAAAAAAAAATGAGATGTATATTTTTAGGACATTGTAATTAATAAAATCTGTACGAGACATTTTGGATAATTTTAATAATCTACTCTAAAAGGTAGTAGTATACAAAAAAATATGAATATCACTTCCAACATTGTTATTTAGCACAATAACAGAATAAACATCAATATTTGCTTTATTTGATATGCCAATAACCTTTTTTTTTTTTAGGTTTTATAGTTATGATTATTGATTTAGACATTAAAATATAGTGCTGCAATATATATATATCATAGAAAATTTACAAAACTAGATTTTAATACATTGTACAGGCTTACACCTGCATTTATATATGTAATATATGCGGGATTCGAACTCAGATTTTACACGACCCACAATTATCAGTGCCATCTTATATTGCTGACCCACTTGATCACCCACATGTTGAAAAAATAAATAATCACCAATACATGTATTTGGTGCTAAACCAGCACTCATCAGTTGGTCCAGATTATCATCTCCGCAC
This sequence comes from Epiperipatus broadwayi, assembly GCA_028023455.1. Lineage (NCBI taxonomy): Eukaryota > Metazoa > Onychophora > Udeonychophora > Euonychophora > Peripatidae > Epiperipatus > Epiperipatus broadwayi. Next base: position 3,254,052 of record JAQFVV010006206.1, read on the forward strand.
ATATATACAATCAGTACTCAGAGTTTATTAAGTAGCCAATCTTCATACTTTAATGGACAGGCTTCAAAGTACTCCAACCCACAACTTTTCAGCCTTCCATTTCATTGAAAATATGATGATGGAATGTTCAAAGCCCATGTTAGTGCCAAGGTTGTCATCCTATCCATGTTGATGTTTAGTCATTCTGATCCCTCATGTACAGGAGAATAATCCATTTATACATACATATGCGAGGAATGGCCAGATCTTTTATGCACTATTTATATAAATTAATACATTGTACAGGCTTACACCTGTATTTATATATGTAATATATGTGGGATTCGAACTCAGCCTTTTACATGACCCACAACTCTCAGTACCATCTTATATTGCTGACCCACTTGATCACACACATGTTGAAAAAATAAATAATCACCAATACATGTATTTGGTGCTAAACCAGCACTCATCAGTTGGTCCAGATTATCATCTCCGCACATATATACAATCAGTACTCAGCTTTATATTAAGATAGACAATCTAATACTTTAATGGACAGGCTTCAAACTACTCCAACTACAACTCTCCAGTCTTCATTGCATTGAAAATATGATGATGGAATGTTCAAAGCCCATGTTAGTGCCAAGGTTGTCATCCTACTCATGTTGATATGTAAATGGATTATTCTCTTGTACATGAGGGGTCATAATGACTAAATGTCAACATAGGTAGGATGACAACCTCGACACTAATATGAGCTTTGAACATTCCATCATCAGATTTTCAATGAAATGGAAGGCTGAAGAGTTGTGGGTTGGAGTAGTTGAAGATTGACTATCTTAATATAAAGCTGAGTACTGATTGTATATATGAATGGAGATGGTAATCTGATCCAACTGATGAGTGCTGGTTTAGCATGAAATACATGGTGATAATTTATTTTTTCAACATGTGTGTGAGCAGGTGGGTCAGCAATATAAGATGGCACTGAGAGTTGTGGGTCATGTAAAAGTCTGAGTTTGAAAACTAGATTTTAAAAAAACTATTTTTATTTATTGAAATCAGAGATCCATAAAGCCAGGCATCAAAGAAATTATTTTTATGAATTTTTAATATGCAAAGAAATAAAGCTTGAAATTCTATAGTTCTAACTGGAGTTAGCAGATATCTATGTTAATAATAATTATCCATTCTATACGACTCTATGTGAGTGATTTATGAAACATTAGAAACCAATGATATCAAACAACATCAGAAGTATTAGCAAGTCACATTCAACTATTCTAGCTCATGTCTTGAAAATTATAATATCTTAAGATTTTGAACGCAAGTCACTCTGCTTCTCTAAATATATAAGTGATTTGTAACTCATCAGTTATATATATGAGTTATTTCAGATAATTTAACTATAGATACTTTTAACCTATGTGGCAATTATTTACAATTAACATATAACTGAGTCAATAAACATTATTGCTGACCCAAGGTAAACTTGTGTAATTAATCAGCTAGAGTTCAAACTGTTGAAATGTTGGAATTCTCAAGTTATTGACTTTATAAAGATGACTACTTCATGGATTTATTTATTCTAATGCTTCTTACTGACAAACTCTGAAAATCTATCATTTTATGTCATTGCTTACTGATAATGCATATATAGATGACTATATAGCTAAACTGGCATAGCTAAAATTACTGATATTAATATAAACCAAGAGTTAAGTGATGCTTTGTTTTTAGTTAACAATCTTTACATTATCCTTTTTTTTCCTGAAGATTTTAGATATTAACATGTAATAATAAATTCTTATTTATTTGGGATATTTTTTATGTATATGAAATGTTTCAAGGAATGTCACACTTTTTCAATCTTTTCTAAATAACAAATTTATTTAAAGATTTAGACTTATTAGACGGAAAAATTAATAAAGAACAAAGTTCAAAATTTTAATCTGTTAGAAAATATATTGATTATCAGTGGGAGCATTGTTAGTAATGCAAAACATCCAGCTGGTGTTCAAACTTATAATCGTTCCATTGCTTTAGAATATCATTTTCATGATTATGAGTTGAGGGGGAAATAGGTAATCTTAATGAAACAGGTCTTAGTGTTTTGCTTTGATATCCATTCAATATTTTACAATTCATGATTTAACTTTTATTTTGGATCAAAATTGTAAAATCACTTTATACCCACTATAAAAGTTCTAAGGTAATTATTATTTTGCTTTATTTAAGCAAGAATATTACATTAATTCACATAAAACAAAATTTAATTCTAAATCGTCCTTATATTCTCACGTTAAGTATGAAAGGCAAAACTTCTGTATAACAATATTAAAATGTTTAAATAATTCAAAGTAAATCAAAAAGTTAAATACAAGAAACAAAATTCAAAAATAAAAAAATTCACTGTACTGTATTTTCTTGATATTCCTAATTGTAATATCCGATGATTTTTAAAAAAATGTGTTTTTTTTTTTTGTCGCTTATTTTTTTTTTAAATTAACTATTTATTGTTTGAAACACAAGAGCATGTTTTGAGAGCTTTTTTTTTTTTTTTTTTTTTGCAAATATTGGCGTTACCTTTTATTTCCAAATATTATATATATATTTCTATTTATAAAATATGTGAGGTATTTGTTATTTATGATTTGTTTTGGCTTTTTTTTTTTTAAAAAAAAAAAAGAAGTTGAGTAGATCTTTTTAAAAAAAGGATTTTATCGGAACAAATCTTTTTTGCTCTTTTAGTTTAATGTCAAAACAATGTTTTTTTTTATATATAATAAAATCAATATCAAAGTACCAATTTGTTAAAATTTTATGAATGAATTCTTTTTAGTATACTTTTTTTTATTGTCTTCGAATTGTTTAATTAGTTTTATATCGTGGTAAATCGATTTTATCACTTATTTATTTTCTGTTGCAAATTTGAATGCTTATGTTTATTTTTAAAAAATGTTCATTTTATGTTGATGCTTTTTTAATAGAATTTTTTTTAGATTCATTTCAATTATTGCTTTTATATTAGTTGTTTCAGAATTTATTGATGTAAATCGTCAAAGATTCGAAAGTTTGTGTGATTTATTTTCTGATTTTAGTACATCGGATCATATGACATAACTTAGAGTTTGAAAGCAAGCCAATAAACTGCGAAAATTGCTCAGGTTCCAATAAAGATTAGAATTATTCTCCAGGTAATTGTTAATATCCAACTAAATTTCAAGTCTGCCAGTAAATAATTATTTAGCTACTCTTAGTTAACGGTTAAATAAGGATGAACATTTTTTAATCCCTATCATTCAAGATTGACAATATTAGTTATTCCTTTCCTTTTAGTGTTTCTCTAGGGAGAATTTTTTATAAAGGCCTTTATTCTAAAGTGAATTTTAAAAGTTGTTTTATCATAGTTTTGAATTTTAAGATTTAATGACTTTAGCCTTCTAATCAATCACTAATTTTCTAAGTGCATTTTTTATACTTATTTATCACAAGTAAATTGCCCTCAATGTTCTTAGTAACCTTTTCATTATTTAATAAATTCTAAAAAGATAGTCTTAATTTCATGTGAGTTTCTATTGCTGCCTGTCTTCCTAGCATTTTCTAAATGCCAAACACCATTTACTTGAATAATTAAAGACATTTTTAATAAAAGATAAGTAGCTTTATTGTCTGAATTAAAGTTTTATTTAAAATTATTCTGATTTTTATGTGTCTTTCATTCCCTTCTTAAACTACACATGTACTGTTATCTATATCCAGTTTTGGCTGATGGATTTCACTTCTCTGATTTTTTTTTAATATTTTAACAAATCTCTTCAATCAGGGAGATGAAGTCATTGTGATGTATTTCAAAACCCTATTCTTTCTCCAATTCTTTTTTATTAATTTATATAACATGAAAAACGAAATAAATGTTAGTCATAAATACTTATATCATATGTATTTTGATTGGTATCTTAATCCTCACAGTCAATTAAACTAAGATTAAAATAGGCTATGAATATGGAGACTTAAGTTCTCTGAAAGCTCTTAGCCATATAATTCTTTGTTAATAATACTAAGCTTCACTTTTTTGCATAAAGCGCAATTTAAAACTAAACTAAGATTATTAATTTCTGATAATGGAAGATTTAGTAGTTCACATATTAATAATAAAGTGAGAAAAATATGATAAATTTGTATGGAGATGACTCCAGTTAGAGCTATTAATTCAAACTCCAAACAAGTTAGCTTATGTTTCTTATGTTTTATCTCTTTGTCTTCATTAAAAAATGGATCCAACTTTTTGTTCATGTAAAAAATAAGACTGTTGTCAATGTTCATTATTTATCATTTAGATTTGAAAGTTATATTTGTTTTTATTTTCCGTGAAAGAAAATTCATTTACCTGATATGGATGTTTATTCTACAGTCAAGCTGCCAAGGAAGGACTTCGCACCCTTGACAGGTGCCAAAGGTGGTTTTTTTTTAAATATTAATAACATTTTTTTAAATATGATATTTATGTGTCAACATATTTACCTTATTATATTATATTGTTTTTCAAGAGGTGTTTAACAGAATGTGTAGGTATTCTTACTACATGCAGGTAAAGTTCATATATCTTATATGAAGTCATTCTAGGTAAAGTTTAAATTTTATACTTTATTCTTCTAGAGATATTTATCTCTTACGTGTGTTATTATATAATATTTATGAGTGTTTAATACATTTTACAAGTAAATAGTCTATATCTATATTGGACCAGACACTCTATCCTCTTTTGATCACAGAGGGTGCCACCAGATCACTGCATATAATGAAGTTATGGAAGACTAAATATGAAAAAAGTGATTATACAGAAAGTGAATTATTGGTTTTGAGGGGGAATTAGATATTAAGGCTGAGTTGACAAAGATTATGTTGTGGAAATGGGATGGAGCAGAATATGGGAAAACTTAGAGTGGGGAATGGAAAATTAAGTGGCTAACAGGTTTATCTAGGCATAATTGCTCAGATATTCTTGACTTCGTTTAAGGAGAAGCCACAGTACATCACATCACATCCCATAGAAAATTTGTTTACTATGATCAAAAATGGATGAGGATGATGGACTGTGCTGACTAGACTCAGGGAGAAAGCTGGAGCTTGAAAATATTGCCCAGACAATTGAGAAAATAAAAGCACTAAGACAAACATCACCCAAATTAAGTTTAAACAATTTTAAAGTGTTATTAATGAAGTAAAGATTGGCATTCAATAAATATAGTTATATCAGGCATGTACTAGAAAGAATAAAAAGTCAATGCTCTGGCATACAGGCTAACTAAAAGGAGGGAAAGATTTTCCTTCACCTGATAATTCATCCACAGCAATTCTGGTTTCCTTATTTAAAAAAAAGCAATGGAAAGTTTCTTGCATGAATCAATGAACCAACATGGATGAGCGTTCACTAACTTATTGACTGATGATGTCATATTGCCATAGGACTGTTGCATGGACAAATCATGTTTAAGATCACCAAGGTTGATTACAATGCAAGAACCCCCCAAAAAAGTGAATGTGTTGGAGTATAAATTATAAAATGGGAGAAAACTTACATCTCCAATTTAATGAAATAGTAAAATTAGAAAATACTCTGACGGAAATGATTTAAAATTAATAAATATTAAATCTTGGATTTAAGGAAAACAAATAATACAGGTGAATCATTAACCAAACGGTTGACCAAAACTAAGCTGAGAATAATAATTAAAAAGTCCCAATAGAAGACAGGTAAGTAATTTGAAAGTGTAATAAATAGAATTACACACTCTGACAAATAAATTTAAAGCAACTTGTAAAAGATAGAATAAATCTAGTAAACAAAATATTAAAGTCTGACCTAGATTCTTATAATATAAATTATCAGAGAGTGTACATGAGTTGAAAATATGAAATATGAAATATTAAATGCCTTAGCATAAAGAAACATTATATCACCTAGAATTTAAATTGGAATTAAGGGTAGTTGAAAATATGAAATATTAAATGCCTTAGCAGAAAGAAACATTATATCACCTAGAATTTAAATTGGAATTAAGGGTATCTTCCTGCTAGTGGTTCACCCAAACCAATTTCATTCATTTTATAGAGATTTAGAAAGATGCATGCATGTCGAGAACCAACGGGATAGTGCTGATGAGCATTTCTTAGTCTGGAAAAGAAACATCAGAACTAAGAATGTCATAATTTTGAAAAATGCTCATGATCAGGTATGTTTAAACCAGCCAAGGTTAGTCTCACACCAGAAAATGAGAAATTACAGACTACATAGTCTGAATTGTGGAAAATGAAATCTCTCCTAAGAAAAACAGAACAACAAACACGATAAACTGCCAGCCAAAAGATGTATGGTTTACAAAAAGTGCAAAACAGTAATTTAAATGAATTATTGAGAATAAAATAGGGACAGGTGATTAAACTAAAATGTATGAAAGACTGCTAAAGCATTTAGAAAGAGTTAGACATATAAACGAAGATATATTAAGCATAAAAAATATAAACTCACAATACACTCTCCAATAAATGAAATGGAAAACAAACTTGGAATCTTAAAACTAAGATTCCAAGACACACTATAAATACCACAATAATCAAATAGAATACATGCTCTAAATATTTTAAATGTAATAAACAAATAATGTAATAAATATGTTCTTTTAAGATTAAGCTGAGACTAAAAATTTTTCCCTGGAAAGAATAAAGGAAACATGTTATCTCGAGATATAAATTTACAATTAGCCGTTGTCTTCCACCATGGCATATATAGTTCATTCTATGGGGAACTCTGGTGAAGACTTTAGGTTTTCATTTTTATGAGAAGGCAGGTGGCAATGTTAGGGAACAGTTCTGATTTGAGTTATTATGGCATGATTTTGCAGGACAATTTGGCTCCAGGATCCATCTTTAAGTTGGCCTAGCCTGATATGGAGAAAATACTATTGAAGCCTTTCTTCCTTGCATATAATTTTGGTATTGAAGAAATTATAACAGCACAGCAATAAAATTGGTGTATTAAAAGTTGTAGAAACACTAACAAGCAGCATCAACAACAATAGCTAGAGAATTTTTAGCCCACAATCCCATGTCTATTTATAAGAGCTCTTATCTTTCTGAAAAAATTTTTTTCTTTTTTTTCATTAGTGGTTTTTCAACAGGGCAAGTTTATCTCAGTCTTAATCCTAATTAAAGATTCTCCCCAGGGTTAACCTTATTTATAATTAATTCAAAAATATTTAAAAACAAGTCTCAACTTAGTTAAGATAAATTAGAAATTAATTATAAATAAACAAGAATGCAATTGAAAGTTTGCCAGCCTTTATTTAATTAATTTGATTTAAAAAAAGTAAAAACAAGAAGTAAAAGAAAACTCTTTTAAAAATCAATTTTATAACAAAACAAATAAAATGACATTTTTGAAGAACATAAACAAATATGTGTGTTAATACACATACTCTTATAAACAGCTTTTAAATAATTTTAAAATTTTTTCAACAATAAAAATTTAATAAAACAAGTTTTCAAATTTTTGGTAATGAAATCATTGAAGCGGATACAGCAGCCAGTTCTATATATATATATATGTAAGAGTTTATCAGAATTTCAATATTTTCCACAGTTATTATGATATAACAAATTACTTTTAAATTTTATCAAAGACAAAATTTTATTTCATTTATTGACATTTAATAAGTAATGTTTACTTTTCTATCATGTCCACTTTATTTTTATAAGTATATATATTATTCATTGCATATGTGCGCATTCCTTATTTAATGCAGAATTTTATTAAGTTATTTTAAGTATTTTACAGTCATTTGACTGACATTAAACTCGTTGGATTCAGACATCATTTAACATATGTAATTTTAGCATGAACATGAAGCTCTTTATTTATAATTGATAATTTTGTTATCTTGTTGTTTAGCTTTGGATTATGTTTTTGAGCTCTAGACTCTATTAAATATCATTTTATTTATTAGGCTTTGTGGGATGGAGGTACTCTTCCCATTGTTCACATTGTATATTCCATGAGAAGATAGTGTTTGATATTCTGAGATTATATTCGATATATTGCTAAGGTAGCTAGATCCTTGGAGAGGATCATTATATAGTGCATTTTCTGTTTTCTTATGTGCTGAGACTGCACCCATACATATTCTTTGACTTAGATATAGGTTTTGGAAGCTACCATACATTGTTTTGCTCTGCGGAGCCTAGGTTTTGTCTATTTCTCATGGTGTTGTTAAAATTCTTCTCTACCATGGAAGGTGAAGTTAATTTTTTTTTGGGGGGAGGGGAATATTATGGCCATGATAGGATAGTTATTAAGGCATTTAGCTCCTCAAGGTACACTTAGTTGTTTGCAGTGTTTCTGGTTAAGTAAGTCATCGTCTGTATTGTGCTACTGTGCCTTGCCAGTAATGCACAAGGAAACTAACAGGGTATTAGTAATTTTAATTGGGTATTTTTAAATGCATAGAATAATAAGAAATGCACAGACACAATGTTATTTTATTTATATTACCATCTGGGATCTAAGTACCGATGGATTAGTAAGTCATTTTACAGTGAAATATTTTGTTATTATTATGTGGACATAAATTGAATAATTTATATGTGTGTACTTGGCTCTGATGAATGCTTCCTATACTTTACTAGTCTATTTAAAATTATTGTTAGACAATAATTAATTTATTTATTGTAGTGATAATGATTATCATTATCATATTAGTGAATGGTTCAAACCCAATTAAATAGCAATTTATATTAAAGTCATCTTAATTTGATACTTCATATAGTAATAAAGGTATTATGAGTAGTTGCCTGACAAGGAAAACTTTATAAAGAACGTTAATTAGATCATCATTGAAGCTATGACTATTATTATTGTTTCTTTCATTAAACATTTGTTTAATGCAATAGTTTAATTAGAACAGATTAGAAAGGAATCAGCTAAATATTCCAGCTATTTAATTTAACTTCATGTTTGTCTTATAGAACTCATTATAATGTATAAAGGGAAGAAAATATAATTTTAAGTAATGATTTGTTAGTGAAGTAATTCTAGGTGTATTTTTAGAACATCCCACTAAATAGTAACAGTGCCATGTTTTGCATATAACTTTTTAAATATTATTGTAAATAATTATGTTATATTTATTGTTAATAAATATACTTGTCAATTATTTAAATCTAGTTTTTGTGTATTTTCTTATATGCAAAATTTTATTGGGTCCTGAATTCTTAAATGTAACAGAAATCTTGATCAATGAGATAAACAATCCTCATGCAGATACAAAACCTCAATGCTTATGAGAAAACATTCCATAAATGTGTCAATTCCAAAGCTGGAATTGCAATTCAAAGAATAAAAATTTATTTAACTTTGCAATGAATTATATAATCCATCTTTAAGACTGCACATTATCTATTATTTTATTAATAAAAGATAATAATTTAAATTAATTATTTTGTTGTGTTGTTAGACAGTAGTAGAAAGATATAAAAGATACCTTTCTCTTATTTTGAGTGACATCCTGTGTGAAGGACTATGATTATTCAAAATTTTATATAATTGTTTATGTCAGTATTACTCAAATTAGGCACTTCTTTGTGTAATTGTAGTTATTGTTATAGCATATTAGGATACATTAAATTATAAGAAAAGTGTATGTATCCTATAGTCTATCAGGATGCCAGTCATTGGTTTGGCAACACAATACAACAGTATAATTTCTAGAGTGTAGCAAAAGAACCCTAAGATATTGTTTATTACTTCATTAAGTATCAACCTATTTATGTAATTATAACTTTAATGGTGACAGAAGAAATTCATTATAGTTTATTGTATCATTAAAGAGGTACCGTCTATTTTTCTCTACAAGATTAGTGTAAATCAGGTCATATTAATAAATAATTATGTGCTATGTTGGATATTAGATAAAACATAAGAATTTATCAGAAGATGTTGCTTAAAGTGCAAATGTTGTAGTTCAGAGAATGAGTTTTAATGGATATATATATATATATATATATATATATATATTGCTTGGGAAAGAGTGAAGTTTTTCTCTCTTCTCCATATATAATTATTTATTTTATAATAATATTTTTTATTACTGCCTTAAAATTTTTTCTTTATTGGAATGCATATCTCTAATAGCTAGGTATAAGATAACTAACCAACCACTGAGCTTAGCCAGCTGTTTTAACCGTCCCAATATTGTAAGAGTCTCATTCCATTTATAATATATTTCCATTCCCGGTTAGAATATATATATATATATATAATATACAAATCAATATATATATCAAAATACAGTACAATTTACATAAATTATATTCTTTTCGAAGTACTTTCGACTATACACTTTGTAGTCTTTATCAACTATATAACATTGAATAATCAAAACGAGACAACCTTTAACAATACCCATAGTTCAATTCATATTTCCCACAATTCTGTTATCTTAACATTTGATGACTGGCGATTCATTAACATTTGACGATTTCTTGAAATCAACATAGCCTTTTTTATTTTACGTTTATTATGACAACGTTCAATTTGAATAATTTTCATATTTTTATAATCAAATTTAAATCCATATTGGCAAGATTTATTATGATCAAATATAACAGATGATGAAGGTTTATTTATATCTGTTCCAGATCATCATCTGTTATATTTGATCATAATAAATCTTGTCAATATGGATTTAAATTTGATTATAAAAATATGAAAATTATTCAAATTGAACATTGTCATAATAAACGTAAAATAAAAGAGGCTATGTTGATTTCAAGAAATCGTCAAATGTTAATGAATCGCCAGTCATCAAATGTTAAAATAACAGAATTGTGGGAAATCTGAACTGAACTATGGGTATTGTTAAAGGTTGTCTCATTTTGATTATTCAATGTTATATAGTTGATAAAGACTACAAAGTGTATAGTCGAAAGAACTTCTAAAAGAATATAATTTATGTAAATTGTACTGTATTTTGATATATATATATTAATTTTTGTATATTACATATATTGTGAAACAAATACAGATATCAAACTTTATTTATTATATATATATTGTGCCCTTTTCTATAGGTCAGTAATAGTTTATAAACAGTCAATTACTAAAAATTTTAAATTTAGAATATGTTCTTTTAATATGGTAATTGTATTAAGTCAATTATATCTTTAAAGTACAAATTGAAGCTAAAGAGAATACATAGTATATAAAATTATTTAAAAATAGTTATGTAAAGCTTTAAATATTGTTGCATATGGTTGTAAAAGCTGGCCATATTAAATAACACAGCTATAAAAATTAAAAGTATATTTAATAAATTTGATTTTAATGGTTTAAAACTTGTAGTAATAAATGTTATATTTTAAATTTATAAAGTCATATTTAATAAGTCAAAATTAATATAGTATATTTTAAAATAAACTTTGTGATGGTGAAAATTATATCTAATTCTATATTTTCTAAATTGTTCTTCCAAAAATTTTATAATTATATTATATAATATAATAAGTGTATCAATTTTATAAATCTGGGCAGAGAAATAGATTAAAAAAATCGTCTGTCAAAGTTATTAATCATGTGACTTGTATACTATATACTTTCACACACTGCTTGTTTGAATTAATAATAAAGTTTAAAATATTTTGAAATAGCATTATAGAATTGGATGTAATTATTACCTATCATAAAAACAAATAATAATAAATATTAAGTTAACTATCGTATGTAATGTTTTAAGTAATGTAATAAAGACGAATACAGATATAATAAAAATTAAATATTTTGTTTAAATAAAAATAGCTAAATGGAATAGGTTATTAAGGTTATTTTAAAAGTTATTTTAAATGTTTAAATGGTTTTAATAAAATAATAATTTATTTAAAAATAATATTTTAAATAATATTTTAAGTTCATTACATCACAATTTTTAATTTTGAAATTCAATTCTACTATAAACTAAAAATATGTAAATTTGTTCTCAAGCTAAAGTAAGAATTAACCAATAGGAATAGGTATTCTTACAGACTATAAATATGATTTGCACGGAGGTATAAGGGGAGATTAATAATGTATTGAAACCAAAGAAAGGTATATTTGCAGCTCTCAAAGAGATAGTATTTTTTTTAATTTTTATTTTAGTCAATTTTTTTTTAGTACTTTCTTATCGTTTATTTTGCAAAAACTAATTGATAATTTTAAAGAAGTATTTCGCAAAAGGAAAGTTTTGGAAAAAAAAATTATATATTTAGAAACTTCGTGGAAATGATTTTCTAATTTTTTAAAAGTTACTTGCCAGTCGTATTTTATCTAAAAGTTTAACCTAAGCTTCGCAATAAAAAATGGATATACTGTGGAATAAAATGGATAGAAATTGTAATACTGTAAAAATATTTGAAATATTTATTGATACAGCTTTATTTATGCATAACTGGAGAACTTTTTTGGTACATTAAAAAAACCACAGTGTGGACATCATACGGAGTCTAATAAAAAAATTGGAGACACATTCTTATATAAGCCTATCCAAGATTTATTTTTAAATGGTAATAAGATAGTTATATATTGCATGAATTATTTTATATAATATGATCTTCAAAGGAATAAAATGTTATATCCTTTCTGAAGGTAACATTTTTTAAAAATATTTTTCAAGAATTAAATAAAGAACCCAGGAAAATATGTTACAGAAGTGTTTTGATATTAAAATATCCGTTCTTCGAATTATTTAAAATGTATTTGGAAAAGATTTGTTCAAAAGTAGTTGAAGTTTTTATTTTAAAGTGATATATAAAAATACCAAACGAAAGTTTAAATGTATCAAGAAGGAAACATAGAAAAAAAATGAACACATAGATGAATAAAAGATGGATCCATGGAAATACAAATAGTACTTAAAAATTCATCGAATATTTTTAAAGTTAAATTAGATGGATTGATGCATCGGATACGCAGAGAATATTGGTAGAGAAGATTAAGAAGCTTCACGGGATTAATTAATATTATCGTCCTAAAAATTAAAACCAAGGATTATTTTCTAAATTTTACTAAATGGATTAATAATTATTTTTATTTTAAACTTTAACGCGCTTGGAGGAGAACATTTTTGGAAAACTCTAGAGAAAATAATAAGCATTTTGGACTTATCAGGAACTATCATCAAGAAAATATGTAACTATAGTTTTGATTCTTTTTATTTTGTTAACCTAGTTTAAATCTAAATTTTATATAAGATTAGGAAAAAACATAAAAACATTAATTTATTAATATTAAAATTTTATAATATAACAATCTAATAATTTAGCTAAAAATATTTTAATATAAAGTGTATGGGTATGAATTTTTTTTTTATATCTGCAATGCTCAAGTGGATAAAGGAAGCCTACTGAACACAATGACTAGATAAAGGTTATTGGTAATAATAATAACTATTAATAATTTTATTATGTATATTTTTTTTGTGTTTTCTTCAGATCATCTCTAAATTGGAAGAATGAAGTGTAAAAGTTTTTTTACTTATATGTACCGCATTTTATACAACATTTTAAAAAACATTATGAGATAGGATTAATTTGAAAATATGCATACGATGATTTTTTTTTTTTATTAGTGATATAATCTAACATAACAAATAATTATGTGATTCTTTTAAAATTCTCATGTTATTGGATATTCAAATATTGTCTAAGTAGATTGTATATGATTAAACATACAGAGCAATGAAGTAAGCAACTTTTCTTATGGGATAGTAAGACTGTTTAACTATTAATGAATTTTATTTATTGTTTTGTAAATGCAGATAGTTATTTATCGATGTAAGATGTAGAAAAATCTTGAGAAATAATGTTGAGATAGTGGCTTGGAAGTACTATAGTTAGCAGGAAACCAAGATGATGTATTTGTTTTAAAAAATAGGATGTTATAAGGAATGGAAATAATATTTAGTCTTTATGTGGTTATCAGCATAGTTAACAAAGCTCTATGACTGATACACATTTTATTTGGACAGTGTTTATATTTCTTTAAATATTTGATGTTTTAATAAAGCTGAAGAAATAGCTTTAACATCGTCCCTGTATTAGAGGATATTAGGCAGGTAAATGCCATACCTCTTCATACTGTACCATGATTTTGAGATATGTTAAGAATAATACTCTAGCTTTCTTCCTTAATCCTATGCATCTGTTTTCGATATCTTTATTTCATGTAACTGCATCATTCAGTAAGATATGTTTAAGAGAAATGCTAAATAATTTAGAACTTAGGTTATGCTATCGTTTTTGTATAATATTAGTTTATTTGCTTATAAGGAGCAGAATATTATAACTTAAAATTGAAGATCCAAAGTATCCTAAGGAAAGAAAAGAATCATAAAATATATTTTGAATTTTATTTCGGAAATGAAATATAATTTTTTTAAAATAGGGTATCTAAACAAAGATATTTTCTTTAAAGTGATAATAATTTTAAATGCTTTAGTATTATTTTTTTTAAGAGAAAAATAAGTATTGCATATTTTAAAATACAATAGTACAAAGTAAATTATGTAAACAATATGCATAGTATATTTTTTGTTTATTGATTAACAGAAATATATTGATGATTACACTTATATCATACTAAAGTAAGGCTTAAAGAAGAATATATTATGATTAGTAAACATAGTGTGATAAATACTAAAATCTAGTACTGAATTTTGGATAATAGTTTGTGTAACATCTTTGACTTTGCAAGATGAATTTTTTTTTAATATTTTTGAGAAGTCCATACTCATTATAAAATTTTGTTTTCTATAGAATGTTTTCTAAGTATGAATTTTTTAAAATAAGATAGTTTAATAATATTAAGGATAAAATGCTGTTGCTAATAAAGTAGATAAATATATTTGTAATAAGTTAACCATAATGAGAAACCCAATAGTAACATTTTTTTTTAATTTTGTCCTAAATCTAAATAAAGATATAATTAAAATATAAATTATTTTTTTTATAACCTGGTAGATCAAACTGTAAAGTAAAAAAATTAAGGATATCCACTGTAAATAGTGTAAATAAATTGTTTATTTATTTGTTGTTAGTAATAAACTGTGTTAAGTTTTGTTATTTTAAAAATTTTGTGTCTGAGTTATTTATTTCTCCACATCGCTGCATGAAATCACGATATATGCATAATAACTGAAACAAATATATAATTTTGCACAAAAGATAAATAGAGGATTATTTTAATAAATTTAAATATTTTATTGGTATTCATTATAATTAAATAATTATAATTTTGCATTATTTTATTGGTCATAAATCAGTTATCACAATATTATATTAAATTATATGCTATCAGTTGCCACACATATTTTGTTTGTCAGATTATTAAAATGCTACCACGTATTTATTATATCATTACATGAAGATATAAGATAATATTATATTATTTCATTATTTTATTATGGTAATAAAATTATAATAAAAAGAAAAGTTATACAGAATTAGTTAAACAATGAAGAATATTATTACTGTTATTTATTACTATTAGTTTAAGTGTAGTAGATTATGACATAAAATCCCTTCTCATATTTTACTACCGTATTTTTAAATTAACTTAGAGTAAACTTTATGAACCTTAGATTATTTTATTTGAGCTAGATTATTATAAATAGAAGATTAAGATTTAATTATTGGTTTAATCTTAGTGAGTAGAAGTTATTAAAGTCGTAAGAATACTATAAGTTTGTTATTTGAAATAGTAATAAAAGGGGGATAGTGTTCTTATGCCATTGAGGTAGTATCCTGTGGGATATTGGCTCAATGTAATCTATCTTGTCACCTGTATTTTTACTTCAAGTCTCATGAAAATATTAAATATTCATTTAATTTATTTTTATAAACTGAACCTTATTCGTATTTTAAATTTGAGCTAGTGAAACATTTTAATTTTAATGCTGAATATTTTAGTTATTAATTATTAACTGAGATAGAACCCATTTTATTTCATATCATATACTATTCTGAAGTGAAGATGCATAATTACAGGTTAGAATATATATATATAGTGCCAAGGCCAATTTGGCACATGTATATAAAATAATTTTGTCTAAAAAAATTATTAAAATAAAATAAAAAACTTTTGTAAAAGAGTTTGAAAAAAAAATAGAAATTAATTGATTAAAATGGGAGAGGGGAGTTTTGTTTAGAAAAGATAAAACTAAGAATTAATAAAAGTTAAAGAGTGTTGTTATTATAAATTAAAAGCTTCAATATATAAATCTCTTTTCATTCGAATTGAATAAAAAAAAAAGTATTAAAACTAGTTTTGATGTGTAGAATAAAATTATATATGTGCGTGTGAATGTAAAATAAATGTATCAGTATTAAATATTATAAATAAATGAAAAATATATTTTAAAAAAACACAGCAGTGCGCTACTAATTAATGATATGAAAATAACACGTTTTGAAATAGCTACTACTAATTAAACAAACAATCAAAAAAACACGTTGTCATAGGATTAATTACCAATGAAATTCAACAACAGATATTTGCCGGAGGATATTACACGGACAACACGTCACAGGTATAAATAGACTTTTTTTTGTTATCGGGAATTAATTGAGAGAGTTTTTTCAGTCTAGTTTTACAGTCTTGCACATTTCTATTATGTATTCAAAAACAAAAATGCATTGTTGAGCAGCTTTTGGAAATATATGCTCGTGCTTCAGCCTTTTTGGTCCAACAAGATCATCAAAACCTGCCTGTGAAATAATGTCTGCATAACAACTCAGAAATCCTCCGTCAAACGTTCAACTGTCTTCAAGAATAAAGCCAATGGATTCGCATAAAATGTCTTCAAGAAATGTCCAAATCTAACCGGTTAGACATAATCCATCAGAAGCAGCCAACAACAAGCAATATCCATGTTCCAAAAATCCTAGGTAAACATTTATTTATTATCATTTATACGTAGTAGCCACCGCTGTAATTCATAAATATTCAAGATTCAAATTATATGAACTCTATCATACATAAAATGAACTATTGATATGTGTGTTTAAGTTTCAAATGCTATTAATGCTTTATTATTATATTTGTGAATGCTATATGAGTTAATATGTGCGTGATCATTATATCAGTGTTATTAGTGAAATTAGATAAATACCAGTGTCCTACTATTAAAATCTACAAGAATATTTAAACTAGTTTAGAAATGTTACTTTAAAAATGTGCATGTGTTAAATCAGATTTATAAAGATGTTTAAATTTAGTCAATTAATGTTTGGTAATAAATTATCTTTAAACTTAATTAATGTTAATAAAAATAAAATGTCTTCAAACTTAAACTTTATTTGTCGGTCAATTCTTTTTACCAACCTTTTATTAATTCTTTCCATCACTAATTTTGTTATTGAATTAAAATTAGACTGAGCTAGTTTTAGGGAATGTTTCGAGCGCTGGATTATGAGCCTACTGCCGAATACGTTAGTCTTCAGACTAGCTGGTGCCCCGGGGTTTACCCCGAAACAAATAAAGTATTTAGATAGTAGGGGATGGAATCTAGCAGCTGAGATGGGCCATTGTTGATAGTTAAAGCTATCAATAAGATCTCCCATTTTGCTCGAACGTGCCTGTTCGTTCACGTAACCTTTATAAGATTATAAATGTATTATGAAGGAGTTTGAAACCGGCCAAAACTTATATGTATATGTATAAGTAAGTGGTGCCAGCGGTTCGACCCGGTACAATATATATATATATATATTATAACCTTACCAAAAGAGAAAAACTATTGAACTAAAGAATCCAGTTAACTGGGATTTAACTATAGAAAACTGCAATTGGATTACATAAACAATGAGTATTAAAATAATACTATTCTAACTAGGTCAAGATACATTACTATGATACAACATCTAATAAAAACATTATTTTCCAATAATTAAATACAAGAAATTTAATAAATTAAATATAATACAACCTATATTTACAATAAATAATTAGGATTCCAACTATAATACTCAATCCATTCATTTTACTAATAAATTCAATTTATAAAATTTGTTCAATATTATAAATAAAATATGGTTCTATCAAAATAACAAATATAATTATGAAATTCTTAACATGAGATGTTCAGTAAGGTATACTTGCTTAAACATTGAGAATACATCCCAAAAGATTCATTCTCAATGGCATGAGAATATTACCCCACCAAATTCACATAACAAAAACATCATGTAATACACTCATGTCTTTAGACACACACATATAATAATCCTAAAATATGATACAGAAATAACAATAAATTACTTAATATTCCTTTAATAAAAATACTAATTAGACATTTAACATTAACTAATAATTTCTTACTTATCTTTCAATAGAAAATTTATAATTCTCCTAAAATAATAATAATAATTCTCAGGTTAATTTCTAACAAACTAATAACAAAATGAATTAATTAATTAATACCCAGTAGTTAAATATGCTGAGGGATTTTACATGATATCTAACTACTTTTACAAAATAATAACAACAATAAGCAATCAAAATAACTTAATGATTCTCAACATTAAATCTACTTAATGATTAAAGTTTAGCAATAAAACAAATAATATAAAAAAAATTTAATTAAAATAGTGTACAATATCTCTTTGTTTAATGTGGCATTCTTAAAATACAATATATTTTAATATTGTGGCAATTGTTAAGTATATCTTTAATTGATGTTGTATCTTTTAAAATAATCACCAATGATTTATATCTTCTATAATAATAATAATAATAATAATAATAATAATAATAATAATAATAATAATAATAATAATAATAATAATAATAATAATAATAATAATAATAATAATAATAATAATAATAATAATAATAATAATAATAATAATAATAATAATAATAATAATAATAATAATAATAATAATAATAATAATAATAATAATAATAATAATAATAATAATAATAATAATAATAATAATAATAATAATAATAATAATAATAATAATAATAATAATAATAATAATAATAATAATAATAATAATAATAATAATAATAATAATAATAATAATAATAATAATAATAATAATATACTTTGTTATTCAATCAAATATAGTAAAATAATGTCTAAGTAATCTTTATGGATCATGTGCCAAATAAGTAATATTTCAAATTATTAATTTTTTATGGATCATGCATGTAGAATGAAAAATCAAATAAACAACATGCAGATAAATCACAACTCAACTAGAATATAAGTTTTAAAAAAAAAAAATTAACAAATTTATTTATAAATTAATTATATATATTCTTTCAATAAATTTATGACATAATATAATAAAAAATATTTACAAAAGTAAAATAATTAACATTATTTAACATAAAAAATATATATTTACAGTAAATCTTACCAATTAATACAAGAAATGAAATAAGATAGCCTTCACTCCAGCCATTTCAAAATAAAATAAAAACTTACAACAGTAATGACAATATATTATCCTCATTCAGTAAATATTATATTCTACTATTTTGTATTGAGAACAGTTACAATAAATTTCCCAATTTCTAAGAAAACTTAATACTGTATTATACTTTTACTATTATAAAATATACTTCTTATGATATAGTGCATCAACATAAACTTAAATTTTAAAATATACTTCTTAAAATTCAACAAGTAAAATATTTGCAAAAAAATTATTAAAGAATTTCTTTGCAATTTAGCAGAATATCATCCTGATATTTGAATATCAAAACATTTTTAATAAAAAATATAAACAACTCCCTCTATAAAAAATCAACTATTATGCAAAAATATTTAAGAGATAATTTTAAATTTAAATGGGTTTAAATTATTTAAAATAAAATTTAAAGAACTATCCATGCATTATATTGCTTGACATTTGTATTTCTTTTGTTTTTATACTCTTATATTCATCATATCAGTCAAAAATCATTTTCATTATTCTCACTTCCATTCCAATTTAAATATGAATCGGTTTAAGCTAAGTGATCTAATATTTGTATGCTATCAATTATTCTTATCTTATGTTATATACTATGACAATCATTAGATGGCTATATAAAGATTTTTTATTACAATTTAATAACATTTTTACATATTTAAAAATCAATGTTTTTACAGATTTAAGTTCAATATTATTTGTCTGAATGTTAGTGATGATGGTATATTTGGAAATAGTTCAACATATCATATATATTCAATATAACTTATTGAAATTTTTTACATTTGTTTAAAATGTCTATGAAATTGATAGTAAACATTATTTTTTAAATGGGTGAATAAGTTTCTTAGATAGGAAGAGTAGGTGAAATTTTTTAAATAATGTTCACTATCAATTTGTTTTATTACAGTTTAACTAATAAGAAAGTTGTTTATAATATAAAAAATATAATATAGAAAAGTCACTTACTTATTTTTTATGCATATATAATTATGTAGACTTATTAAATATGTCAAAAATTATATATATTAACTTAATGCAAAAATATCTAGTGATATACATATATATGTGTATGTGAAACTGATTTAAAATAAATTCCTATGTATTAAATGATGTTCATTTACATTATAGTTTTGGTAAGCTTTTTTGTAAAAAAAAAAATCTATTCAAAGTAAAAATATTAAACATTTTTCACTTAATTAAACAAATATTTTATATTTTTAATCACTTATATACACATATTTTTATGTGCACATACTAAATAGGATATATGTAAGGGGTACACATTTTAACTTATAGCAGTAATATCTAGTGATATATGTATATCAAATATAAGTGTCCAGTCAATTTAAAGTCTGTTGTAATTTTACATTTTTTCATACTGTGCAAATATTAAAAACTTAAAAATAATAGAAATTTTTATATATATTAAACTGTGCACTAAAAAGAAATATTTGTTTCTTCAATTACAATTTGGGCTTTTTATATTTAATTTAAAATAAAACCATGGGAAGTCCAGAAACTGAGTCAATCCCTATTTTTTATAACAAAGGACTAACTTAATTAATTTCTGGACACCCCTTCTCATACTTTTATTTTAAGTTAAATGTAAAAACACCAATTGTGGTTGAAGAAACATTTTTTTGTTTAGAGCATGGTCAGTAAAAGTATATCATCTTAAAAAAATTATTATCTCTATTTTATATATGTAGAGATTAGAATTAATCATTTGAACAATTAAGACTAATTATTATATTCCTAAATTTGAAAATTAAATTGTTTATTACATTTTTTTAAAAAAAAATTAGCTTGTTCATAAGACATATTAGGTTTTTTCAATTGTAGGCATGATATTATTTTTGATCCTAGAACAACCACTACTGGTAAAACAAGAAAGTTAAGTTTCCTAAAACCTCTAATAATTTTGCTATATATAAAAAAGAATTAAAATTGATCTATTAGTTTCTAAGTTATAAGAAAATATATCTTTATTTAAAATATATATGTATAGAGTTACTAATTAAAATGTTGTTTTTTATATTTTAGGGAATGTATTTCATTTCTTCTGTTCTGCTGATGAGGATGAGCATGCCACCAGAATATAGGTAAGAATTTTATACATCCCAAAAAAATATAGTTTTTTAAATATAAAATTTATAAAAGAAGTTTTAAAATATTAAAAAAATCACTGTTTTATTCTGCTTGAGGGAATGTTGCAGTTATTTAATAATAGAGTACTACAACCAAGCAATAACACTTGATCTTGTTAGTAGTGTTTTGCCAATATTTGCCTTTCCATTAACACAACTTATCTAAGATGTCAATTTTTAGAGCTGTGTTATAAATACTAATTATGGCATTATTAAAAAGGAGAATGATATACAGAATTGTTTGATAAGGTCTCTGCTACTGCTTCAGCTAAGTAGTATATTTATGATGTTAAAAATATTAAATAGAGAATTTTATATAATGTATACTAATTTTTAGTTTATTATATAATAGTTTAGATTGCGCTTTACGCAAAAAAATGAAGCTTGTCTCAATCTTATTACAAGTTATATGGCTTAGCGCTTTCAGAGATCCTGTGTCTGTATAATCGTAGCCTACTTTTAACTGAAGTTTAGTTTTGGTTTATGTAAAATTTTATGCAAATTTTATAATGACCATTTTTTGGAGATTGCAAAACACAATTCTTTCCGTTTTATTGCACAATTGTCATTTTCAATAAAGCTCGCCTCTTTAATTTTTCATTTTATATCATTGCATTCCATGCAAAGTGCTTTGCAATCTCCAAAAAATGGTCATTATAAAATTTGCATAAAATTTTACATAAACCAAAACTAAACTTCAGTTAAAAGTAGGCTATGATTATGGAGACACAGGGTCTCTGAAAGCGCTAAGCCATATAACTTGTAATAAGATTGAGACAAGCTTTATTTTTTTGTGTAAAGCATAATCTAAACTATTTACTAATCAAAGGTGAAGTAAAAAACTAGTATTTTATTTTATTATATAATATAACATATACATTGTCACTTATTTTTTTTATATATGAGATTATTTTAATTATATACTTGACCACATGTTGGTATGTCAGTTTATATGTCAAAGTAAATTACAAATAAAATAGGCCCTATAATGTGTAACTACATATTAATCAGCTAATTTATGTGAAAGAACATTTGTTGAGATTAGTATGATTGCTGGAGGTTTGAAATGCAGCTTGCTATACTTTTATGAGATATAAGCCAAATACCTCATGTTTGGAAATGCCAAATTTGCACATATAAATATATGGGAAAGAGTGACAAGATGAAATCCAGTTTTTATTTCTTTTAAACATAACTTTATCACTTTAAGTGATTAAAATGTGGTTATAAAGTTGCATTTATTTACATTTTAAATTTTTGTCATTGTAAAAATTAATACACCTATATTTTTTTAGCATGAGATTTTTCATGTGAGGAGTCACTATAGCAATCATCATGAATTTCTATCCTCTATTTTGATTTACAATTGATTATCACTATAATGATGGGGGGGGGGGGATTTTGAATTTTTTTTTAGTGGCTATTTTGAAAATGGTAGCCATCTTATAAGATTGATATTAAAATAGAGGAAAAACTCTCCATACAGTAGTACCACTCAATGTCATCCAGAATAATCAATGGATTCCAGAAGATTTGTGCATAAAATTTTTATCTAATGTCTACTCATCCAATATCCCCAGACTAGTTTCTAGCTTTTGGCACTGAGTGGTACTACTGTATGGAGAGTTTTTCCTGTTTTTATAATAGTTATGAGAAAGCATAAGAAATGGTGATCAGGTGATGTTTAGTGGTTATAAGATTGATTATGACATAGGATAGTAACTTTATGTCATCTGAAAGAAAAATAGTGATTTTCATATTTAAAATGTACATTACAGACTTTATTAATTATACATAGAACAATGTACAATACTACACAGTATTTTGATATTTTGATTGTAAAATTAAAATATGATTAATGTTCACTTTAATTTTCATCCAGTATCCTTGCAAGACAATCAATACATTAATTAATGATGTGTTTAAAGTAAAGTTTAATGACTACAAAAATAAAAAAGCACTCATCAAGTACAATAAGTAACCAGAAGCCCATTTTAATGATATAGAATAACCAGATGTATTAATGTTATATTTGTGAATGTATATATTAGCATAAAAACTGTAGATTCATTCATTTAATGATATTTTGCTTGCAGAAAAAATGATAATCATTGTACAGTAATTGTAATTATTGAAACTGTAAATTATTTTGAGAAAAAAAAAATAACTTTATATATTATGCACTAAATATAAATGTAAAATATTTATTCTACAGTATTTATTTAATTTTAAATAATCTGTTTCAGAGATATTTAAGCCAAGGGAGATATTAACTTAAAAATAAAATCAAGTTCTGGTTATATATTATAATTATTAATAATTAATTTTAAAATGTATACTGTATTAGCTGAAATATTTAGTCAACTAATTTTGAATTAATTCTTTCTAGTCAAATTAAAACTTTTATTATTATTAATGTAAACTATTTTTAATAAAAAGGAAAAGGGGGAGAAGGAAATGATTTTATGAGTTACGCAATTAATAATCTATTTTATGTCATGAAAATTTACTAAATCTAAGTAAAAAAATCATATTCGCTTGCTAGATTTTATATCATAATCTTGTAATTTGTTTCAGACATATGCAAGAAAATGGCATTATAGCAAACTTAAGAAATTATAGTATCGAAAAAAAATACAATTTCATTCAGTATAACACTAAAAATAAATTGTAGTCATATATTATTAATAATTATTTTTAAATTGTATACTGTTGTGTATTAATTAAAATTTTCAGTCAATAAATTTTATATTAAAATCTTTATGAATGCTAATTTCAGTCAAATCAAAACTATTTCTTATCACAAACATATGTTTGATTTTTTTAAAAAAAGGCAGACAGGAGAGGATTTAATTCATTATGTGTCCAATAATAAATGTTATATGATGTAAATGCAATACAAATAAATTGAGATTTCATGCTTTAATTTTTATTTAAATACCCCATAATTCTGCCATCTTAACGTACTGTATTATTCAAAAAATTGCAAGATCATTTCAAGAAAATGGCTACTACACATAATAAAATGTGACATCTCATGTCTTTAAAAAAAAGACTATAGGTAGTGTATTTCTAGATAAATTGCTGTTTATTTACATATAAAAAAGTCTTAAATGGTTATTACACTATGCAATCATTACATTTTTCTTTTTTAATATATCCAAAAATTTATATTTTTTTTTCAAAGTTAACTGTATGATTAGGTTGTAGTAATGAACAGTTCTACAATTTCACTCTCCTTACATATATGATAAATAAGAAGTCTTTATGGTCACAACAGTAGAGTTAATGAGATATTACCAATATTGTTTTTTTTTAATTGGAAATAATTCACATAAATAATCATAAGATTGTGAATTTTTTAAAAAAATGAAACTTCAGTATGGGTTTTTTCTCAGTGCAATGGTTAAAAATTTTGTGAAAGAATTGAAAAAATCGTCAACTGCAAATTTACTCTCTTTTTCTCAGTCCATTTTTTTGTACATTTACGCAGTGAGATCAAACATATTTTTCTAATGATTTTTTTTTTAAAAAAAAATACATCTACAATGATGGCTTTTTGAATAAAGATGCCAAAAAGAAAGTGATGATAATAGATTTGAAGAACTAATGAGGAATTTATGCATCTGGATGAAGAAAGGGAAGATATTGAAGATAGGAAGATCAACAGGGCTGTAGAGAAGCCATAAAAAGCATTTTCTAAAAATTTGATTTGACTTATAATACTCCATTAAAACAAAAAATGTCTTCAAGACAAAGAATGAAACATTATAATACAGATATTGTTTGAAAAAATAATCAGAGAAGTAAGTCACCCATTCATTCTAAACTTTTTCTCTTGAGCTCCTCAGCCATCAAAATCTGGTATGCCTCCAAAAAAAAAGGCCATGATTATCAAAGGATTTAAAAGATAATGAAAGACTTTTGTAATGAAGCACTAATGAGTCAAATTACTGAATGGTGAATGCTGAATGAATAAATTATAGGAAAGGTTGACTTTAAGCTAAGTGTTTTTTACATAGTTTTAAGTTGCCTTATTTTGCATACATACGTATTTTAAGAGCATAGCTGGTAATACACAATACCACAGTTTTCACATGCTTATATTGTACATTAAAGTTTTTTTTAATTTTTGTATATACTAAGTTATGTTGTTTGTTAATAAATTTATAATATAATTTTTATCGACGGGAATAAGCTAATTTTTTCCCCATATTACTGATTTTATGATCTTATTGCTTTACGATGAGTTTCGAGGAATCAACTGTCCTTGGTATAAAGGTATTTATGAAAGTAATGAGTAGAACAATTTCTCTTGCAGTTTTTGTTTTTATTTTGATAAAAATAATACCCTCAATAAGAATTATTTTTATTTAATTATTTTAGTTTACCTAATTATTTTAAATCTAATCTGAAATAATTATTAAAAAGTAGAATTCAAGAGGAACAACTCATATATAGTCTATAAATTAGTGATTACTATTTTCTGATATTTAGGCTTTGACAATATATAATAATGTTGAATCTTTTATAATAATTTTACTCTTTTTTTTCGAGATCATATCATTAAATATATACTTTATATTAAGGCATCATTTAAACAGCTGCAGTGGTAATAATATATTTTTTCCATCTAAAGTCCTAAATAAAAATAATTATTTTTAATTAAAACTATAGCTTCTTTATTTTTTACAAACCTTGTTTTTAATTCACTTCCATTTATTATATTGTCTTCCTTCTTTTCATTATAATTTGATTATATTTCATTATAGCTTGTAAGTGTGCTATTTATAACAATAGCAAACACTACATACAGCAATGCCACTAAGTGCAAACATTAGTAATCAATATATGCAAGACGGTTTGGGCATAAAATCCCTATTTGGTGCCTATCATCTAATATCCCCAGACTTGTTTTTACCTTGTAGTTTTCATCAGTGAAGAGTCCTGGATATGATAGCACTTCACCTGGCACTACTATATGGAGAGTGCTACTGTTATTAATTGACTATTTGAAGCTAAAGTAATGATGTTTGATGGCTTTGTTTTTTAGGCATTTAGTTATCACTTGTAATATTGTTGCATTTCGAATTAGTTTTTTTTTATGTATTTTAGAATTTATGCAATTTATTCTAATTGTCTCAGTACTTGGTTTTATTTTATGTTGCTGAAGCTATCAGGTAGTCTTTACCTCATCCTTCTTGAAAATTATTTGCCAAATAGTTAAATTTCTGGTTATGTTTTTGCAATTCACCAATAGATTAATTGCTTGGTTTGCATTAAACTCAGCATGTGACGTTTAAATTATGCTGATTTGCTCTGAGAAATATATACCACCTATACCAGACATTCATACAATTCTTCAAGAGAGGAAGCCAATCTTTGAATTTAGTACAGACAAGGATATTTTTGTGAGTGATGATGATGTAGAAACAATCTGGATAATACAATATCAAAAGATTTTTTTAATATATATAATCTAGAAACCAAGTTACTTCATATATATTTTTTTATGAGAATCTGTTGATGTTATTTTCTTTTATGGCAAAGATTATATTGCAGCATTTATAATCTGCCAGAAAAGGAAATAAAGGTTATCCATGCAAGTGTAAATATTTGAATCTATTAATAAGATCCCATTGCTCTTTAAATTTATATATTAATAGATAAATACGTTGTAGAATTATAAAACAATTTAAAGGAAATCAAGTACATTTTCCACATGCATACTTACAAGAGTTTGAATGTAAATTAAGATATATCTCTACAAAAATAACAAATAAATACGAAACAAATACAAAATAATATTTAATACAAATCAAATATATTCATCATCCAAGTCAAACACACATGAGAAAATAGCTCAGATATATGGAAAGTTTTATATAAAAAGGCCGGTTATAATATATTATTGATGTCATGATGAAATTGTTACTCAAGATTAAAAATAAGAGAAAAGTTTTATGACAAAAAGAATTTTCAAAACAAGGAATATTAAAATACCTATCACAAATTAAAACTTTCAATTAAAGATAAAGAATTACAATAATTACTTGCTATTAAAAAACTGAAAACAAATCTCAAAACACCTAAGAGTTACAATAGTTAACAATACCTTAGTAATAAAGGCTTATTTCAGTCTTGATTTTTTTTTCATCGTGTCATATAATTGGCCAGAAGTAAATCTGCTAACCTGGGACAACTGCTTGTAAGGCAGCTGTGCTGACCTATTGACCTCCAATGCTTGACAGGCTTATTTCAGTCCTGATTTCAGCTCCGATTATAATAATTTCACCATAATGCAAACATAGCATTCAAGATAAAATTTGGCATTAGGAAGATAAAAAGCATCAAGAGAACTATTATATTTCCAGTTCTTCATTCTTGATTATTTATACTCTTGATTTTTCTTCAACAGGAATCTTTTCCCTGAAGCCATTCACATATCATTCAGTACATATCCTTACCAAGTGAGTGAGGCAAGATACTGTTTAGAATTTCTCTTTATGATTTTTTATTTATTACGCTACTACTACTACTACTACTGCTGCTACCATTACTGCTATATATAACACAGTCCTTCCAAAAATCACATATTCCTATGGTGTGTGCAGTCACATTTCTCCAATTGGCTTTCTGGTGCACCCATTTGAATCTTCATTTTTGGCAATAGTACTAGGAGGCATCCATTCATATTTACAAACAAATTACACTAGTTAAAAGCAAGGGCAATAATAGAGCCCCACCCCAATATTTTTGTGGCCAAGCTGGTTACTTCATAGGAGTAGTCCAATTTATAACCTGTTACAGGTTTTAGTAGGCAGTACTAACAACATTTTCAGACATCTCATCTGCTTCAGAATACAATTATTTGTAAGAAAGACTTGTTTCAGAAAAGGCTGTCTAACTAGACAAGTCAAGATTCCCACAAATGAACTTTAATTCAACAGTAGTAACTATTTTTTTCTCATGTTTATGCATCATGAGATCATTATGTAAAATATATGTTTGCATACCTATATTATAATCAGCAATATAAATCAGATTTATGTAATAATCAACAATCATTATTTATACTTGAAATGTCTCTGTAACTCTGACAAAATCTCTGTAAAACATTTGTAAATCTAGGTAACACATCTTTTCATCAATAAAATTTACTATTATTGTAACATAATAATAATAATGATGATGATGATGATGATAATAATAATAATAATAATAATAATAATAATAATAATAATAATAATAATAATAATAATTCAATTCTTTATTTATTTAATGTACATATCAACAGCATTTAGCCAATTATAGATTGCACAGTAATTTCATTATCACATACAAATCTAAATAAGCATTAAAAAAACAAAACAAAATAAAAAAATAATACAAATAAAATATAAAACAATAAAATGCACAAATAAATAAAAAGGCAATATATCAAATGAAATTAAGGATAATATTTTTTTTTATGAGGACTTTAGTGAATTGTTTAAAATCCAGATTAAAAACATCATCATTACCAAAATCTTTGTTATAAGTTCTAGGTAAACGAAATAAAGGGTAATAATAATAATAATAATAATAATTCAATTCTTTATTTATTTAATGTACATATCAACAGCATTTAGCCAATTATAGATTGCACAGTAATTTCATTATCACATACAAATCTAAATAAGCATTAAAAAAACAAAACAAAATAAAAAATAATACAAATAAAATATAAAAACAATAAAATGCACAAATAAATAAAAAGGCAATATATCAAATGAAATTAAGGATAATATTTTTTTTATGAGGACTTTAGTGAATTGTTTAAAATCCAGATTAAAAACATCATCATTACCAAAATCTTTGTTATAAGTTCTAGGTAAACAAAATAAAGGGGAAAATCTTAATACATCAAATTTATAAATTTTCAGTTCAAAAATATTGTGAGTACGAGTATTATAATTCTGTTTCTTAATACTTAAATTAGAAAGCAAATTAGATACAGAAATATTCTGAGAAATAAATTTATGAAAAAGCTTGAGATCTCTTGTTTTTCGTCTCAGCAGTAAATCAATATAGTGTTCATTACCTAAACTATTCAATTTTGCAAATTTGTCAAAAACAGACTGAATTCTTATGATATCTGTCCTGTTATGAGGACTCCATATAATTGAACCATACTCCAAGATGGGAAGAACTAAGGATATAAAAAGTTTAATCTTTGTAAATTTATTAAATGCTTTTCCATATCTGTAAATAGCTCCTACAATTTTAAGAGATTTATTCACCATAAAATTAATGTGATTATGAAAAGACCCATTATTGGAAAATATTATTTCTAGATCTTTTTGATGATCATTTGTTATAATTTTAGAATCACCAATATAGTAGGAAAACCTTAAGATTTCAGATTTTCTAGAGTAAGAGACAATGGAGCACTTATCCATATTTATATCTATATAATTACATTCACACCAATTCAAGAAATTATCTATATCACTTTGAAGTAAAAAACAGTCATTAATAGAATAAATATGCCTAAAAATTTTGCAATCATCTGCATAACATAGAAGATGTGAAAATTTAATGCATGTTTTTAGGTCATCAATGTATACATTAAATAATAAAGGTGCAAGAACACTGCCTTGAGGCACCCCAGTGAAGCAATAATATGGTAATGACAATTTATTATTAAACCTCACACAAGACATTCTATCCTTAAGAAAAGATTCAAACCAATTAATTAATAATTTGGAATAACCTAACCTACAAAGCTTCTGAAGAAGAATTTTATGATTAACTCTATCAAAAGCCTTGGACATATCAAAATAAACAACATCTAACCTAGATTGATTCTCAATTGAGTTTGAAATGGGATCAAAAATAGCTAGCAAATTTGTTTCAATGGACCTATTAGGCAAAATTCCATGCTGCTCTGGTGCCAAAACCTTAGAGACATCTGAGATAATTTTATTATATAAACATCTTTCAAATATTCGAGCAACAGTGTGTAGAATTGAAATAGGCCTATAGTCACTTACCAAATCTCTAGATCCTTTCTTAAAAATAGGAACAACTTTAGCAATTTTAAGGGATGTAGGAAAAGTACTATTTCCTAAAGAGCAATTAAAAATATGCAAAAGAGGAGAAGCATTGTATTCAGCACATCCTTTATAAATGAAAGCCGGAATGTTGTCAAGGCCCACACTAGAATGTAATTTAAGCTGCTTAATAGCAAAAACAACATCAGATTCAATAAATGAATCACATGTTATCCTTTCTTCAACTAGATCATTATTTGCAATTAAATTAGTAAAAGATTGAGATTGTTTAAAAAGCTCTGAGAAATAATAAGAAAAATCATCTGTGGCTAGATGAGAATTATTACTCTGTAATTTTTTTTGTAATACCTAAATCCTTAACCAGAGACCAAAATTGCAAAGGATTATCAGAAATATGACTTTCAGTGTTTTGTATAAATTTTTGAAAATCTCTATGATATATAACCTTTGAGACAATCTTCTATAATTAATAAAATTGTTATAATAATTTAAGTTCTTAGTTTTCCAATATTTACGATGATGAAATGATTTCCTTTTAATAATTTCTTTAAGAGAAACTGAAAACCAGAGAGAAAAATGGTTAGTTAAATTTTTTTCCTTCGGAATGTATTTGTCAATTAGTTCACTAAATGATTGTTCAAAAAACTTCATACAGAAATCTACATCAGATGAAGAATACAAATTTTTTCAGTTAAAATTAGATAATTGTAAATAAAGATCCAAATAATTTCCTTTTTTGTAGTTTCTTTTCATAATTTTAAAAGGACAAAGTCTATTAAATTTAATATTAATATAAAATTCTAAGGGAGGATGATGATAATAATAATAATAATAATAATAATAATAATAATACAGCACAGTAGTGGTGCAAATAGATATTGCTTCAGCTTTTGATTCAGTGAGAATCCCTGTGTTACTGGATATGCTCAAGCAGACTAAAATACCCAAAGGTCTGCTATATTTGACTGCAAACTTGATACTGAGCAGAGAACTGTATGTTACTATGAATGGCCGAAATTCACCTACATTCATCCCAACACAATCACTATCACAAGGGTCTCCTCTGAGTGCATTAATGTTTATTTAATATATCAATACTCTTATTGAAAAAATCAATAGCACATTCATTGGAGTTCAAATACCTGGTACAACACAGAAGATTGCATGTCTCGCATACATGGACGATATCACAGTCTTCTTGACATCAAAGAACCAAATACCACAACTTCAGGCAGAGGTTGAACAATTCTCAAAGCAATATGGATTGAGCATAAACCCAGAAAAGTCTGCGGCCTGGACTCTACTCACTGGAAAGCCATGTGGACCAATGTATCGAGCAAAACCAGCTCCATTCCTAGGCTTTCCTTTTTTTTAGGAGCCACTGGAATGAGATGTCAGATCCAAGCCAAGCTCAAAGAATAAGTCAAAAGCATAGCTGAATCACTCTCAAAGGCATATTTGTCCATATATGCAAAGGTGCAATTGATTAACAAACTTATAATAACCAAGATAACATATTACATGCCTGTAGTTGAATTTTCAAAAAAATTTATGGCATGCATTAATTCCATATGTTGCAAGCTCATCTGGGAGAAAAAGACGGAGGCAATTTCAATGGCAAAATTGAATCGCCCTCTTATAGCAAATGGACTGGGATTGCATAGCTTACAAACATTTCAAACATTCAAAACAAGGAATGCTATAATTGCTATACTCACTCAATTTTCTAAATTAAGACACCTAGAGCAGATAACACCTACAGATAGACCTCCTCCAAAAGATTGTTTTTTGGCAATCACTGTTTACCAATGCAGGAGAGAAAGAACAATTCCAGATCAATTGGATCAAAAATATAAATATTGGGAAATATATAAGTTTATACATCAAAATAATTATAATGAGGAGATCCCATCAATACTAGAAATAGGAAACAAATATCTGATCAAGCAATACAAAAAATGGCAACTAGAACCTAAGTTCCTAGATTTTATAATCAAGATGAATTTGAACGCTTTACCTACCAAGTATTTTTTACATCACAGAAGAATGTACAGGTCAGTTGATCCATTCTGTGGCCTTTGCCATATGGCTGAGGAGACTTTACAGCATATAATTTTCAACTGCAAGGCCTTGGAGCAGACTAGATGCATTTTGCAGGCCAAATACAGGAAAAAAAATACTACAATGATGCAAATTATATCAAATTACAAAGGTATGTCTATACCAGCCATAAGGGCCTCAATGTTTGTTTTATATGCACTTTGGTGCACTAGGTGTGTATTCATATTGGGTAATAACCCCAGAAGGCATCCAGCCACATTTGAAAATAAGTTGAATAAAATTCAAGTTAGAGACAAGCAGATCACCAGCCCGGATATTTATGCAGCTACTTGGTCCCTGCTCAGGCAAATAGCAAAGCTATAAAAAAAAATTAAAGAAAGCATGGTCCTGATTATGCTCCTATTGGACAATAATATGATTAATTAACATTGATAAAGTGGATAGAATCATGTAAAATTACCCATACAGATATGTACTTTTAAAAAAATGAATATTGTAGACTTGAAATTGAACTAACAATAATAAGATTCAACATGTATCTTGCTATGGCATTATAATACTATGTAACTATTGGATCAATAAAGTTTACAATTGTTGAAACTTAATAATAATAATAATAATAATAAGAATAAGAAGAAGAAGAAGAAGAAGAAGAAGAAGAAGAAGAAGAAGAAGAAGAAGAAGAAGAAGAAGAAGAAGAAGAAGAAGAAGAAGAAGAAGAAGAAGAAGAAGAAGAAGAAGAAGAAGAAGAAGAAGAAGAAGAAGAAGAAGAAGAAGAAGAAGAAGAAGAAGAAGAAGAAGAAGAAGAAGAAGAAGAAGAAGAAGAAGAAGAAGAAGAAGAAGAAGAATAATAATAATAAGAATAAGAAGAATAATAATAATAATAATAATAATAATAATAATAATAATAAGAAGAAGAAGAAGAAGAAGAAGAAGAAGAAGAAGAAGAAGAAGAAGAAGAAGAAGAAGAAGAAGAAGAAGAAGAAGAAGAAGAAGAAGAAGAAGAAGAATAAGAAGAAGAAGAAGAAGAAGAATAAGAAGAAGAATAAGAAGAAGAAGAAGAAGAATAAGAATAAGAAGAAGAAGAAGACCCACAGCAAATCTCTGCTGAGGTAAGAAGCAATCCTTAAGTTCTCCGATGTAAGTATTTATTTTTTACTTTTGTTCCAACTTGTTATTCGCAAAACAAACATAATACAGGAAAAATCTAATTATATAATAGATTAATAGTGTTTTTTGAAAAATATCGGTGTGTTTTAATATCTTTTTTTAAAAAAAAAAAAATACTGACTTGAGTCAGAATAAATCATGGCTACTGCCCAGTCAAGCGTGAGCGAATTAAGCACCAATATGAAATTAACAACATCGTTAGTTTCAACATCGCCTATTTCATATGCAAAAGTACTTAAAAGTAATAGCAATACTACAGCACCAACTCAAATACCGTGCTTCCGTAGAACAAACACAAATGATATTAAAAATCTTGATCTAAACACTCGAGAGGAAAATCAACCCCCAGCCACAATCTGGACAAAAGAAACGCTTGAAAATGTGATGGACCATTTCAGTAATATGGTGCCTCGTACGTTATTTGAAACATTTCGCAGGTTTTATTCACCAACTTTGTTAGTACTTGCAGTAACCGATAATCAATGCTCATTATATCCTTTCCCAAAAGCTTTATTATATGAAGCAATCACACAAAATGCACTATGGGAAACAATCTCTTGTATCGCCGACCATCCAAATTCTCGATATATAACCATTGATTTTTATACTCAGCAGCAAAAAGAACGTTTTCAATCCACTATTTTAGCACTTGATAATTACGCACTCGTAATTATAGATGAAAACCGGAGAAA
The DNA here is from genome assembly GCA_028023455.1 of Epiperipatus broadwayi. Lineage (NCBI taxonomy): Eukaryota > Metazoa > Onychophora > Udeonychophora > Euonychophora > Peripatidae > Epiperipatus > Epiperipatus broadwayi. The sequence continues at coordinate 3,288,675 of JAQFVV010006206.1, forward strand.
TATAATTACTGGAGTGCTTAAAAATACTTATCTTAAATACAACGTACAAGATTTTCAAAAAATGATAAACCCGTTTGGAAAAGTAATTGCCCTACAGCCTATATATTTAAAAGACACACCTATACCGATATGTAGTAATCGTTTTGAATTTAAAATAAAACTACATAAAAATGTAGACGCCTCAACGATTCCAACACAGATTACAGATAAAGAAGTGACACTCTCTCTTCACATAAGAGGTCTAAAGCCACATTGTTTTGGCTGTGGACAGAGAGGACACCTAGCAACTCAGTGCGATAACACAAAAAGCAATCACTGTGAACAAACTAAAATCCTATCCCCAGAACAACCCAGTGATGAAAATAAAATTTATAATAACACTACATCCATTGGCAACCCAATAATAGAAACCAGAAAAAAACAGGTTCAAACACCCACAAACAAAAATAATAATGGAGCAGAATGGCCTATCCCAAAGACCAACCAAAAAAATAATAACACAAAAACTAACACAGAAATCCAAGATTCAAACGAAAATAATTCTCAAGAAACCACAACACAAAATACAGCAATTACATCACAGGATCAGCATCTCAATAAAACAAAATGTGTACCAAGTAAAACTCAACAAACAGAAAGTAAACACACACAGTTATATAATGAAAATATAAATCCAGATAATATAAAGATACCAATAATAAAAAAACTACAATTATAAACAAAACTGCATCAAACATAATGGATGCAATAGAAGCCCCTCTTCCATCTATTCAAGAGAATACACCAGAGGGAAAAAGAAAGCCAGGTAGACCACCAAAAAAATCATGAATCCAAAAAGGCAAAAAAAAACAGACCAAAAGCACAACTCATCAGACATATACAATTTAGAAAATGATGAAATAGAAATGGATGTAAGCCAACAACAAATGGACACCTGTTTGGTTTCATCACAAATTGCCTGTATAGAGTCTGAAGCAATATTAGATGAAAGAAAAACTGATAATAAACCCAACAATGTCTTAAATATGTATCAGCATCCATCTACTGCAATATAAACAAAAATTTAGTATTAAAAATAAAATAAAAATCAATACCCTGTTAAAAAATTATTTAAAACATGAAGATAAAAATTGGATCTCTCAACATTAGAGGCTTAAATGCCACCAAAAAACTTTTTGATCTCAAAAAATGGTTACATACAACACAACCACACATACTGGGGCTTTTGGAAACAAAAATATACAGCAGCTCTCAAATTGATCCATCAAAATATTTAGTCAGCCAAGGTTTTTGTGCCTGCTCAAGGCAATCATCATCACCATCAGGTGGCACAGGCATAATTATTTCCCACAACTGCCCTTTCGATTTTTTTAAAATTATATATATTGACTCTAATCTTATCATATTAACACTCCATCATAAAAATATCACACTTAACCTAGTATTTGTATATATACCACCAGGCCCTGTCATCATCTCCAGAATAATAGCAACAATAAACTCAATGCTTACAGCAACACCAAATCCCATAATACACCTGGGAGATTTCAACATGACCTACCAAACTTTTGTCACCAAATGGATCCATCAAATAACAATCCCACTTATGAGTGCTGAGGGCTTTCTCCCATCAAACTCAATATCTTTTAATAACAATAGATATAAGTCACTTATTGATTTGTGTTTCTACTCACCAATGTTACATCATTATTTTAATCTTGAACTCTGTCCATCTATAATCTCAGATCATGCTGCTCAGTTCATCACCCTCGACCTAACAAAAATACAGAATACAACAATAGCCCTCCAAAAGACTATGCGAATACTTCTTCCAGCACAAACAACTGAATTTTTATATTCAGAAACATATATAATGCTCCAAAAACTTCAAAAGATGTCACTCGATCCAGTACAAAAGTATATAGCATTCACCAATATACTTTCTTTCAACATCAATCATATTACCTGCAACTCAACACCCCCCACCAGATTATTAGCATTGGCAGATGAACTACATAAAAGAATAACCATTTCCAGACCAACTACAGATAATCAAACACAAATTAAAAAACTTACAGAAATGTACAACAATACATGCAATACACTAAAGCAATATGTAGCAATAAAAAAGAAAAAAATATGCCTTACACAACAACATACTTGGACCAGAGCATACATACGGTGGGCATTGGGATACCCATCCACAGTCAGAGTGCCTATGGCACTTGAAATAGATGGCTCTATAACAGCTGGACATAACATGATAAACCCAATATATCAACACTTTAAAAAAAAACTGCAAAAACAGAGAGGGTACATACCAAATGAAGACATATTTGGAGACCCTGAAACAGACACACCAATAACAACAACTGACATTGTATTTCAACTTGCAACAATAACAAACACATGTCACCCAGGACCACAAGGAATTCCCAAATTTGTGTTCAAACACCTTAGTCACTTCACAGCAAAATACCTGTGCGATCTAGCCAATTACATATCCCAAAAAATTTACAACATACAAAGTCTATACCCAATTGCAATGGTTCCATTTAACAAAAAACCAACAGCAATATCATCTTTATCTAATCTATGACCAAAAATTCTTGAAAGAGTGATAAAGGAAAAAATAGAACAACACATACTCCCTGTGTTATCATCAGCACAATATGCCAAAAAAGGATCATCCATTGGCCAGGGTGCCTTAATGTACAAAACAATTATCGAAGTAGTAAAAAAAAGAAAGAAATATGCACCAATTATAGTTCAACTAGACATTGAGGCAGCTTTTGACTCAGTGCCTATAGCCAAATTATTAGACGTGCTGAAAAAAACAACAACACCTCCATCCCTACTATATATAATAGCCAATCTGCTACTCAGCCGTGAAATTCACATCACATTGAATGGAAAAAAATCACCAGCCTTCAGACCGAGTCAATCCATCCCACAAGGATCCCCCCTAAGTGCCTTGCTCTTTACAATATATATAAATCCTCTATTAATAGAGATACAGAAAAAAATAAAAGGCATTCAAATTCCAAACACTGCTTTAAATATATCATGCATAGCCTATATGGACGATGTAACCATTTTCCTCCCCTCTAAAAAGAACCTCCCCATATTACAAGAGATAATCAAGAATTATACCTCCAATTTTAATTTAAAAAATTAACACAAATAAAACTGCTGCATGGTCAATATACACAGGCAAGCACTGTACAGAGATGTTTAATGGTAAACCATCTGCTTTCCTTGGTTTCCCATTCTACCTTGGAACCAATGGAATGAGGCAAAAAATTCAAAATAAATTAAAAAAAGATGCTGAAAAAATCACAGCCTCACTTGAAAAGTCATACCTGTCAATATATGCAAAGGTAGCACTATTTAATCAACTTATAATTACAAAAATTATATACTATACACCTATAATCAAATTTGCAAAAACATTCATATCTAAAATCTCATCAATCTGTAACAAACTAATATGGAAGAGAAAGACAGTGGCAATCTCTTTAAAAAATCTGAGCAGACCACCACATAGCAATGGACTTGGACTCCATACAATCAATGTTTTTTACACACAGAAATCAGTAAATCTAATAACAGAAACCATAAAAAGATTTCCAGACCTGGAGTGTGTAATCAGTATAATACCCACAGACAGACCACCCCCTTCATATGGATATCTATCCACACTGATTGAAGAACTCAAGCCAATATACAACAAAATATCACTCAATAATGACAAGTATACATACTGGGACATTTACAATATACTACATCCAAACCAGACACCCAATCTACATCCATCAGTTCTTGGAATAGACAACAGGCAACTACTGCAACAATTCAGAAAATGGTCGTTAGAACCAAAATTATTCGATTTTCTACTTAAGCTTAATCTCAATGCTCTACTCACAACTCATTTCCTTAGATTTCATAGATTCTATACAAATATAGACCCCATGTGCGGGCTATGTCATAGAGAAGAAGAGACACAAGATCATTTTCTTCATTCCTGCAGTGCCCTAGAAACAATACGTCGCACAATGTTTACCACATACAGAAAGGCTATCATTTCAATTGATGAAATAATAAATACCTTTAAAAAAGGCAACAACTCTGCTTTTCATGCAGCAACATACAGCCTTTATGCCTACTGGTGCACCAGATGCACTTTTGCACTTGCCAATAACCCTCGACGCCACCCAGCAACATATTCAATAAAACTAGAACTGTTAAGAAAAAGAGACAGCATCCTAGCTCAACCAGATATATTTGCAGCCACATGGTCACACTTGAAACAAAGATCCAGTCTATGAAATATAAAGACCAATAAGTCTTATTTTTTTTATAACCCCTTTTGACAGGTGTCAAAAATTAATAACCTGCTGCTGAAATTGTGACCTCTGTGGCAAAAAATGTCAGTTACAATAATGAACTAATTAGTAATAATTATGTAATTTTGATCTAGATATTTTTAAAAATTAAATACCATGCACATAGCAGTATATTTTTTGCATAGCTTACATTGATTATATTAGTCTTCCTGCCCTCTCAGAAGCAACTACATATATACATATTGGCATCCAAGCTTCAATTCAAGTTGAAGGAAAGATCAAACTTAACTATCTTTTATTAATTAACAAAACTTAATAATAAAAGTTAAAATAAGATAATAAATTATATTTCATTATTTTACAATATAATAATCACCTTTTCTTAAACTTAAGTTTATCAGAAATTCTTACTTAAAAAATTTAATCCTTTATTTACCAAGTTTAATGAAATATTTAATTTTTAATGTTTATTAATTAAATTAAAATATCTTGTAAATTAACCAAGAGACCAAAAGTACATAGATGCAAATGAACCAACACATTCATATGTACAAAGGAAATTACATTTTTCCAAGTTAAATTTATCTTAATAATTGACTTATGTTGTAATTAATATTATTTTACTAAATCAATAAACTTTATTTAGAGATATATTTTTTTTAAACTTATTAAATAAGAATTAAATCTAAATGATTAACTACTTGTAATCAAAGTAATTAATTAAATTTAAATATTAATAAATTATCTGTTAATATTTTAAACTTTACTATAATATTAGTTCTGTTTTAGCTTTCTTTCTTAATAAAGTAGGTGTAAATTAAATAACTTTTAATCTAAAGCAGGCATTTTTCATACAAACATTATATCTTTGTTACAGCTTTTTAATTTATCAAAGATTGTGTTTTTTATACTCATGATGTATTAAATAAGTAATATTATTAGTGCATAATAGTTAGATAACTTACTTTATACAAGATAAAGTTATTATTTTCTTTCTCTTTTTATTTATTATTATTTATTTTTTTTGGAATAAAATAGCTTGATTCTTGAGTCAAAGCATTTAATGTGGAAAAGCACAGGGTTACTATATATATATATGGAATATATATATGTATATATATATATATATATATATATATATAATTGACAATTTCCTATTCCAAAGAATATATGTTATCAATGGGCTGTATCCCAAAGCAATAGTGCATTTTACTAAAAACCTCAATTCCATATCCAGCCTTTCCAATCTTGAGCCCATCTCCATGAACCTATTAGCCACAAAATTGCTAGAGAAAGTCATTGAAGATGAAATTGAGTCACTATTCTTTAATAATATCCCCCATTCAGTTTACCAAAAGAGACAGCACTTATTTTTTATAATACTCAACTCAGTTCAAGAGAAAAAAATTCCCATTGGAGTCCATATGGAGCAGAATTCTATTCCATACCCATGAACATATTCAGATCATCATGCTACCACCTACCTTTTTTATACTTAATTACCAACCATCTGTATCATGAGGTCCACATCACTCTCATTAGTAAAAATTTTCTATTTTTATACCTACCCAATCCATCTCACAGGGATCACCATTCAGTTCATTACTTTTTATGGTGTACATAAATCCCCTTTTACAACAAATACAGATCAAAATCACTAGACTTCAAATACCATGCACATAGCAGTACATTCCTTGCATAGCTTGCATTGATTCCTGCCCTCTCATAAACAACTACTTATATACATATCTGCATCCAAGCTTCAATTCAATCTCATTAAAACTGTTGCATGGTTTCTATTCACTAAAAACCATGCACTCAAATTTTTTACCCCAAACCCACTTTATTCCTTTGTTTCCCATTCCATAAGGGCTCACCTGGTATGAGGCAGGCAATGCAAATGAGACTCCTGATAGTGCATACAAAATCACTACTCTTTCGAAAGCATAGCTCAGCCTTTATTATAATTCATCTATTCAATATTTTTATTATTATGAAAATTACATGTTACTCCCTCATTATCAAATTCACAAAGGCAATTATTTCTACCATAAATTCCATCTGCAATAGATTGATTGCTCTGGAACTGGATGACAGTATCAATTTCTGTCAAATAGCTCATCCAACTGCTCGTTCATATTTGTATAGGTCTGCAGAGCATCTGGCTATTCCACATCAAGAAGATATCAACCTAATAAGCAGAATCACCAGTATTTTCCAATCCCTCCAGTGCTTTCTCAAACTCACCCCTATTGATAACCCCCTCCCTTGTGAATTCCTTATATTACAGCTTTTATTTCATGAACACCAACTAAAGTCAACCAGATCAGCTTCTCCAACAACTCTAATTCTACTTACTGCAAAATCTATAACCTTGCTTTTATTTCATCAACATTAACTAAAGTCAAACAGATCAGCTTCTCCAAGAACTCTAATTCCACTTACTGCAAAATCTATAACTTACTTTATCCACACATCAGTAATTACCACCCAAACCTCACTCTCAATACCACCAACCATCATCTTCTCTATCAGTTTAGAAAATGGTATCTGAAACCAAAGTTTGTTTTCTATGCTATCATTGCCTCTACAAAAATGTTGATTCCATAGACTATGCCATGCAGCAGAAGAGTCAACAACACCTCTTTAATGATTGCCAGGGACTCACTTGCTTAATGGACATATTACTCAGCCCTTTTAAAGATCACACACTCTCATAGTGTGTGCAATCACCTTCATTCTATTTGACTTCTGGTGCACTCATTGCGCCTTCATGTTTGATAATAACATTAGGAGGCAACCATCCACATTTATCAACAGACTATTACAGTTTAGAACAAGATTGCAACATTTTTGCTGCTATATGGTTGTTTCTTAAAGAGCAGTCCAACTTGTAAACTAACATTGTTGGTATTGGCCCCTCCAGAATGAGCATACTCTCAAACTTATCAATGCCCTCTACCAAACCTCATTTAAGCCAGAGTTCTATCCATGATGAGGGATTTTTGTTTCTTAGAATCCTTATGACAACAGGCCAGGGCTGAAGAAACCACCATACCAGTCAATTTCAAGATAAATGAACTTTTAATTTAAACACATGAACTTTATTCCCTCTGTCTCCTTTTCTTCCCCAACCTCTCATATCTTAAATTCACAATATCCATCAACCCATATAACATTATATCTAATATCTTTCTTGTGTGTACCATATGACATAAGTTTAAAAAATCATTAACAGAAATCATATATAATGTAAATATCTACACATGATGAAATATTTTCATGCAATATTATTCCCTTTAACTGTACTCTTATATATGTTAACAAAATGTATTCAGTAACCAATCACTTGTAAACACATTTGAACAATGCTATAAGTTTTTGAGTTGATATCATGCTTGTTAAACATCTCACGCCAACGTAATTCTGGCAATACCATTGTAAAATTCATGAAATCCATTGTGCAATAAAGTTTATTGTTAAAACAGAATAACACTAATAGAAGTAGTAATAGTAGTAGCAGTAATAGTCATGCAGCAAACAGTCCTTTTGTTCATAATGAAGTCAACCAACTCCTGCTTTTTATTATTAATTCTAAAGCATACAAGATAAAAAAAACTTACCTTAATATAACTTTCATTATTTTTAATTAGTAGATAATCCTTTTTCAATTTAGTAAATGAATTTTTCTTGCAAGCTAATTTCCCCAAGATTAGCAAAACTATCACATGATCAAATGTTTACAGACAATATTTATAACAAAGAATTGCAAATTCAAAGGTTACCCAAGATTATGTAAACAATGCTAAACATAGAAATTTAGTAAACAACAGTTTAAACAACAATATTTCAACATTTACTATTTACAACACTGTAGTCCAAATATCAATTAAATTTATGCAGAAATTGTTAAAAAGAATCAATAAATAACAGCACAATTAACAAGATTTCAATATTTACTAAATCAGCTGTCTGTGATCTCAAAAAATTAGACCTCCCAATCCAAGAGGACCAGCTCCCCCTGATATCATCTGGACCAATGATCCCCTAGAAGTGATCAATGACCAATTTAATAATATTATTCTGAGATGTCTATACAACAATTAAAAGATCACTGCCAGTTTCTGGTATTTTCAACAAGAGACCGTTTGACTCTATAAATTCCATATAATGCAATAACCCATCACACCCTTTGGAATACAATTAATTACATCTCAGACCTAATCCAAGATATATAGCTATTCAACTTAGTCAGATTGCCTAAAGAGACCAATTTCAAACTCAAATTAGAAAACCTGTGGTAAGTTTGCCTTGATTACAATCAATCAGAACTCACACAGCTGTATCATGGGAGTTCTAAAAAATACTTATTTTGGATACACATCCCAGGACTTTCAAAAATAATGTAGCCATTTGGAAAAGTTACATCCTTTCAATTCACCAATTTAAGATAACCCCATCACCATCAATAGCTATGAATTCCAAGTACAGCTTCACTCAGACATTGATCCTACTACAATTCTTATACAGATTCTAAACCAAGAAGCCATGCTGTCACTATATATGTGAGGATTAACACCACTGTTATTCTTGTGGCCACAAGAGTCATCTTGTGACACAATGCCACAATCTTATCATGTCATTAGTGAAGCAACTTAGGCTCCACCATATCAGACTCAAGCATTTATGAAGCCCTTCAAAGGTTCCTTCAGTAGACACATTAACTCTAAATACACACCCACCCCTCAACTCACTCTTTATTCCTTTTTTTAGACTCACTATCCATTGATCTTCTGACCAGATAGTCTCAAACTCAGAGCCTGACCAACTTATCCTTTTTAACTCAATAGTCACAACCAACTCTCAAATACCTGAACCAATCCCCTCTTCTGCAATTCTTAAATTAATTCACTGCAAAGCACATGTATAACAATAAATGAAACATTAAAACATCCATACAAATTATGGAAGTAATCTCTCCATGTCTTCCAACCATATCTACCTAGCACCTCAGCAAGAAATAAAGATCATTAATGAGGAGCTCATGCCAATGACTGCTCATCTCATATAGCTCTAAATAATTCAACAGACAACAACTCACCCTGTCAGCCTCTAGCCCACAATTTAGTAAATTTTATTATGACTTTTACTGAACCAATATGATACTCAACATAGCAGCACAGTGTTTGAGGGTTTAATTCACCATCAAAGTTATTCCAGTTAAAGAATTGATCACTAGCATATAACCTCACATGATTGGACTGCTTGAAACTAAAATATATGGAGGCTCTGTGTTTGACCCTGCAATTTTTCTCAATAGACAGGGCTTTTGCACCTACCCCAGAGATACTTCATCACCATCAGCATACACAGATATGTTATTATCTCCCAATGCTTTCTTTTTCTAACATTCAAAATTTTATACATTGAATCACTCCTGTTAATCACCATATTTCATCACTGTATCAAAGTATTATACACTATCTTCATTTATATCCCTCCCAGTCTGATTATCATTGTCATTAACATTCTAACAATCAATGCTCTGCTTGTCATTACCCCCCACCCAACAATTTATATGGGGGTTTTAATTAGGACTATTGTAGATTTACTTCCAAATGGTTTCATCTCATTGCCTTTCTGCTTATGAGTGCTCAGGGCTTTTAACACCTGATTCCATAACATTTTATAACCAGTGATGCTACACTCATAGATCTTTGTGTTTATTCCCTCATGTCGTATTACCTGATTGAGCTCAAACTGAATCTCTTTCCATTCTCTGATCACTCTGCACAAACTTTTGTTCTTAACTTTAATGACTTATATACCTCTTCAATTCACCTTAATAAAACCATCTGGGTCTTTCTTCCTTTATCAATTAACTCCAAACCTTACATTATTCAGCACAAGCTAGAACATATAGCTCTAGATCCAGTTCAAAATTATATAGGTTTTATTAATATTTTATTTTTTAACATTCAACATTTTATATGCTGATTTTATCTCCATCTTTTTGTCATTTAGCACTGAACAATGAGTTGCATGCTCATATTGTCATGGCTAACTCACTTAGCACACATATCACCACTAATATAATCTTAGCCAAGCCTACCACCATGCCTGTAATCAGCTTATTGAGTACCTTTTTATCAAGAAAATAAAATTTTGCCTCAGTCAGCAGTGCATGTATACCAGGGATACATATATTGGCCCCATTGCCAACACTCCATCTTAAAAGTGCTTATGGTACTGCATATCAAAAGTAGCACGTGTGCAAGATGAACGTGATTTTCCCCATATATCTTTATTTCAAACAGAAGTGACAAGCAGATAATATCTTCAAGTCACCAGAACAACTCTTTGGACCTCCAGAAACTGACACTTAATTTCCCAGTGCACAATTTGCCACAAAGCATGCCACCATTTACAACTCTTGTCATTCCAGAGCCAATGGAATACCTACTTTGTCTTTAATCATCTTAGTCACTTACCACTCTATATTTTTGAGATCTAGCTAATTACTTCTCAAAGGTTATATGACCTTAAATGTCTGTATCCTGTTGCCATCATATTGTTTATCAAAAACCAGACCCCATTTCCACATGTAACAACCTTTAGTCATGCAATTTAAACAAAGAAAATGAAAGCATAAAAATTAAAAGAAAAACAAGTGTGAGAAGCCCACATTATAAGTTTGAATGAGCGGTCATATATTACTTTATATGGCTAAATTAAGGCCTAATCAGTTCATCCATTATAAATTAGAAGCAATAAAAGATTAAGAATCTCTGTTTAAATGAGGGTCGATTCTAAAGATTGTACTCACATATTAAGAAATATAATATCCACATGATAGCTTAAGAAGTAATTGGTTAATGGGATTTTAACTTATCAAGACTTATTTTAAATTAAATGACATATAAATTAACTTTATTTTTAGTATGTCTTTTAAAACTATTTTATATTTGTTTGGAAAAAAACCTGATTCTCTAATCTCAATAATTGCAAGAAATGAGAAAGGGGGATTGAAGCTCACTGATTCTTTAAGGAAAGGGGGGGGGATTATCAGAACTTAAGAAATGAAAATGTATTTACAAAATAACCCTCTGTCACTCATCCCCAAATACTAAATCTAGCA